>OY755241.1:16705027-16907527 GCA_963576725.1 Azorinus chamasolen | reverse complement strand
CTTCAAACAGGGTCTACAATGAAATAATTATGATCATTGAAACTTTAAAAATAATTGATTAACCTTTTCCCTTTTGAATATTTATTAAGAAATAATGACATCATGAATATTTATCATCTGAATTTTTGGCATTGGTTGAATATTTCGAGTCAGATCTATTATTTCATTTAAGCAAACTGAGCAGACCCTCAGACCATGGTCAGGTTCTACTTTGTCGTAAAATTCAGGGGGTTTTCACCTTCTATAACAGAGGCCTGTAAAAGGCCCCTTCCCAATTGAAAATTTCTTTAAAATCATGCAGTTTTCCCAAAAATCCAAACTTACACCAGCTTTTTTGTTTCCCAAATCAGCAATTTTAGCGATAATTCTTCCCAAAATCAGCAGGCTAAGGCCCCTTCCCAATTAAGAGAGAAAAATCCCTGAAATTTATAAATGTAAAATGTTCAAGGAATTTTGGACTTCGACTGAAACTGTAGGATCATATCTATATTATATATTTCCATATATGATAAACAAACAGAGCAGACCCTGATCAGACAGCTCTTACAGGAGCTGTCTGATCTGGCTCTTCTTTGTTTGCAACTTGTAGGCATTACAGTGAACTTGAAGGAATGGGTTAACTTGTCATTGAATATTTTACATTGTCCTGAACTTAGTGTCAAGTATACTGTATACAGTGGAAATAGTTTTATGCTATAAAAATTTGCTATTTTTGGTAAATGTTAAGCTTTGATATTTAACGTTCATGAGTGATGATCTGTTTATAAAACACTGGTCAGTGAAGTGACAACCACAGAAATGGACTGTGAGTGTATTAACTATATGAAGTAAACAGCGGACAGTAAATAGACTACATTCCGAAAACTGATTTATGGTCAACCAAGCACTTCAGTAACATTCTACACTCTTTTCAAGTGGCTCAAACATCCATACCCCATGAACAATTCATAAACCAATTCTGTTTTTAACCAAGGGTCAACCCCCGCAAGTAATCATAACCAAAGGCCGAGAAATGAGCAGCAGCTTATCTGACTATGAAACCAATTTTTAAAATGCTTTTATTGCTCCCAAAATTGCATACTACCCAACCAAAACGCTGCCATATGTTAGACTTGAGAAAATACTTGCATTGTTTTGTAGAAAATTTAGACAAGTATTAGACAGCTTGGATCCTGATCTTGGACGCTGCATTTGGATTTGATCCCAGCTGTTTGTTATAATATGAGACAGTCTATAATCTGCAGCTGCATGTTAAGGCAAGTCAATCAAACAAGCAGACAGTCAGGGATTTGCAAACAGATTGACCTTTACCCTTACCACATGAATATTCATATAAGAATAAATTACCTCATAAATATGAATTAGATACATTTGTTTAATACAAAATGTAGCACATGGACACTGGTATATGGCAGAAGCTGTAGAAATAAATCTACTTTATATAATTTATACTTATAGCAAACGGAGTAGACGCTGATCAGACGGCTCCTATAGGAGCCCTCTTATCTGTGTCTACTCTGTTTGCAAAGGCGTATTTAAAGAGTAAAGGGTTAACCTTTTCTTCATATAAACACATTTGCACTCATTTGCAAATGTTCAGAAAAGAACCAGATTAGAATGCTTCTATAGTAGCCGTCTGATTAGGGTCTGCTCTGTTTGCTTATGAAATTACTAGATCTATAGATGGTTGACATGCCAATGCCAAAAAATCCTGTATAAAAGTAATATATGCCATTTATTATAAAAAATTCAGCTAAGAAATCTTCATGAAGCCATTATTTCTTACATGTACATGAGTATTGAACAGCGAAAGGGTTAAATCCAAGTATGACAAGCTTGAAGTTGAAAGATCTTGATGATGATCAAAATAAATTAGTTGGAAGACAATACATCATTTTAATCTTTACCTGTTCCATATTCAAGTAAGAAATAAGGACTTCATGAATGTTAATTCAATTATTTTGACTTGACCATTTTCTAGTTATAACAGAAATCCATGTGTACTTGTGCCATTATAAAACTTCATCTAATAAATATTCATCATGTCAATATTTCTTAACCCATTCCCGCATATTGACGCCTTTTGACGCTTCTGTAAAAGTCACTTAATGAAACCATTGTGATAAATAGAGCATTTGCTCCACAGGAGCAAATGCTCTATTTATCACAATGGTTTCAAAACTACACAATTCTGAAAAGATCCTTTTCTCTAATTAATGCCCCTTTTTGGTAGATTTAATCCAAGAGGTTGGATCTAAAAATAGCCTAAGTGGGAATGGGTTAAATATGACTATTCAACTAGGAAACATGTAAGTGTTACACAAGAGCTGTTTGGTTACAATGTATTTTGTATTTAACCCTTTTCCCCCATATAAACGCCGTTTCACTCATTTGCAAACAGAGTAGACCCAGATCAGACGACTCCTAGAGGAGCCATTTCTGCTCAGGGTCTGCTCTGTTTGCTAATGGAATTTGATAGATATGGTTCTTTAGTTTTGAAAGTGGCTAGAATGTTCTGCCTTCCATATTTCATTATAACTATTTATCCATGAATATTCAGTTGGTATTGGAATTATGAATAAACATAGAACAGGGAAAGGGATAATCTGGTCTTTCCAAAACTATTGCAGTGCATACACATATACATGATGCTATGTTGGTGCTACAGCAGCATACCTACCTTTCAACACAGAATGCACAGCTCCCGTTCCTTGAATTAGGTCAATATGTTCTTGCTAGATACCTGATGCTTCAACGAAACATCAGCTCTTGAACTCTTCGCACGCTAGCTATCTAAATGCCAAAAATCATTGCGAACAGTTTTGATTTAGATGAGACACCAAAGAAATCGGCATCAGGATCTAAACTGTTTGACACTGTGTTTTAAAAAGGAAATAGAAAGAGGTACACTTAGTTAGAATTGAAGCAGGTGTGGTTTTAGCTGCTGATAGTTTTTCATCCTGCTAAAGGGTTGATCTACACACAAAGAATGAAAAGCACTAGGCCCCCCAATTATTACTTTATTACCCAAATCTATCTGCTGAAACATCTGCTGAGGCAACTTAATAGGTATAAAGAATATGAAATTCTTCATTGAGGCATTTTCTATAAAATATTTTGATGGCTAACACAGAGCAAGAGACTGAAAATTTTAGAGTTTTGTAAATAGATGTACATGTAAATGAATTAAATCCACTCATTCCTACATTATACCAAAGGTCTAGATACTTGTAAGTTGCTTAAATTTAAACATTTTCAAGAATATCCCCATTAATTCTCCACCAAACCCTATACCGTGACCACTCTTTAGAAGCATCATGAAACCATATACTGTGACTACTCTTTAGAATTGTCTCTAAGAGACAATTCTAAAGAGTGGTCACAGTATAGGGTATGGTGGAGAAATGACGATTTTAGTATTTGAGTGTGGACCTTTATCTGTAGCTTTGGTACCCCTGAAATTGTCATTTCTCTGCCTAACCCTATGACCACTCTTTAGAATTGTCTCTCCGAGATGATTCTAAAGAGAGTGGTCACAATATAGGATTTCGTGAAGAATTATAGAAGTTATTCTTGAAAACGTTTTAATTTACGGATCTTATCTTGACCTTTGAGTTAACCCATTACCTCATAGGCTATTTTTAGATCCAACCTCTTTGAATAAGGAGCACCGAAAAGGAGCATTAACTAGAGAAACGAAAATTTTAAAAATTTGTAGTTTGAAACCATTGTGATAAATAGAGCATTTGCTCCTATAAGAGCAAATGCTCTATTTATCACAATGGTTTCACAAAGTGACTTTTACAGAGTCGTCAAAAGCCGTCAATATGAGGGAATGGGTTAATACTAAAGGATCTATCTCATCATAACTGATGATTGGTTGTCTGAATACTTAGGGTTTTTCAATAACAACTTGATAGCTTCTGTCACTAGATATAGAAGGGTTTTCATAGATAAATTGAGATTAGTATTATCAAATACTTGAACAACATTATCCCTTTGAAGTTTGAATTCGTTGAACAAGTTAGTTGGTATTTGCAAACAATGAAGACTTAGATCCTTGTACATGTATCATATGTGACAAGAACTTTCAGACTGACCCAACATCTGATGCTATCCCAGTCATATAACTGTAAAGTTTTCGAATCGGAATACTAAGCTTGAACCGGCCGCGTGGCTCAGTGGTAGAGCGTCCGCCTGCGGTACGGAAGGTCGTGGGTTCGATCCCCGGCCGCGACAGACCAAAAGTCGTTAAAAGTTGGTACTAGTAGCTCCCTTGTCTACGCTCGACAATAAAGGTGTAGTTCTAGGACTGGTCGGCCCGGTGTCAGGATAATGTGACTGGGTGGGGTGCCCTTGCCATGTACCTGCGGCAGGAGTATTCCAGTGAGGCAGCACTATAACTTGTCTCATGCGGGTGCCGTCTGCAAATAACTGAAATACTGTTGGTCGGACGTAAAACCCAACTCACTCACTCACTCACTAAGCTTGAAAAGGCAATATCACTTTTTATCAGTTTTAAATGAAATAGATTTTCGAGAGTATGACCTGTATTTGAAGTATGTTCGTGCTTAACTCTTGTATGCTTAGTAGTTAATTGTCTGCAAACTCTGAAACTCTGTAGTTTGCTAAAAATTTCTCCAATGTTAGCCCGTCTGTTTCGAAGAAAAGTCGAGCTATTGTGATCACTGGGTCATTGTCGTCGTCAGCAGCGTGCAAAAACTTTAATGTAGCTCAGTACTCGAAAAGTATAAGAGGTATCAACATGAAACTTCATAGGTGGGTAGATCTCATTGAGGAGAGGGTCCCTACATAAGAACCATAACTCTTGATTTCAATTATTTTTTTTAAATTTAGCTGAACAAGCACCAAATCGGACAAGCATTGGTGCTGCACGCGACTCTTATTTTTTGAAAATCTAGCACCAGCATGTGAAACAATTTATTCTCTCATGTACATGTATTTGTTGAGGTTTCCCCTTACCTTCGTATAAAAGTCTTTTGACGCCTTTGCAAACAGAGTAGACCCAGATGAGATAAGACAGCTCCTGTAGGCCAGGGAAAGGGTTAGAATAGTGTGTAAAGGGTTAGTGATGGGATAAACCCTGGCCTTCTATTAAATTTTTTTACAAACTGTTTGATAGTCTTGGGACACAAATGGGCACCAAGTTGAGACACCAAATAATTCAGCATCTTCTCAGGATCAGTATCCATGCTTATAAAACTTTTTAGTTGAGTCTGAGTTTGTTCTCAAGTTTTTGATTGGTCAGATTTGAGCCTTTGGCTCAAATCTGACCAATCGAAAGCTTGAGAACTCAAATCTGACCCAAAAGGCTCAAATCTGACCAATCAAAAACTTGAGAACGAACTCAGACTCAACTAAAAAGTTTTATAAGCATGGACACAGATCTAGATCTGGTACACCCCAACCAAATTGATGAAAAAGATCTATCTTAAGAATAAAGAAGATTTTTTTTCACAATGCTGAATTTTCCGAGTGCAATAACCCATCAGTATTTATCTACACAGTCCACTCTGTATAGAAGGGTAAACTTTAACCCTTCCAACACTAAATTTTCAAAGTGGAATAGCCTGGTAGTGTTTAATTATAGAATCGACTCAGTATGAAAAGCTTAACTGTGCTAGAGGAATTTTAGTGGCAAGCAGTGTAGACCCAGATCAGAGGGCTTCTGTAGGAGCCCTCTGATCTGGGTCTACACTGTTTGCAAATGGCAATGCATGCGTGTCACACACACAAAGGGTTTAATACAAATTTGTGATCCTTTCAAATATTTACCCAATGTTACCTAATAGCCTGTGATAAGCTTGTAATCCTACAGGTATGAGACCCCTGCTTGGCATATATAAATATCAATGAAATCAAAACTATCTTTGTGGGCTGTGTTGGGGGTTGAAGTGACATTGTGATAGTGGCATTAGTTCTGTGATCATAATTTGGGCTGTACATGGCAACAGATCAATAAGACAGAGGTCCAGATAAGATGCGTAAATTAAAATGTCTCTTAGAATAACTTCTTGAAGTTGTTTATTTCTTGAGCAAACCCTGTGTTGTGGCCACTGGTTAGAATCATCTCGAGGAGATGATTCTAAAGAGTAAGTCACAACATAGGGTTTTGTGGAGAAATGATGATTTTAGTATTTCGGTACGCACCTTTATCTGTAGCTCTGATAAAGGTTGTGACACTTAAATTGTACATACATGTATAAATTAATTGTAGTAGTTGGATCCTATCAAGATGAAAAGTAATTTTAAATTCTTTGTTATTGTCAGCCATGAAAACCGCCCTACTGCACCCCATGCGCCTAATTTGCATACACATATGCAGTTGGGTGTTTCTCCACACTTTGAAAACATTAATTTGGGTTAACGAAACTTTGATTGGTTTTCACTTAAATTTGATCCAAATGGTTGAAATTTACCCTTTCCTTATGCTAACACTTTTTCATGACTGCTAACAGTCATGTGGGAGCCATCTGATCAGGGTTTTCTCTGTTTGTTTATGATTTTATAGTAGATCTGCCAATACAAAAAGCTCCAGTGTACGTTTATGCCATTATAAAATTCAGCTAATAAATATTCATGATGATCATTGTATTTCAGGCATGAAAAGGAAATACATGTATTGCAAAAAATAGTTGCTGGTTACAGGTACCAGCTAAATTGTTAAGAATGTTGGCGTCATTATTTCTTACATGAATATTCTTGGAGGAAAGGGTTAACCCATTACCTTATAGGCTATTTTTAGAGCCAACCTCTTTGAATAAATCTACCGAAAAGGAGCATTAACTAGAGAAAAGGAAATTTTTAGAAATTTGTAGTTTTAAACCATTGTGATAAATAGAGCATTTGCTCCTATGGAGCAAATGCTCTATTTATCACAATGGTTTCAAGAAATGACTATTACAGTGGCGTAGAAAAGCGTATCTATGGAGGGAAGGGTTAACAGCTCAGATCCAGAGAAAAAACTAAAACATATTCATAAACTGAGTTCTACTCTAGATTTTTCTCTGGCCTGGCCTAATTGGTTAATGGCCGTTTTCTGGCAGTTCAGTGTGTGTGGCTTATCATAGATGGGATGTAGATAAGCCTGCAGAGTTCTTCTTATCAATGTATATCTCCTGATCTACACACTTGCGGATTAGTCATTACTGGCTTCTTGGTCAGTTCAGATTATCTCCTGCAGGCCAGTGTCTTGAACATGGTGTAATTAGATTAATAGTGTCTTATATGTAATGTTTAGTGTGCTACAAACGACTAATTAATATGGTATATGATTTCCTTTGTCCCAGATGAGATTTCAAGTTACTTTGCATCTCTTGAGAATTTAACCCTTTCTCTTCTAGCACTTTATTCCATGAATATGCTCTGCATTATATAAGTTAATAAGCAAACAGAGCAGACCCTGATCAGACGGCTCCCACAGGATATTATTCATATTAAAATAAAATATTCATGGAGGAAAGGGTTAAGAAACATTTTCTGTTTGCTCAGAATGTTAACCCCTTCGCTCATAGGCTATTTTTAGATCCAACCTCTTGAATAAATCTACCGAAAAGGAGCAGTAAATAGAGAAAAAGACAGTTTTAGAATTTTATTGTTTTAAAACCATTGTGATAAATAGAGCATTTGCTCAGCCTCCTAAGGAGCAAATGCTCTATTTATCACAATGGTTTCAAAAATTGACTTTTACAGAGGCGTGGAAAGGAGTATTTATGGAGGAAAGGGTTAACTTAACTCATTCCCTTATAGGAAGTCACTTACATGTCTTTGTAAAGAGAGTATGGTTTTGACAGATGACATTTACTGCGCATGCAAGGAGTGTACCCTTTCCCTGTTGAATATTCATGTAAAAAATAATGATATCTTTAATATATTTTTTTAATGACATATGAACACAAGACATTTTGACTCAGGAAGAAACTGTAGAATTAGATCTGTATTATTTCATAAGCAAACAGAGCAGACCCTGATCAGATGGCTCCTATATTATATAACAGGAGCCATCTGATCTGGGTCTACTTTGTTTGCAAAGGCATGAAAAGGTGTTTATATGAAGGAAAGTGTTAAGAAAGCAAACCATACCCTACGAAGTATGAATGCCTAGTTTTCAAATTACTGGGACATTGTAACAAAATATTTCTTTTTTCTGTCACACCTCATGACACCAGCTTCAATCTCTGTCATCGAGGAGGTTTTTAATAGTAATATGACTCAGTGAAAGAAATATAACTCCTATTGAAAAGCCAAATTGACTTTTGATCTGCTACTTACACATGTATGTACAATATAAATGATTTACAAATAGTTTTGACCCAGATCTGATGCTTGGATTCATAGCATAATCTCAGTATCTGATCAGGATCCAGGTTCATCAACACAAGACCGTTGTCAAACGTGAAATTGAATGAATTGAATTTAAAAGTGTAACTAAAGCAGAAACTAGTTAAAGGGAAGGTCAATTTTCATAGCCGTTCATATCTTTCATCTGCAGGAACTGTTATTTGCTACAAATACTCTTTTCATTCCTATTAACACCTTTCGATAGATGCCTTTGCAAACAGAGTAGACCCAGATCAGACTGCTCCTATAGGAGCTGTCTGATCTGGGTCTGCTCTGTTGGCTTATGGTATAAAATAGATCTGATTCTACAGTTTCTGCTAGAGCCAAAATGCTGTGTGTTCATCTGCCATTATGAATATTCAGTTAATAAATATTCATGATGTTAATTTCATACATGAATACTAAACGGGGAAAGGGTTAATAGAATTCTCCTTTCTTTTCTTTAAATAACCGTACTATCAGAGTTTCGACCAGTTTGAGTCCTGATGACACGTCTTATCTGGATACATACTGTTTTGATAGGTTGTGTCAAACTCACAGCTAGCATGCTAAGAGTTAAGAGTATTAAGTATTTTGAAAGGGTCATTAGAAGAAAAAAGAGACTATAGACTTACAATTATGGGGGAAAATTGAAATTTCTATCTGGCTGTCAGTCTTTATAATCTCTTTGCATGCTTAATCCTTAACTCCATAAATATGGTTTTAATGCCTTTGCAAACAGAGCAGACCCAAATCAGCTGGCTCCTTCAGGAGTCATCTGATCAGGGTCTGCTCTGTTTGCTTTTGACATGATATAGATACAGTCTCTGCCACCACCAAATATGTCTGTGTCATTTGTCTGCAAACGTAGATCTAACTCTGCAGTGTCTGCCATGTGCTGCTGTGTCATACATTAATAATTATATGCTTTGATCCTTTCCCTGTTCAGTATTCATGTACGAAATAATGACATCAAGAATATTTATTAGCTGAATTTTTAGCTCGTCTGTTTCGAAGAAAAGTCGAGCTTATAATTGTGATCAATGGGACGTAGGTAAATTGTCGTCATTGGCGTGCAAAAACTTTAATGCAACAACGGGGGAGCATATTATAGTCGCCGAATAAAACTTTGAATGTCTTATATAAATGTACTGTATTAATAATAGAACTAAATGAACACCAGTGAATGGGAAATACTGATTGGAATCTATGTTAAAATGTGACATGTCATTATATAGACTTTAACCCTATCTGGGCTGATTTTCACAGTGGAATAGCTGATGTTTAACTATAGAATCTACGCAGTAGTAATTAGAGGATAATGAGTGACAAACAGTGCAGACCCTGATCAGAGGGCTCCTCTAGGTGCCCTCTTATCTGGGTCTACACTGTTTGCAAATGACAGTGCATGCATGCCCCACATTGAAAGGGTTATAATTTGACCTTATTTTGTATAGTCTTTTCAGTAATCTGTATAACTACATTTGTATCTACAAACCAGAGTTTTTATTACAATTATCATGAACTGTGAAAACAGTTTTCAATCCATTTGATTAATCTGATAAAATATTGGTTTTCCTTCAATCTTTTAGCACCAAATAATGCAGCCTGCTTTCAAATTTCAGATTAGACTGTCTCCCAGTTTCTTCATTTAACCCTTTCCCTGTTCTATTTCTATTCTAAATTTCAATACATATTAAATATTCGTGGACAAAATAATTATAATGAAGTATGGAAGGTGGAAAATTGTAGCCATTTTAGAAATTAACCCCCCCCCCCCCCCCCCCAGATATTTAATTCCATTAGCAAACGAAGCATACCTTGATCAGACCAGGCTCCTCTATCGGGTCTACTCTGTTTGCAAATGGGTGAAAATGTGCTTATATGAAAGGGTTATTCGTATTCGTAATTCGAGGGCTTGGTGCAAAACTATTCTAACTCCTTCACAAAGTGAAGGAGTTAGAATAGTTTTGCACCAATCCCTCGAAATGGTGTGTCAAACAGTTTGGGTCATGATGTGATGCCTTGGGGTCTCTCTCATGCCTTGTCCATTGCAGCAGCTCTGGGAGTTGCTTTCCAGCGACTTTGGCATCGTAAAAGTTATTGCAAAAAGGTGAATTCAGATATATTGCATCTGATTGTGATTTGAAAAATGTTCCCACTGTCCTGCAGTAAGGTGAACATGTCCCCCTTGGTGAATAAATTTGTAGCATGGCAGACTTGTACCATAATTACACTAAAATATCCAGTCAGATATTGACCCACATCAAACCTCTCTTGAAGGAGCAGTTTGATAATTCTTTCCTTCATATAAATGTGTTTTCAAGCATTTGCAAACAGACAAGACCCAGATCAGACGGCTCCGATGATCAGGTTCTGCTCTGTTTGCCAATAGAATTTGATAGATCTGTTTCTTTACTTTCTAAATTGGCTACAATGTTCCACCTTCCATATTTCATTATAACTATTTTGTCTATGAATATTCAGTAGGTATTGAGACTAAAATAATACAGAACAGGGAAAAGGAATAAGGGTGTGCACTATTTCGAGGGCTTGGTGCAAAACTATTCTAACTCCTTCACAAAGTGAAGGAGTTAGAATAGTTTTGCACCAAGCCCTCGATTTGCTATGCCATTTGTTTAATGTAAAGCTGTGAAAATGTGCCAAATTGATTTCTACCGCTATACAAATGGATGTATAGGGAAGAGACTGGATATACTAAAATTTAGGGTAAATCCAGTATTACAAAAAGGCTTATTGATACAAGGTATTAAGAATTGTTTAATAGACCTTACTTAAATCAGGACAAAGCTGTGAAACAGCTTTATTTGGACATAAAACATGTGTACAGCAAATAGCCTTATGTTTTGATGGGGGTGAGATAAGTAATAAAAACAGATGAAAAGAAAAAAAGAAGATTAACTCCTTACATGCTAGGTAATTGTCATATCTGCCAAAAGTGTGACCTGTTTCAAAGCCCACTATCAAACCTTTCCTCCTTGAATATTAATGTAAGAAATAATGACTCTATGAATATTAACCCATTCCTCCATAGGCTATTTTTAGATTTGAAAAAATCTACCAAAAAGGGGCATTTACTAGAGAAATGGAAAATTTTAGATTTTTGTAGTTCTGAAACTTGTGATAAATAGAGCACTTGCTTCTTTGGAGCAAATGCTCTATTTATAACATTGGTTTAAAAAAGTGACTTTTACAGTGGTGTAGAAAGGCGTATTTATGGAGGAAAGGGTTAAGTCACTAAGATGCATTCTTCTAATTATATAATGGCATAATGGACACAGAAAGTTTTTGGTCATGGTAGAATCTGTAGAATCATAATGTCTTATATCTTAACCCATTCCCTCATATTGACGACTTTTGATGCCTCTGTAAAAGTCACTTCTTGAAACCATTGTGATAAATAGAGCATTTGCTCATATAGGAGCAAATGCTCTATTTATCACAATGTTTCAAAACTACAACATTCTAAAATTTTCCTTTTCTCTAGTTAACCCTTTCCCTGTTCTGTATCTATATCATGTGAAAAGCAAACAGAGCAGACCCTGATCAGACGGCTCCTATAGGAGCCGTCTGATCTGGGTCTACTCTGTTTGCAAATGCGTGAAAATGCGTTTATATGAGGGAAAGGGTTAATGCTCCTTTTCGGTAGATTTATCCAAAGAGGTTGTATCTAAAAATAGCCTATGAGGTGATGGGTTAAGCAAACCGAGCAGACACTCATATATAAACACTTTTTTGCACATTTTCAAACAGTGTAGACCGAGATCAAACAGCTTCTATAGGAGTTTGCTGATCAGGACCTGTTCTGTTTGCTTACATAATTATGATAGATCTGATACTACAGTTTCTACTAATACCAAAAATGCCATCATAATTTTTTTTATCTAATATTCATGATGTCATTATTACTTTAAACAGGGTAAGGGTTAAAGTTATTTTGGCACTGTGGAAAACTTCTTTTCAGTTGAATATTTCCCAACACCTGCATCACTTCATTGCAGCTGTGATGTTTTATGATTAACCCATTTGAATGCTAACTTCAAAAGTGGAATGACCCACATACATGAACCTATGTGTCTGATCTATATACATGTACCTATATGTCTGATCTACATGTATATACATGATCCTATATGTCTGATCTATATACCAGCTCCAATATGTATGATACTTGTACCTATGTGTCTGATCTATACACATGAAACCATGTGTCTGATCTATATACATGAACCCATGTGTCTGATCTATATACATGAACCTATGTGTCTGTTTTATATACATGTACCTAGTCTAATTATATAATTGACATTTTGGAATAAACATTGAACAGGGAAAAGGTTAACTTCATTTTTATACCCCCACAAACAGAGTTTGAAGGGGGTATACTGGAATCAGCCTGTCGGTTGGTCGGTCGTTGGACGTCGGTCGTCGGTGACTGTCCGCAAAATCTTGTACTTTCAACTCCTCCTTCAGTTTCGACCCGATTCATTTGATACTTGGCATAAATGTTACTCAGGTGTAGTAGATGTGCAAGACACAAATTTCAGGTCTCTGTGACCTTGACCTTGACCTTTGGCCTTGAAATTGGTCTTGAAATTGGTAGGCAAAAGCTTGTACTTTGAACTCCTCCTTCACATTCAACCTGATTCACTTGATACTTGGCATAAATGTTACTCAGGAGTAGTAGATGCGCAAGACACAAATTTCAGGTCTCTGTGACCTTGACCTTTGGCCTTGAAATTGGTCTTGAAATTGGCAGGCAAAATCTTGTACTTTGAACTCCTCCTTCACTTTCAACCTGATTCACTTGATACTTGGCATAAATGTTACTCAGGAGTAGTAGATGCGCAAGACACAAATTTCAGGTCTCTGTGACCTTGACCTTGACCTTTGGCCTTGAAATTGGTATTGAAATAGGCAGGCAAAATCTTGTACTTTGAACTCCTCCTTCACTTTCAACCTGATTCACTTGATACTTGGCATAAATGTTACTCAGGAGTATTAGATGTGCAAGACACAAATTTAAAATCTCTGTGAACTTGACCTTTGGCCTTGAAATTGGTCTTAAAATTGGCAGGCAAAATCTTGTACGGCAAACTCCTCCTTCACTTTCAACCTGATTCACTTGATACTTGGCATAAATGTTACTCAGGAGTAGTAGATGTGCAAGACACAAATTTCAGGTCTCTGTGACCTTTACCTTGACCTTTGGCCTTGAAATTGGTCTTGATATTGACAGGCAAAATCTTGTACTTTGAACTCCTCCTTCAATTTCAACCTGATTCACTTGATACTTGGCATAAATGTTACTCAGGAGTAGTAGATGTGCAAGACACAAATTTCAGGTCTCTGTGACCTTGACCTTTGGCCTTGAAATTGGTCTTGAAATTGGCAGGCAAAATCTTGTACTTTGAACTCCTCCTTCACTTTCAACCTGATTCACTTGATACTTGGCATAAATGTTACTCAGGAGTAGTAGATGTGCAAGACACAAATTTAAAATCTCTTTGACCTTGACCTTTGGCCTTGAAATTAGTCTTAAAATTGGCAGGCAAAATCTTGTATGGCGAACTCCTCCTTCAATTTCAACCTGATTTACTGGATACTTGGCATAAATGTTACTCAGGAGTAGTAGATGTGCAAGACACAAATTTCAGGTCTCTGTGACCTTGACCTTGACCTTTGGCCTTGAAATTGGCAGGCAAAATCTTGTACGGCGAACTCCTCCTTCAATTTCAACCTGATTCACTTGATACTTGGCATAAATTACAGAATTTTCTCTATTTGAACTTTGGGTATTTTTGTTATTTGGCCCTGTTACATGTTCAAAACTTGGATTTGCAATCAAGGCTGCCGTGTGGGGGTATTCATCACCTTTAGTGATAGTTCTAGTTTATAATGTTAAATTTTCAAGGTTATGTTTTAATTTGACAAACACTATAGGATCAGATATAAACATGTTTCATAAGCAAACACAGCAAACCCATGTCTATATATATCATGCATTATTCCAACTGAGCAGACCCTGATTAGACAGCTCCTATAGGAGTCGTCTGATCTGGGTCTACTCCGTTTGCGAAGGTGTGAAAAAGCATTTATATTAGGGAAAGGGTAAGAAGTCTTTTGTTTCCGGTGTCACCTGAGAGCAAGTTGCCACCTCAAGCTGCAGCCTTGTTGTAAATGCAGGTTATAAATCACTGTCAAAAATCTTACACCCCCTACTAGATGGTTGTTTTGTGTTGCAAATTTTACCTTGTTCCAATTTTCTTGTGAATGAAATTTAACCTTTTGAATGCAGGACATGTATATGTCACAGTAGAAATTGCGATTCAGGGCAATCGTCGATTCTCCTAGGACAGATTGCGATCGTGATTTCTCCTAGGACAGACTCCAATCGCAATCTATCCTAGTACAATCGACGATTGTCATGATTCGCAATTTCTACTGTGACATATACATGTCATTTGCAAATAGTGTAGACCAAGATCAGAGGGCTCCTAAAGGATCCCTTGAATCAGGTTTTGCAATATTTATCTTTTAAAACCCTCTGGCACGCTTAACCTGTTCCTTCATATAAACGCATTTTCACACATTTGCAAACTGAGTAGACCCAGATCAGATGGCTACTTTAAATTACAGAATTTAAGTTGTCTGTTCAGGCCAGGGTCTGCTCTGTTTACTTATGGAATTTGATAGTTCTGTGGCTTTCATTCAGAACAGTGAAAGGGTTAAGCCTTTCATACATACTGAGTGGACTCTAAATGTTACTTTTAAAACAGATGGGCTATTCCTCTCTGAAAATCCAGCATTGGAATGCTTAAATGTCAACACTCAAATGACAAAATTTATTATCTAAATATTATATAGGCTTTTGCAATCAGTATGAATCCAGATAAATGTCATTTCACTCTCTGAGTCACATCAGGGTACAAACATTCTGACACTCATATACAATGTACAGTAAAACCCCGCTAATGCGACCACCTAAAAGAGGTATAATTCTGGGTGTTAGATGCAGGTGGTAGCTTAATGCAGGACAAAAGTAATGCAGAAAGCTAGAGGAGCTTTCTGTATTACTTTTGCCCTGTATTAAGCAACCACCTGCTTATAAAGACTCCCATGTTTATTCATTAAGTGGTTGCATTAGAGGGGTTTTACTGTAATTCTTACAACATGTTATACAACTTAAACCCCCTCTAATGCGACCGCCAAAATGAGGTATCATTATGGGTCTTAGATGCAGGTGGTTGCTTAATGCAGGATTAAAGTAATGCAGAAAGCTCCTTCAGAAGCTTTCTGCATTTACTTTCATCCTGTATTAAGCAACCACCTGCTTTTAAATGTTTCAACATCATGTGGTCGCTTTAGAGGAGTTTTACTGTTATACATGTATAGTTACAGACTACATTGTATACAGGAAAAAAGTTAACCCTTTCCCTGTTCTGTGTTTATTCCAAATTCTAATACATAATGAATTTTCATGGAGAAAAGTCTTATAATGAAATATGGAAGGTGGAACATTGTAGCCATTTTAGAAAGAAAAGAAACAGATCTTTCAAATTCTATTAGCAAACAGAGCAGACCCTGATCCTATAGGAGCCGTCTGATCTGGGTCTACTCTGTTTGCAAATGCGTGAAAATGCGTTTATGAAGGAAAGGGTTAAACAAGAAATTAACCCTTCTTATGCTGAATATTCAAATGTGAATCCACCCACTAATATTTATTAGCTGAATCATACTGAAGTTGGATAAATTGTAGCCATTGAATTACAATGGCAAATAGTGCAGACCTAAGGTAGCTGTCTCATATGGGTCTACACTATTTGCAAACGCAGATATGTATGCTAATAGCATGTGAAGGGTTGAATGGTTTATCTGTGTTTTATTTTAATTCCTCTTTTTGCGACACGTTAAGTTCTTATGATAATGGGTAAATAAAAACCAGTCTGAATTGAATTGTTTGATCGTACGTCTTAAGTTGCACATATTAGAAAAAGAAATAGAGAGAGAAAAGAAAACACACATAAGAACATAGCTTAAACACATGTGAAGCCTTCCTTGACAGCTAAAAGGTGGATAAAGTAATTTTATATCCATGAAAATTAAAATATTTGAATGAACACACATGGTGCCATTTGAATGAATAATACAGTACAAGCTTGTGAGTATGTTTTGCTGGGAGGCTATTTTGAAATTCCGTTGATTTTCAAAATATCTAGACCAGTATAATATCATTTATCCCTTTACTAAATGAATATTCAGGGAAGAAATAATGACACATCTTGAATATTAAATATCTGAATCTTTATGATGGCACTATGAACGAAATAATTTTTAACATAACAGAACCTGAAGAATTTCATAAGCAAACAGAGCAGACCCTGACCAGATGACTCCTATTGGAGCTGTCTGTTTTAGTCTACTCTATTTGCAAAGGTGTAGAAAGGCATATTTATGGAGTACGGGTTAAACCTCTACCTCTATAGACACTGGAATAAATATAGAACAGGGAAAGGCTTAACCCTTTCCTCCATAAATACAACTTTCTACACCTCTGTAAAAATCACCTGTTGAAACCATTGTGATAAATAGAGCATTTGCTCATATACTATAGGAGCAAATGCTCTATTTATCATAATGGTTTCAAACTACAAAATTCTAAAAAAATTCCTTTATTCTAGATAATGCTCCTTTTCGGTAGATTTATTCAAAGAGGTTGGATCTAAAAATAGCCGATGAAGGAAAGGGTTAAACTTAAGCCATGTCAGGGTCCAGGATGACCTATATCTCATTTGGCAAATTAATTATACTATGATGGAGATACAAGCGTTTGAATATGCTGATAAAACACAGGATCAAAGAGAAGCTGTCAGTTTGATTGTAGTGAATTACAATACTTATCCCTTTCCTTGTTCTATGTTTATTTCAAATTTCAGTACCTACTGCATATTCATTGTCAAAACAGTTTTAATGAAATATGGAAGTAGGAACCATGTAGCCATTTTAGAAACTGCATGTACACGAAATAGATGTCATATTCCATTAGCAAACAGAGCAGACCCAGATCAGATGGCTCCTATAGGAGCCATCTGATCTGTGTCTGCTCTGTTTGCAAAGTCATGAAAACAATTTGTATGAGAAAAAAGGGTTAAATTATGACTTGATTATTGAAGCTTTAGAATATCTAGTGAACTTGCATTTTTAAACAGCACTGATTCAACAGAAACCATTATGCTGATGGAGTCCTAGGAGTTTGGTCTGCTCTGTTTATTTAACAAATTATTTTCTAGAAGTCACATGATTAAAGAATTCCTTGAGAAACATCTCTGCTATAGATACAGATAAAAGTGCATACTAAAATCCGTCATTTCTCCACCAAACCCTATATGTTAACCCATTCCCTCATATTGATGCCTTTTGACGCCTCTGCAAACGTCACTTGTTGAAACCATTGTGAAAAATAGAGCATTTGCTCCTATTGGAGCAAATGCTGTATTTATCACAATTGTTTCAAACTACAAAATTCTAAAATTTTCCTTTTTCTCTAGTTAATGCTCCTTTTTGGTAGATTTTTTCAAAGCGGTTGGATCTAAAAATAGCCTTTGAGGGAATGGGTTAAGACAGACCACTCGTTAGAATCGTCTCAAAGAGACAATTCTAAAGAGTGGTCACAACATGGGATTTAGTGGAGAAATATTCTTAAATGTTTTATGCATCTTATTTGAGCCTGTGAATACCCATTCAATGAAAATGTAATATATATATATATGGGCAAGTGCACTTAATATAAGACCAGGCTTAACCTATTACTCTGACCAGAGACACCTTTTGGAGACAGTTAATCGATTGTGTATGACTTTCCACATATTTCACATAATCACATTTGGTCTGTTTGATGCTGCCACCTGTATGTATCTTTTCGATACTGCCACCTGTGTATAGTGTCTGTTTCCAAGCCATCTGCAAAGGTTAACACATAAGAAGTTCGTAAGCAGCTTAACCCTTTACTGTATATGGTTTTCTATGCCTTTGCAAACAGAGAAGACCGAAATCAGACAGCTCCTATAGGAGCCATCTGATCCAGGTTTGCTCTGTTTGCATATGGAATTATATAGGTCTGATCAGGCCATCATCAGGGTCTGCTCTGTTTGCTAATGGATCTGTAATTCTGTTTCTTTTAAGTTTCTAAATGGCAACAATCTTCCACCGTCTTTGTTTCATTATTGAAAGGGTTAACTAACTATTCCTGTGTTCATATGTTGTTATAAAAATACAGGTAAAATACAGGTAAAATACAGGTAAAATACAGGTAATTAATATGTCGTATTTTAATTCCTTACATGAATATCCATGGAGTAATTGGTTAACCCTTTCACTGCCTAAGTCGCATAAATGCACCACGACAAATAGTGCTGTCCCAGATCAGACGCTGCCTTTTGGTAGCGTCTGATCAGGGACTTCACTTTTTGTCCCATTCTCTATTTCTATGTACAGTTAAACCTCTCTATAACGACCACTAAATTGTGTTAATTATTTGGCATTTATTGCAGGTGGTCGCTTCAAGCAAGGTGAAAGTAAAACAGAACGCTCCTATAGGAGCGTTCTGTTTTACTTTCACCTTGCTTTAAAGCGGCCACCTGCCTTTTGACACAAAATACTTGATGTAATTTAGTGGTCGTTATAGAGAGGTTTTACTGTATGTGATTTATTCTTTGTACCAAATTATTTAACAAATTTTGGGTTGCAGACGACAATTAGAAATTTGGCTTCGAAAGGGTTAAAGAAAGAGTGGCGAGACAGGTAAGGAACACAAGTGAAAGGTGACATGAGTATTTTATAGACTTAACCTTAATAATGCTGAATTTTCAAAATGGAATGGTCCTTCATTGTACAGTCTATTCAGTAACTTCTAAGAATGGAACATTTGATTTGAAATAGAATTTTGAAAGGCAAACAGTGCAGACCATGATCAGAGGTTTTCTGAAAAATCTCTCTGATTTGGGTCTAACCGTTTGCAAATACCTCTTAACTCATTACCCATATTCAAAAGGTTAGAAATTGCACAGCTTTTTATTTATCAAACTGGGTCAGTGTGTCTTGCCTGTTTTTACATCTCTCGCCAATCATGACATGAGGTATGTACCCATGTTTGTTGCTGTATCATAAGGGTCAGATCTGGATCCAAGCTGTTTACCAGACATCTAATAGTTTCCCAGAAAAGGGAATTAACTAGGATAATGAATATTGTTTGAGCAAACTTTTCATGGCAATTGAAAGGCTAATCTTCATTTTGCTGTTCCTCAAGTTAAGGCCATGTAAAGAAATATTTGTTTAATATATAAATATCTCTTGGCCTGAGTTTTTTCTCCTGAAAACAGTGAAATAGAAGTGTTAAACACTTTTGTCTAACCCTTTCCCTTATAGAGACACTTTTGACAGCTTTTCAAACAGAATAGACCCAGATAGGAGCTGTCTTATCAAGGTCTGTCCTGTTTGCGTCATTGCCTATGACAGACAATTTTACAGTTTCTGCTGTAGTGAAATATTACCTTCGTCATTATGCCATTATAAAGATTTAGCTTCAACTTTCTAGTGGTTTAAAAACCTTAAATAATTAACTAGTGGACACACTGCTTGTTGTGACTAAAGCATTTAAGCAGTCCTGTTACATATTTCAAACGGAGCATGGTGTAAACAAAAATTGCTGATGTCCAGTTTTATCACAAACTGTTAAACGTTCAAACAGTCCTGTCATACACTCCAAATGGGGCATGGTGCCTCTTGTTGAATGTAAACTTTGCTGCAGTCGAGTTTAATCACAACTGTTAAATGAAAGTCTTTTTCTGTTTCCAGGTAAAGCATTTGATATTACTTACATTCGTCTACGATTCCATTCACCAAGGCCAGAAAGTTTTGCAATTTACAAACGCACCTCAGAGGACGCAGAATGGGAAGCATATCAGTATTACAGTGCTTCCTGTTATAGCACGTATGGACTGGAATTCCAACAAGAGATCACATCAGATATGCAGGATGTAGCAACATGCACAGATGAATACAGCGATATCTCACCGTTGACAGGGGGAGAGGTGCCGTTTTCCACCCTGGAAGGAAGACCAGATAGAGAAAATTTTGAAAATAGCCAAGTTTTACAGGTAAGCAGAGGAACAAAATGTCCCAAAAATATCCTGTATACATGGGGGGGGGGGGGGGGGGGGTGTCCATCTTTTAAGTTCTAACCCTTTCCTTCATATACATGTGTTTTCAGTGTTTGCAAACAGAGTAGACCCAGATCAGACGGATCCTATAGGAGCCGTCTGATCTGGGTCTGCTCTGTTTGCTAATGGAATATGAAAGATCTGTTTCTTTCTAAAATGGCTACAATATTCCACCTTCCATATTTTATTATTACTATTTTGTCCATGAATATTCAGTCTAGGTATTGAAATTTGTTATAAACATAAAACAGGGAAAGGGTTAACCTTTTACTCCATGAATATTCATGTGAGAAATAATGACATCATAAATATATGAGTCGTCTGATCAGGTTCTGCTTTGTTCGCATAGATGAAATAATATAGATCAGATGCTAGAGTTTCTGTCACAACCAGAAATTCCTTCGTTTATGTACCGTTTTATAAATTGAGCATATGACATATTCAGACTGTCATTGTTTCTTACATTAAATTAATCAGGTAGGTGAAGTGTTATACAACCACCTGTCAAAAGACACTGATATTTATTATTTAAACCTTTCCTTCATATAAACCTAAACACTTTTTGACATACCTTTGCAAACAGTAGACCCAGACCAGATGACTCCTGTAGAAGATGTCTGCACAGGGTCTGCTCTGTTAGCTTATGGTATAAATCTGATTCATCAGTTTTTGTCAAAACAGAAAATTCCCCTTATTAATATTCATGATGTCATTATTTCTTACATGAGAGTAATGAACAGTTAAAGAATTAATCATTAGATAGCTTATCAGCATAGTAGGACATACAGTTGCCCCTCTCTAAATAGCTTAGCTATTTAGAGAGGGGCAACTGTATGTCCTACTATGATTTCTTGTTTATGAACAGGACTTTGATGTATATCCCCATATTCAGTTAATGAACAGTACTTCAACTCATGTATCCTGGGCTATACCCTGTTCATGAACAGGACCTTGGTGTATATCCCCATTTCATTGTTCATGAACGGGACCTTGGTATATATCCCCATATCCTGTTCATGAACAGGACCTTGGTGCATATCCCCATATCATTGTTCATGAACAAGACCTTGGTGTATATCCCCATATTGTTCATGAACAGGATCTTGGTGTATATCCTCATATAATTTTTCATGAAAAGGAACTTGGTGTATATCTCCATATCATTGTTCATGAACAGGACCTTGGTGTATATATCCCCATATCCTGTTCATGAACAGGACCTTGGTGTATATCCCCATATCCTGTTTATGAACAGAACCTTGATTTATACAGTAAAAATCCGGTAAACAAGAATTCTAGTAGAGAAGAATTTAGATACTTAAAGGCAGGTTTGCTGCTTTAAATGAAGGGTGAAAGTCATGCAGAAGTTTTCTGCCTGACGTTCACCCTGCATTAAGCTTCCACCTGTCTTAACCTATTACTTCATGATTATTCATGTAAATAATAATGACATCATGAATATTAATTAGATTAATTCTGGCGCATGGACACAGGAAATGTTGACCATGGTAGAAACTGTAGAACCATATCTATGTTATATCATAAGCAAACAGAGTAGACCCTGATCAGACGGCTCCTATAGGAGCCGTCTGATCTCGATGTACTCTGTTTGTAAAGGCATAGAAAGGTGTATTTATGGAGTAAAGGGTTAAATGCTGATATGTATGCTAAATTGAATGTCTGGTTTAAAGCGGTTTTATTTTATCCCCATATCACTGTTCATGAACAGGACTTATGCATATTCCCATATCCTGTTCATGAACAGGACATTGACATATACCCCCAAAACCTGTTCATGAACAGGACCTTTATACATGGATAAATTCCCATATCCTTTTCATGATCATGAAAATCATTTTGATAATAGCTAGCATGAGCAGAACTTCTCTCTGATACCTGCAGCGGTTTCTTCTATTTTACCTGGCACAGTGCCCGATAATCTAGGCGTGCCTACAGACATATCAGCTCTGAGCGTGCTACTTACATGGTTGTTAGCAAGATATATATTTTTCAATCCAAAGACTACAATGTTTTAGACTATTTTGAAAAAATCATTGTTTCAAAATTAATGAACAATTAAATACAAGCATACCTAGCAGCTTCATTTTTGGAAAATTTGTTAAAAAAAGATTCACCCTTATATATTTCTGCTTGAAAAGAATCAAACTGTTTTCCATGAAATGATGTTGGCTTTACCAATAAAAAGGTGAATTTCATTGAAAACAGAAATAATTATTTTCGAATTCCTTACTTGTTAGTTTTTAAGTTGTTTCTATACAGTGGGTAGAACATAGCGCTAACATGCTTCTTGCACAAAACTCTGCTAAACACATAGGTAAGGCAGTTTTTCATAACTCCTTGAACGCTAGCGGTGAAATCTCAGTTACCTATGCAAACAGTTTGGATCCAGATGAGACACCGCATAATGCAGCTTCTCATCAGGATCCAAACTGTTTGACACTCTGACCATATTTTTTGCAAAGAAATCAGAGAAATTTTATTTGAAAAATAGAAGCAGACGGCTTCTGATGTAGATGAAAAATTTCTTGGCGAACAAAGTTCCTGTACTACATGGTAGCAGCATAAAATTCTCCCCTTTTCCTTCTGGAAATCGGGGCTTCGGTGAAATAGATTATTTGATACACATTGAATATTCGAACTTATCTCTGCAAATATTTCAGAAATAAAGATCTCAGTAACAACGGTTTAGATTTTGATCCAAATCTGTGAGTTTAAGTGGGTTGATGCACTGGTACTTTGAGTTGTGATGTTCAGATACTGTGAAATGGCAGGAGAGTTGTAAATGAAGTTATGCTGATGTGGGGTATTCTCAGTCAGACAATCTGCTGCACCCAGCACAATACACTCAAGGTGATGGCATGGGCCATAGCAGAGTTGTAGTTTGGAGGAGTACAGATATATTAAAATCTTTTAATTCTCAATTTCTCAGCATATTTAGGTCAGGTTAATTTAACCCTTTTCCTGTTCTCTGTTTATTTCAAATTTCAGTACATACTGAATATTCATGAACAAAAAAGTTATAATGAAATATGGAAGGTGGAACATGGTAGCTATAGTAGAAAGTAAGGAAACAGATCTTTCAGATTCCATTAGCAAACAGCAGACCCAGATCAGACGGCTCATATAGGAGCCATCTGATCTGGGTCTACTCTTGTTTGCAAATACTTGAAAATGTGTTTATATGAGGGAAAGGGTTAACCCTTTACTCCATAAATACTCTTTTCTACTCCTTTGCAAATATTAGGGCCATCTGATCGGGGTCTGCTCTGTTTGCTTATGACATAATCTAGGTATGATTCAACAGTTTCTACTATGGCCAAATATTCCCGTGTAAATGTGTCATCATTAACCCTTTCCCTCATATACACATGTTTTCACGCATTTGCAAACAGAGTAGACCCAGATCAGACGGCTCCTAGAGGAGCCGTCTGATCAGGGTCTGCTCTGTTTGCTTATGGAATTTGATAAATCTGTTTCTTTACTTTCTAAAATGGCTACAATATTCCACATTCCATATTTCATTATAACTATTTTGTCCATGAATATTCAATAGGTACGGAAATTTGGAATAAACTTAGAACAGGGAAAGGGTTAAGATTAATCAAATTAATATTTATCATGTCATTATTTCTTTCATGAATATTCATGGAGTAAACCCATTCTCTTATAAAACCACTTCTTTGCACCTTTGCAAACAGAGTAGACCCAGATCAGATGTCTCCTGTAGGAGCTGTCTGATCAGGGTCTACACTGTTTGCTTATAGAATCATATATTAGTTTAAGTTATTGTGGAATTTTTACCTGAGTGGGTTATATAAATATCAGCCAATACCACTAATTTCCACTGGCCGGAATTGTCATTTGCTGAAAAACAAATTGTTGGTCTTTTAAAGAGGCATGGTCAGAGTGTCAATAATTTTTATACACCCGTTTGAAAAAACGGGACGTATTATGGAATAGCGCTGTCTGGTTGTCTGTCCGTCTGTACGTCTGTAACATCTCTAACTCAAGTTCCGCTTGGTGGATCCTTCTCAAATTTTAACACAATGTTTATCTAGACATTCTACAGTTGCCTGCCAAGTCCTGGTTTGTTTATCCAAGGTCAAGGTCACACAATTGGACTTAGAATTTGCGTTTAGCAAAAAATTTAACTGGTCTGTCTGTCTGTAACATCTCTAACTCAAGTTCCGCTCAGTGGATCCTTCCCAAATTTAATCATAATGTATATCTAGACATGCTACAGTAGCCTGCCAAGTCCCGGCTCGTTTATCCAAGGTCAAGGTCACTTAATTGGACTTGGAATTTGCGTTTAGCATTTGCGTTAAGCAAAAATGTTAACCTCAATTTATGTGGAACAAGTCCACTTATCTACATAACACTTTGAGATAAAGCTTTGAAACTTTGAACACTTGTTCACCGTCAAAACCTTCACCTGTAGGCAAGAGTAAATAACTCTGTCAAGCATTTTGACTGAATTATGCCCCTTTTTAACTTAGAAGTTTTGGTTAAGGCTTTGTTAAAGTCCATTTATTTTCATAACTCTTTGAGATAAAGCTTTTAAACTTGGAACACTTGTTCACCATTACAACCTTCACCTGTAGGCAAGAGTAAATAACTCTGTCAAGCATTTTGACCGAATTATGCCCCTTTTTAACTTAGAATTTTTGGTTAAGGCTTTGTTAAAGTCCATTTATTTTCATAACCCTTTGAGATAAAGGTTTTAAACTTGGAACACTTGTTCACCCTCACAACCTTCACCTGTAGGCAAGAGTACATACCTCTGTCAAGCATTTTGACCGAATTATGCCCCTTTTTAACTTAGAATTTTTGGTTGAGGCTTTGTTAAAGTCCATTTATTTACATAACCCTTTGAAATAAAGCTTTTAAACTTAGAACACTTGTTTACCTTCACAACTTGCACCTGTAGGCAAGAGTACATAACTCTGTCTAACATTTTGACCGAATTATGCCCCTTTTTAACTTAGAATTTTTTGTTAAGGTTTTGGTTAAAGTCCACTTATTTACATAACCCTTTGAGATAAAGCTTTTAAACTTGGAGCACTTGTTCACCATCACAAGCTTCACCTGTAGGCAAGAGTACATAACTCTGTCTAACATTTTGACATGATTATGACGCTTTTTAGCTTGGAATTTTTGGTTAAGGTTTCTGGTAAAAGTCCACTTATTTACATAACCCTTTCAGATAAAGCTTTTAAACTTGAAACATTTGTTCACCATCAGAAGCTTCATCTGTAGGCAAGAGTAAATACAATGCAACTCTGTCAAGCATTTAGACACAATTGTGGCACTTTTCAATTTAGAATTTTTGGTTAAGGTTTTTTGTTAAAGTATGCCTATTTACAACCTTGAAACTTGGTCGCAAAATTGGGCTTAGAATTTGAGTTCAGCAAATACGTTAACCCCAGTTTATGTTGAACAAGACCCCGAAGGGCGTATATTGTGTCCACTGGCACTCTTGTTTTATTCTGATGAGATGCCAAGTTGGATCCAAATTGTAAGCAAAGGTATCCCGACCTCAAACCTCGCTTACTTTTTATGTATGGTTAGAATCAAATTGCTGTCATTTTCTTTTCATGGTTCACAATGCTTTATGAATAGGTGATCATGTTAATGCTACAAGGGTGTCAAAGTGTCATTTTTAACACTCAGTAAAGTCACTGGACCAAGAGTGACATGAAAAATAGTGTTTTCATTTTGGCAGTGGCTTAGGCTAGGGAATAGTATCGGAAATAATCACTCCTAAATTTTATCTTAAACACTATAATTCTTCATCTGTTAGCTTTACTTCATATTTATCAATGATTTTACACTACTGTAGGAGCCATCTCATCAGGGTCTGCTCTGTTTGCTTATCCCTTTCCCTTATATAAATGTGTTTTCACGCATTTGCAAACAGAGTAGACCCAGATCAGACGGCTCCTAGAGGAGCTGTCTGATCAGGATCTGCTCTGTTTGCTAATGGAATTTGATTGATCTGTTCCTTTACTTTCTGAAATGGTTACAATGCCCCATCTTCCATATTTCTTTGTAACTATTTTGTCCAGGAATAGTCAGCAGGTATTGAAATTTGAAATAAACACAGAACAGGGAAAGGGTTATGAAATTGTAAAAGATCTGGCTCCACAGTTTCTACCAATACCAAAAAAAACCTGCGTACATTATACCAATATAAATAAATCGGCTGTTAAAGATGTATTATGCGCATTTTTCGTATTAATCAATCAACACCAGAAGCTGTACACGTATATATACATTGAAAATAATGCTTACAACCCATTTTCCGACAGGATATATTTGTTAAAATTATTAAAAAGGAGCCTCCTTTTGCTCCTTTTTAGAAACGGGGATTTGTACGGAAATCAGCGGACATCTTCGGTCAAGTTCTGAATGACTTTCGGATTATTTCGGAGCAACGCTTTGAATATCAATTAGGTTGCTATCACATGTACAATGGTTGACACTGGTTGTTGACCACATATACATCAAATGATTATTTCGGGTATGTAAATTTGAATCTTACGACAGATTCCGGTCAATGGAGAACGCTGTTCCGTTGATTTCCGTAGCAATCCATTTTCTATTTTTTCGACACAAACAACCATTTACTAACCGTACTGTTTAGTGTTTGCAAAGGCATAGACAGGCATATAGATAAAGGGTTAATAGAAGTAAGCCTCACTGTGAGTAGAGCCTCAAAAGTGAATACTTGATGAATTAAACCATACACAAATAAGCCTTAGAGTAGATCCTCTTTAACCCATTACCTCATAGGCTATTTTTAGATCCAATCTCTTTCAATAAATCATAAATGCATTTGCAAAAAAAGTTAATCGACCATTTAAGATGGATGTATAGAACTAGAGAAAAGGATTTTTTTTTTTATAATTTTGTAGTTTAAAACCATTGTGATAAATAGAGCATTTGCTAGCCTCCTATGGAGCAAATGCTCTATTTATCACAATGGTTTCACGGAAGTGAATTTTACAGAGGCGTCAAAAGGCGTCAATATGAGGGAAAGGGTTAAAATGAACACTTAATAAAATAAACCTAACTTCTTTTGAGTGGTAAACTTGTGTTGACCCAGAAACACAGTGAGAGATTTAGTCTGACACATAACTGTGTGTGAAGGTAAATTTCACTTTTGATCTGAATGCTAATGACTGTGGGAATGATTTAGATTCTTTTTCTCTTGATTAGACATGGTAATGACTGGCCTAGACCTATGATGTTTACATGGTTAATTACCAGACTCATGTTGAAACTTTCATTTAATATAATAACCCCCATTACCTCATACGTGTAGGCTATTTTAGAGCCAACCTCTATGTATAAATCTACTGAAAAGAAGCATTTACTAGAGAAAAGGAAATGTTCTAGCATTGTGTAGTTTCGAAACCATTTTGCTCCTATGGAGCAAATGCTCTATTTATCACAATGGTTTCAAAATGTGACTTTCAGAGAGGCGTCAAAATGTGTCAATATGAGGGAATGGGTTAAAGTATTCAGAAATCAGACTGGTAGATTCTGAGAAGACTGTTTTTGAAAGTTCCATTAGAGTCCTAAAACAAGAAACTAATATACCATAGTGATTCATCGTTGTAGACATACATCAGATTTATTTTTCGTGGTCATCAGACTGTAGCCCTTGCGATGCTGAACAAGTATGATATTTGATGAGACTAATTTAAATCTAGCAGCTTTTGTTTAACCCTTTGTTCCATGGATATTCATGAAATAAATTATGACAGCATGAATATTTATTAGATTATCTTTTTCAAATAGCATATTAACCCTTTCCCTGTTCTATGTTTGTTTCAAATTTCAATACCTACTGAATATTCATGGTCAAAATAGTTATAATGAATATGAAAGGTTGGATATTGTAGCCATTTTAGAAACTAAAGAACCAGATCTATCAACTTCTATTAGCAAACAGAGTAGACCCTGATCAGACGGCTCCTCTTGGAGCCGCCTGATCTGGGTCTACTCTGTTTGCAAATGCGTAAAAACACGTTTGTATGAGGGAATGAAACTGTTGCCAAAGCAGAAACCAGAGAATCAGATCTATATAATATTACATGCATATCCATGAGCAAACAGAGCAGACCCTGATCAGATGTCTCCCACAGGAGACGTCTGATTTGGGTCTTCTCTGTTTGCAAAGGTGTAGAAAGGTGTATTTATGGAGTAAAGGGTTAACATGTTCAAGAAACTTACATATTTTGAAACTC
This sequence comes from Azorinus chamasolen, assembly GCA_963576725.1. Classification (NCBI taxonomy): domain Eukaryota; kingdom Metazoa; phylum Mollusca; class Bivalvia; order Cardiida; family Solecurtidae; genus Azorinus; species Azorinus chamasolen. The sequence goes on along the minus strand of OY755241.1, from coordinate 16,878,675 downwards.
TGTAAAGATCTAGCATAATAAAACAGATGATGAGTAGCCCCTCCCACTTTCTCCCTTTCTGTTTAAAATTAATATGTAGGTCACACTTCAGTACACAACCACTAGGTCACTGACCTATAGATATAAAACTCTTCACACCACATAATTTCATATCTAAAAAAATTGTTATCCACCTAATTTCTTCTGCATAGATTTTTCTTCTTTTCAAAACAGTCATCAGTGTCAAACATGGTCACAATTTACTTGTTTTATCTGGATCCAAACAGTAACAACAGTCCTCAGAAAAAAAAGATAATCTGGACTAAGAGTTCAATGTTTGATTTAGGCCAGTTGGATTGAATTAACCCTTCGCTTGCTCTTCGCGTCAATATACCTACCTGTAAATAGTGAAGACCCAGATGAGACAGCTCCTGCAGGAGCTGTCTCATCAGGGTCTGCACTATTTACAAGTTGATTGTGCAACCAGTGCACTCCACAGCAGTGATTGCACAGCGAAATACTTGTACACAGTGAAGATATATGTAATTATACAACAAGGCATGGGTAAAGAAGGAGAAATATATTTTAAAATTCAGCAAGAGAAGGGTTAACTCTACCCTTACCCTTTCCTCCATAAATACGCCTTTCTACACCTCTGTAAAAGTCACCTGTTGAAATGCTCTATATATTACAATGGTTTCGAACTGCATTGCAAAATTCTAAAATTTTCCTTTTCTCTAGTTAATGCTCCTTTTTGGTAGATTTGTTCAAAGTGGTTGGGTCTAAAAATAGCCTATGAGGGAATGGGTTGCTTGCTAAACATTCTTTATAGATACATGTCAGTGTATTCAAATTTCAAAAGTAGACTGCTATACACTTTTAACCTTTTCTTTCATATAAATGCTTTTTTACGCCTTTTGAAACAGGGCAGACTCAGATCAGACAGCTCCTCTAGGAACCGTCTGATCAGGGTCTGCTCCGTTTGCTTATGGGATTATATACATTCAATCCTACGTTTTTTGTCAATGCAAAAAGATTAAATAAATGAATATTGATGAAGTGACCAATTAATGTACAAATGTTCATTATGGAAGCAGTTAAGATCCTGATTGTTCCAGACTGTTTGCAAAGTTTATATAATAGTGCATACATGTATATCCATGGCAGAAATTGTAGAATTATATCTTTATCATATCATAAGCTAACAGAGTAGACCCTGATCAGACAGCTCCTACAGGAGCCGTCTCATCTGGGTCTTCTCTGTTTGCAAAGGCGTAGAAAGGTGTAGGTTTAGAATAAAGGGTAAATATACTGGTTTTCTGCAGACATGTAAAATACCTGTTTTATGCAGCAGACCCCTTGACATACAGATGCCTGGCATAATTGACATGTAGCATCTGGAACATACAGTTAACCTTTAGCATGCTGTGGGTGAATACATGATAACCCATTACCTCATAGGCTATTTTTAGACCTATTAGCTCATAGGCTATTTTTAAACCTATTACCTCATAGGCTATTTTTAGACCCAACCTCTTTAAAACCATTGTGATAAAATAGAACATTTGCTCCTATGATGACAAAGTCAATTCATCACAACTTGCTTGTCTGCTACTCTACATTTGTCTCCTATACTACATCACTTAAGAATACCAAATTTTGCATTCCGAGATAGAGGAGTGTCACCATTACCAGAGACATATACATACATGTATAAAAATTATGTCTCTGCCGTTTACAAGCAGTTTGCGATTATTCTGATTCTGGCCTCAATTTTTGAACATGACTTAAACCATTCACTCATAATGACGCCTTTTGATGCCTCTGTTAAAGTCACTTTCTTGAAACCATTTTGATAAATAGAGAATTTGCTCCTATAGGAGCAAATGCTCTATTTATCACAATGTTTTCAAACTACAAAGTTCTAAAATTTTCCTTTTCTCTAGTTAATGCTCGTTTTTGGTAGATTTATTTAATGGATCTAAAAATAGCCTATGAGGTAATGGGTTAATGGATAAAATTATTTCTTCTTCTGATTTCAGGAATGGGTAGCAGCAACAGATATCCGCATTGTGTTAACAAGAATGAATACTTTTGGGGATGAAATATTTGGAGACAACAAAGTGTTGAAATCCTACTTTTACGCCATTGATGATCTAGCTGTAGGGGCCAGGTAAGTGAATGCAGTGTTAACCCTTTACTCCATGAATATTCATGTAAGAAATAATAACATCATGAATATTAACCCTTCGCTTGCTATTCACGTCAATAGACCTACCTGTAAATAGTGAAGACCCAGATGAGACAGCTCCTGCAGGAGCTGTCTCATCAGGGTCTGCACTATTTACAAGTTGATTGTGCAACCAGTACACTCCACAGCAGTGATTGCATAGCGAAATAATTGTACACAGTGAAGATATATGTAATTATACAACAGGGCATGGGTAAAGAAGGAGAAATGTATTTTAAATTTCAGCAAGCGAAGGGTTAACTAGATTATTTTGGTAATGGTACATAGACCCAAGAATTTTTGACCGTGGTAGACTCTGTAGATTCATATTCAGAGCTCCAGATAAGATGCGTAAATGTAACAATTTCAGCAATAATTCCTTTATTTCTCCACCAAACCCTATACTGTGACCACTCTTTAGAGTCATCTCGAAGAGAAATGATGATTTTGGTATTTGGGTATGCATCGTTGTCCTTAGCTCTGCATATTTATTTTATATCGTAACAAGCAAACAGAGCCGACTCTGATCAGGTGTCTGATATAGGAGCATCTGGTATCTACACATGTCCATTAAAGGGACCCATTTCCAATGCAAAATTGCTAATAGTTTTTCCCAGTTTCAGAAAAAACCCAATAGATGTGAAATTTTGAGAAAATGCTAAAAGCAAATCATTGAGTTGGCTAATGGAAATTGACAGATCTGTTTCTTTAGTTTTTAAAATGGCTACACTATATTCCACCGTACATATTTCATGATAACTATTTTGTCCATGAATTATGGTAGGGATTGAAATTTGCAATAAATATATAACCCGTTCCCTGTTCAATATTCATGTAAAAAATAATGACATCATGTATATTAATCAGCTGATTTTTTATGATAGCATTTATAAACAGGATTGTTTTGATACTGTAGAGACTGAAGAGTCTGATCTGTTATTATTTCATAAGCAAACAGAGCAGATCCTGATCAGATGGATCCTATAGGAGCTGTCTGATCTGGGTCGACTCTGTTTGCATAGATGTGAAAAGATGTTTATATGAAGGAAATGGTTAAGCTTCCCCCTACTGCTATTCACTAAGTGGTGACGAAATGAAAATTTCTTTTGAAGCACTTTTATCACATACTATGTAGTAACTGTGATGAGTATTTTTGTTTCAGATGTAAATGTAATGGTCATTCCAATAGCTGTGACTTTGGTCCAGACCGTATCATGAACTGTAACTGTAAGCACAACACGACAGGACCAGATTGTAACATGTGTTTACCATTCTTCAACGACAGACCCTGGGCAAGAGCAACTGAGGAAGATGGCATGGAATGCATGCGTAAGCTGTCTTGAATTTTATATGACATTGAAACTAGGTTTTAGGATTTATAACTCTCAGCACTTAGTAATATGTCTTCAAAATTTGTAACATACTTAAATTCTAATTCCTTGAAAAAGGGCAGCATACAGTAATTGAACCATTTCGAAGAAATCACGAGCTATTGTCGTAACTCCGGCGTGCGCGTCATTGTTGTCTTTGGTTGTCGTTGTCGTCGTCCTAAATCTTAACATTGATAACAGACGAGCGTTCGCACCCGCTTGCGGTGCTCTTGTTGTGTCTGTTCTGGAACTCTGACATTCATGCATGGATTTGGAATAACCTGGCACAATTGTTCATTGCATTGAGACTTGTGTCGCATGCAAGACCAAGGTCTGTCCCTCTGTGATCAAGGTCACACTTAGGGGTCTCACTACAGGAGCCGTCTGATCAGGGTCTACTCTGTTTGCTTATGAAATTTTAACAATCCGACTTTACAGCTAATAACTATGTGAGATTTGATGATTTCTTATATGACTATTCAACAGGGAAAGGGTTAATGATAATAGTGTTAGGGGGTTTAGAATGAAAGAATGTTCACAAGTTCTGATGTTCCTCTAGGAGCCGCGTGGCTCAGTGGTAGAGCGTCCGCCTGCGGTACGGAAGGTCGTGGGTTCGATCCCCGGCCACGACAGACCAAAAGTCGTTAAAAGTTGGTACTAGTAGCTCCCTTGTCTTCGCTCGACAATAAAGGTATAATTCTAGGACTGGTCAGCAGTGATTAATCTAGGTCTGCGTCCTGCGTCAGAGACCCATTAAAATAGCAAAAAACGCATCATTCTGAAGTGTAAGCGTCCTACAGGATGCATTAAAATATGGTTGCGTGTAGCCGTTGAAGTTATTTTCACGTAGTGAATCTACTAGAACACCGTAGCGATATCAACATCCGACTGTTGTATGTATTTTACAAAAATGATTTTGATTGGCTAGTATGCAGCAGGATGTTGGTAATGAGCCAATGAAAACGTTCCTTTTAAAATGGCAGCGCCGAAAGACCCCGGATAATTCAAGATGCTGCTACCGAAAATAGTCGCTAAGATCAACTCAAATCAAACGATGTTAGGTCAGTTGTGTCCCAGTGACATGATTTCAACGCTCGTGGATCAAAATAAGGATCCAAAATCCGATGTAATGGAGGAAAATAACGACTGTCAGCTTAAAGAGAGAAAGAGTTCTGACCAAAGTGGTTGGCGACTTACTCCTAGTCGACTTCTGTTAGGCAACGGATGGTCGACTTGATTTCATGTTTTGCTGCATATGCGGCAAATATCAGGCCAAACATTGCATGGTAAATGTACACACTATCGAAACACTATCGAAAATATCATTTTGTTGCCTCGTGCCAGGTAAGTGGTCCACACATGTGTACTCTGAATGGTGGTATCGATCTACTTTCGGTTTTGACAATATTCGACATCAATGCTGTCTTAACCATTTCCTTCATGTAAATGTGTTTTCACACATCTGCAAACAGAGTAGACCCAGATCAGACGGCTCCTATAGAAGTTGTCAGAAAAGGGTCTGCTGTTTGCTAATGGAGTTTGATAGATCAGTTTCTTTAAAGTTTCTGAAATGTCTACACTATTCCACCTTCCATATTTGACTATAACTACTTTTTCCATGAATATTCACTAGGTACAGTACTGGTACTTGGTATAAACAGAAAAGGGAAAAGTTAACAGCTCATTGATGAGACTAGCCAGGAAACCTGGTTATACTTATAACTATAATGCAATAAATGTTCCAAAACTAGAATGTAACTACAGAATTACGATTTAACATCAGTTTTCTTTTAATTTTATGCTTTGAGACTCATCAATTTAGTTTGGGACTCATAGTTTTCCTGTGGGACTCATTGTTTTCAGATTAGTGAGTCCTGGGACTCATGGTTCAAATTTCTAGATTAATCACTGGGTCAGCCCGGTGTCAGGATAATGTGACTGGGTGGGGTGCCCTTGCCATGTACCTGTGGCAGGAGTATTCCAGTGAGGCAGCACTATAACTTGTCTCATGCGGGTGCCGTCTGCAAATAACTGAAATACTGTTGGTCGGACGTAAAACCCAACTCACTCACTCCTCTAGGAGCCCTTTGACTTGGGTCTGCTCTGTTTACAAAATTTGCCTGATTAATCATTTTATAGAGTGAAGTTTTATATAGTGTACTATTTTTCAGCTTGCGACTGTAATGGTATGAGCAATGAGTGTTACTTTGATGAAGATCTGTACAAAGAGACTGGCCATGGAGGTCACTGTACCAACTGTCAGGACAACAGGGGCGGTATCCACTGTGAGAAGTGCCTGCCCAACCACTATGTCGATCCCCGCACTAACAGATGTACAGCCTGCTACTGTGACGAAACTGGTGAGTACCTCTCGAATAAATGTACAGAGGTTCAGATAAGAATTAGATGCCTAAATTAAAACATGTTCAAGAATAACTCCTTTATTTCTCCACCAAACTGTATGTTGTGACCACTCTTTAGAATCATCTCGAAGAGACGATTCTGAAGAGTGGTCATAACAAAGGGTTTTGGTGGAGAAATGACAATTTTAGTATTTTGAGTACACAGATTTATCTGTTAATCTGAATGGGTAAATGACTGTAAATTAATGGTATAATATCATTCGTGTTTCCATCACAAAATCTGCACTATTTTTCAGTCAGCATCAGCTGCTGTCCTTCATACATGTGTCATTTGTTTCCCTGAAAATGTCTGTCATACAAGTTCAATTGAGTGTCCACATTAATCAGTTTATCTGTATCTAAACCATTTACAGAGGTTATCACATATTTGTTGCTATCATGCACAGAATGAACAGGTCTTGATACACTTTAAACTCTGTTTCAATTTGTATTATCAGATCCCAGTAATAAAGTTCTGTACTGTTCATTAACTCTGTGTAATTGGCGTCTGCTGCATTTTCTCGATGTTTGTTTTTCTGCATTTTCTCTTCAGAAATTTTGTATCCTGATGAGACTTTGAGCTTCTCCCATCTTCTCCCTTTCCTCCATAAATACGCCCTTCTATGCCTCTGTAAGAATAACCTATTGAAACCATTGTGATAAAAAGAGCATTTGCTCCTATAGGAGCAAATGCTCTATTTATCACAATGGTTTCAAATTCAAAAAATCTAAATTTTTCCTTTTCTCTAGTTAATGCTCCTTTTTGGTAGATTAATTCAAAGTGGTTGGATCTAAAAATAGCCTATGAGGGAATGGGTTAATGAGAATTAACTCATCTCCTCATATTGATGCCTATTGACGATTCTGTTGTAGTCACTTTCTGAAACCATTGTGACAAATAGAATATAAAAATTTGCTCCATTTGACTACACAATTCTACTGTTTTAGTAAATGCTCCTTTTCAGCAGTTTTATTCAAAGAGGTTGGGTATAAAACTAGCCTATGAGGGAACAGTCTAAAATGTGAGCTCTATATGCAAATGTTACAGGCTCAGAGGACCTGCAGTGTGATGACTTTGGCCAGTGTAAGTGTAAGCCAGGCGTGGTCGGCCAGCGCTGTGACAGATGCGAGGACAACTTTTATGACTTCGGCATCTATGGCTGCAGGTAAAATCTAGACTTGCATAAACCCTTTACTTGATAGAGTTGCCTTTTTGATGCAGGGTCCACACTCTTGGTCATTCAAAATAATCTAGCAAGTTTAAACCCTTTCTTTCTTATAAGCCCATTTTCACTCCTTTGCAAACAGAGAAGACCTCTATCAGATGGCCCTGAAGGAGCTGTCTGATCAGAGTCTAATCTGTTTGCTTATGGTATAGTATAGATATGATTCTACAGTTTCTACCAATACAAAAAGATCCTGTGTACACACACCATTATAAACATTAGGCTTATAAATATTCATTATTTCTTGCATGAATATTGAACAAGAAAAGGGTTAACCCTTTTCCTCATATAAACGTGTTTTCACGCGTCTGCAAACAGAGTAGACCGAGATCAGATGGCTCCTATAGGAGCCATCTGATCAGGGTCTGCTCTGTTTGCTAATGGAATTTGAAATATCTGTTTCTTTACTTTCTAAAATGGCTATAATTGTCCACCTTCCATATTTTGTTTTAACTATTTTGTCCAGGAATATTCAGTAGGTATTTATATTTGGAATAAACACAGGGTTAAGCCTTTCATACTAAATAGACTCTATAGTCAATCCTTTACTCCATAAATACACCCTTCTACACCTTTGCAAACAGAGTAGACCCAGATCAGATGGCTTTTGTAAGAGAATTGATCAGCGTCTGCTCCGTTTGCTTATGATATTGTATAGGTATGATTTTACAGCGTTGAATAGGCTAAAATTAAGCCTTGGTGTCAAACAGTTTGTATGTTTGTTGAGATGCAGATTTACTCAAGATCCAAGCTTTTTGTTACGCAGCCAATAATTGATAAGCCATTGGGTTACTTTTGAAAATTAAGAATTCGAAATTTTGAGCTGATGAAACTTATACTAGCAAGACAGAGATGCACTCATTTGTGCCTAGAGACATTAAGGACATAGGCAAACATTGTAGAGCAGAGTATTCCTGCTCTTTTTGTTAAACCTTTCCCCGTTCTATGTTTATTCCAAATTTCAATGCGTACTGAATATTCATGGAAAAAGTTATAACCAAATATTGAAGGTGGCACATTGTAGCCATTTTAGAAAGTAAAGGCACAGATCTTTCAAATTCTATTAGCAAACAGAGCAGACCCTGATCAGACGTCTCCTCTAGGAGCTGTCTGATCTGGGTCTACTCTGTTTGCAAATGTGTTTATATGAGGGAAAGGGTTATACAAATAGTTTTGAAAATCTCACTTTGGCAATGTTGCAGAAACACTTTTCAAATTGAAAATTTGGTTCCAGTAACACTTTCCCACATATAAACTCTTTTTCACACCTTTGAAAACAGAATAGACCCAGATCAGATGACTCCTGTAGGAGTCGTCTGATAATGTCTACTCTGTTTGCTTATGGAATTATATAGATCTGATCCTACTGTTTTTGCCAAAGCAAAAAAAATCCTATGAAAATTAATAAATATTCATGAAGTGACCAATTCATGCATGAATATTCATTAGGGAAAGGATTAAAATATGTTTGCATATGAGTTCACCAGGAAGTAGAGGTTAAAATTGACTAATTTGTTGTTTTTTCAGAGCCTGTGGTTGTGTGGAGGAAGGCAGTCTCAACAACTATCCACAATGTGACTCTGCCACTGGTGCCTGTGTGTGTAAGGAGTTTGTAGAGGGTCAGAATTGTGACAGGTAAACAATGTTCAAAACATAGACAAAGAGGAGAATTGATCTACAGTAGAACCTGTCTTAACCCATTACCTCATAGGCTATATTTAGATACAACCTCTTTGAATTAATCTACCGAAAAGCAGCATTATCTAGAGAAAAGGAAAGTTTTAGAATTTTGTAGTTTGAAACCATTGTGATAAATAGAGCATTTGCTTCTAAAGGAGCAAATGCTCTATTTATCCCAATGGTTTCACAAAGTGATTTTACAGGCTGAGAGTCGTCAAAAGTCGTCAATATGAGGGAATGGGTTAAGCGGTCATTCATTTATTGAACATAGGAGTCTTAAAAAGTAGATGGTTGCTTAATGCAGGGTAAAAGTAATGCAGAAAGCTCTGCATTACTTTTGACCTGCATTAAGCTACCACCGGCTTTACAGACCCATAATTAGACCTTTTTATTACCGCTTAAGACAGGTTTTTATTTTAATCAAATCTTATTCTTTATCAAACCTTGTCTTTTAAGTGCCAACAAGATTGAGTTTGGTGGAGATATATGGAAGTTGTTTTACCAAGACTGTTCAATTAGCTTTGCTTTTGAGTGGTAACTTTAGAGACAGTTCACATAATAGTATGAGTTCATCATAGATTGATTGACCGGCCGCGTGGCTCAGTGGTTGAGCGTCCGCCTGCGGTACGGAAGGTCGTGGGTTCGATCCCCGGCTGCGACAGACCAAAAGTCGTTAAAAGTTGGTACTAGTAGCTCCCTTGTCTACGCTCGACATTAAAGGTGTAGTTCTAGGACTGGTCGGCCCGGTGTCAGGATAATGTGACTGGGTGGGGTGCCCTTGCCATGTACCTGCGGCAGGAGTATTCCAGTGAGGCAGCACTATAACTTGTCTCATGCGGGTGCCGTCTGCAAATAACTGAAATACTGTTGGTCGGACGTAAAACCCAACTCACTCACTCACTCACTCATCATAGATTGACACTTTAGCTGAACTTCGATATCTCGAACTCGGATAACTCGAAATTCTGGATAACTCAAACTAAAAGTTTGGTCCTTCCAAAACTTACAATACAGAATTGCTGTAAAATGTATTACTATGCATATCAAGAAACACATGTGACAACTTTAGGCCTGCACTCAGCTGTGAACTTAAGAAATTGTCAAGATAAGAATTTGTCCAGATCAGAAAAGGGATATTAAACTCGAAATTCTGTTATTTCGAACTAATTTGTATGGTCCCTTGAAGTTCGAGATATCAACTTTTATATTATATATCCAGTATTAAAGGATAATAATGCTGTGTTGTTAATTAACCCTTTGAACGTGGGATACAGTTGTAAACAGTGTAGACCCAGATCAGAGAGCTCCTAGAGGAGTCCTAGAGGAGCCCTCTGATCAGTGTCTGCACTGTTTGTCATTCACAATCCTCTAGCATGTTTAACCCTTCGCTTGCTGAATTTTAAAATACATTTCTCCTTCTTTACCAATGCCCTGTTGTATAACTACACATATCTTCACTGTGTACAAGTATTTCGCTGTGCAATCACTGCTGTTGGGTGCACTGGTTGCACAATCAATTTGTAAATAGTGCAGACCCTGATGAGACAGCTCCTGCAGGAGCTGTCTCATCTGGGTCTTCACTATTTACAGGTAGGTATATTGACGCGAATAGCAAGCAAAGGGTTAAGTCTTTCATTCAGAGTGGACTCTATATTTAAACACTGATGGACTATTCCACTCTGAAAGTGTTGAAAGGGTTAAAGAAGTCTAATTATGAATATTGATTAAAATTAGTTGTACATGCTAGTGGTGCTTTTTGTGATAACCTATGCAGACCGTTTGGGTCCAGATAGGATCCACCAACTTGTAGTTTCATCGTAGTCCATATTATTAGCTCATCTGTTTTTCGAAGAAAAAAGACAAGCTCTTGTCATAAGTCTGGCATCTGCACTGTCATCGTCGTTGTGGTCCAGAAACCTTGATGTTGGCTATTACTTCTTTATTATTGCAAATCTTATGAAACTTTTGTTCACGTCATGTCATGTGTTCAGTGTATTTATCGCCTTTAGTGATAGTTCTAGTTTTGAGAAGTATTACTGAAACCTTGTACGTTGAAACTAATGTTAATCATTACCAACATGTAGAACCAAGCATCTGCTATGTTGAGAATGCAGATGAGCAGTGGTCCAGATAAGATACTTAAATCTAAACATTTTCAAGAATAGCTCTTTTATTTCTCCACCAAACTCTATACTGTGACCACTCTTTAGAATCGTCTCTTCGAGACGATTCTAAAGAGTGGTCACAGTATAGGGTTTGGTGGAGAAATGACGATTTTAGTATTTGGGTACGCACTTTTATCTGTAGGATGAGGTTCTGCACAATCTGACACAAATAAGTAAAACAGAATAGACTCTGATGGCTGGCAAACAGTGCAATCAGAGGTCACATTTTAAATGATGGGACTGATCTTGTCCTTCTCTGTTTTTGTATGGCGGTGTTTATTGTTAATCCTAATGTTTCCCTAGATGTAAGCCAGGCTACTTTGGACTGGAGATGGAGAACCTGTATGGCTGTATTTCCTGCTTCTGCTATGGCCACTCATCCATCTGTACCAGTGCTACGGGCTACACTCCACGCTCAATACACACAGACTTTGAAACAGGTTGGTACAGATATGCTTCCATTTTCCATTTAACCCTTTCCGTCATATAAACACCTTTTCACGCATTTGCAAACAGAGAAGAGTCATCTGATCAGGGTCTGCTCTGTTTACTTATGGTATGATATAGATCTAATTCTACGGTTTGTACCTGTACCAAAATGTTTTGTGTTCATATACCATTATAGAAAATAATCTAATTAATATTCATGATGTCATTATTTCTTACGTTAATATTAAACAGCGAAAGGGTTAAATCCTTTGATGACTGCTGATAAGAGACATAAGCAGAATGTTTCATAACAATACGCATTAATTTTTCCACCAATACATGTTGTAGCTACATATTAGATTTATATTGTCAACAGAATTCTTCAAGAAACACCCTTCAAATGAAACTTTACAGTAATATTGTGCATGTGTACTCACTGGGTTTTTGTGTTTTGTGTTATAGGGAAGCAAGGATGGATTGGAGTGGACCGAGGCTACAACAAGATAGAGACCCAATACAACAGCATTCTACAACTGCTGGGCATCTCAGCCCCAGAGAACAATGACATCATCTACTTCTCTGCACCTGGTACGTACATATACAGTAGAACCCCTCTAATGCCACCACTTAGTGGGTGTCCTTATAAGCAGGTGGTTGCTTAATGCAGGACAAAAGTAATGCAGAAAGCTCCTATAGGAGCTTTCTGCATTGCTTTTGTCCTGCATTAAGCTACCACCTGCAGCTAGCACCCAGAATTATACCTCTTTTAGGTGGTCGCATTAGCGGGGTTTTATTGTATACAGTAGAAAAACTACTTCTCAGTGGGTAGATAACCTTTCCTTCATAGGAACACTTTTTCATGTCTTTGCAAACAGATCATGCTGAGCCTATCGGAGCCTTCTGATCGAGGTCTGTTCTCTTTGTTTATGTATTTTAATAAATCTTGACAGTACAGTTTCTACTAATACAAAAAAATCATGTGTACATATGCCATTAAAAATTCAGCAAATAAACATTCATAATATCATTATTTCTTACATGAATGATCAACAGGGACTGTTAAAAGGGCTAAGAGCGATATATCGGAAATTCAAGGAAATGTTTTATATTTCTTCGCCAAACTTTAATTTGTTTGTACAGATTATTAGAATTGTCTGTCCAAGGCAGTTCTAATAAGCACTAACAAGATAGGGTTATGCTGAGAAGTAAGAGATTTTGGTAGATCATTGAACTTCTGATTTACAGTTCTGCTTTAACCCTCTCCATATAAATGTGTTTTCATGCATTTGCAAACAGAATAGACCCAGATCAGACGGCTCCTGATAAGTGATAGTGTCTGACTGTCTAACACTATGGCTACAGATAAGTGATAATGTCTGTCTGTCAAGCACTGTGGTTCCAGATATGGTTCCAAGTTGCTCTGCAGTATTATTTTAATATAGACTGTGCAAAAGTATTTACAAATTCATGTTGAAAGAGATAATCAGTATATAATTGTGGTGCAAATGTCCAATGTTTCAGTCTGACACATATTTTCCAATTTTCGTTGATGAATATTAATCAGTGATGTCACATTGATATTACAGACCATGAGGCTAAAAGTGAGTTGTACTGTAAAGTGCTGCAAAACTTAACCCTTCGCTTGCTGTTCATGTCAATATACCTACCTGTAAATAGTGAAGACCCAGATGAGACAGCTCCTGCAGGAGCTGTCTCATCAGGGTCTGCACTATTTACAAGTTGATTGTGCAACCAGTGCACTCCACAGCAGTGATTGCACAGAGAAATATGTGTACACAGTGAAGATATATTAATTGTAATTATACAACAGGGCATGGGTAAAGAAGGAGAAATGTATTTTAAAATTCAGCAAGAGAAGGGTTAATAGGTTGCACGTGAATGATATTATAATAGTTTCAAAGAATGTTAGCCCTGTTTTTGTATCATTTTAGAAAGCTCTTATTACAGCACATCTTTATTAAATCCATTAAATCTTGAACATTAATATAAGATACCTTTTAATTCACAGCTCGTTACCTTGGTGACCAGAGGTTCAGCTACAACCAGTTTCTGACCTTTAAGCTGCGCATAGGAGAAGAGAATGCCTCTCCTTCCATCGTAGATGTTGTGATTGAAGGAGCTGGTCAGAGAATCTCTGCTCCTTACTACTCCCAGGGTAACCCACAGCCCAGCATCCAGACACAGGAGTATAGCTACCGCCTGAACGAGCACTCAAATTATGAGTGGTATCCGAGGCTGGATTCTGAAGCCTTTCTCACCATCCTTTCCAACGTCACTGCCATCAAAATCAGAGCTGTGTATAACAAAGACGGTAGGCTTTCATGAAATAATATATCAATATCAAGCTCCGATGACTCAAACTTTGTAATAACTCGAAGTAAAATCTTGGTCCCTTCCAAAATTTGTATAAATACAGAATGTTTCTAAAAGTCACCACTGCATATATCTATAAATACATGTGACAGCTTGATGCAGTTCACAAGTAATGCTGAAAGCTCCTACAGGAGCTTTCAGCATTACTTTTGACCTGAGTTTAGAAATCTAACAGTTCAAAATCTTATATCTCGAAGAAATATGGTCCTTTGAAGTTGGAGATAACGAGGTTCCACTGTATGTATTCGGAGCTAAACCCTTTCCCAGTTTAACCCTAACCTTCATACATATGCATTTTCACACATTTGCAAACAGAGTAGACCAAGATCAGACGGCTGCTACATGAGCCGTCTGATCAGGGTCTGCCCTATTTGTTATTTAAATTTGGAATTATATTGATCTGATTATACAGATTTTACAGGTAAAACCTGTATACAGTCTAACCTGCTTCAGATGTCACCTTGTATCAGCGGCCACACTGCTGAAAGCGGCCACTACAGGACCCTCCCAATGAAAAACACTATATATTACACCTGGTATAGACGTCACCTGCCTAACGCAGCCAGCAGCCAGTCTATTTCAAATGGCATATTCACACTGGCATAAGCGGCCAGGCGTTCTACAAATGTAAAACGATTAAACGATTCACCTTTGAATGCATACAACTAACGGTCATGACCCATTTGGACCCCTTATCACAGTTTCTTTTATTTGTTTACAAAGCGTGTCGGTTGTTCACACCATATTAATTGGGGATTATCCTCTACTTGGAATTCCCCAGGATTGTAAATCACGCGTGATCTAGCTGGTTCCCTACATGTTAGTGAACGGAATATTCGGGAAACCAGTTGTGTCAAACATGGCTACGCTGTTTAGAAGTTTCGCCCCCAAAGGCAAATTCGATTTATACTGGCACGTGTATTATTCAAATGAGAGAACTGACACTTATGGATAAGGGACAAAAAGTTGAAGAATGACAAACAGGGCAATTAATTCGGTATGACTTGCGATTACTACTGCACTTTAGGTCAGAACGGTCTTTATAGATATCGATTAGTATACTGCTGTACACATAATACATGTCTGTCATAATTACTCTAAAGTATGCTTGGTAACATGCACCTGGTTTAGGCGGTCACCTGCTGTAAGCGACCAAAGTGGCCACTTCCCTAGACTGACTGCTTACAGCAGATCAATATAATTCCATAAGCTCAGGGGAATTTTGTAAACTCAGAGACTGTGTCTTTTGTTTGCCCAGGCATTGAAAGCATATCTATGGAGTAAAGGGGTATTTGATGCACACAATGGTTACTAGTATATTATCTGCGAGATAAGAGAATAAGTGTCCTATTTCGCCAACTTTGTAAAAATGAAATACTATTGGTGTATCATAACATCCCTAGTATGAAGGCACACTTTATTCACCCTTTACTCCAGAAATATGCCTTTGCAAACAGAGTAGACCCAGGTCAGACGGCTCGTATTATAGGAGCCGTCTGATCTGGGTCTGCACCGTTTGCTTATGATATTAAATAGATATGATTTTATAGCTTCTGCCATGGACAAAAACTCCTGTGTCCATGTGCTTTTATAGCAAATTAATCTAATTAATATTCATGATGTCATTATATCTTACATGAATATTCACGGAGGAAAGTGTGAACACATCTGTAGTGTGAAGGCACCCTTTAGCCCATTCCCTCATATTGACGACTTTTGACGACTCTGTTTATCACAATGGTTTCAAACTACAAAATTCTAAATTTTTCCTTTTCTCTAGTTAATGCTCCTTTTTTGGTAGTTTTATTCAAAGAGGTTGTATCTAAAAATAGCATATGAGGTAATGGGTTAAACGCACATTTTGATTCTTGGCCATTACAGGTGTTGGGTTTATTGATGATATCCGCCTGGACACTGCTAGACGAGGCTTTAATGAAGATGAAGAGGCGTCCTGGGTAGAGAGCTGTACATGTTCTGCAGGGTATGTGGGACAATTCTGTGAGTCTTGTGCCCCAGGCTACAAACGAGACCCACCCAATGGGGGACCATTTGCATCTTGTGTTCCATGTGAATGTTATGGACATGGTGAGCAGTGTGACGCAGAATCTGGTAAGTTCAGTAGTTGCTTGCTTGATGATGATTTGCAATATAAGTTGAGAGTTTAGTGCAAAACTGTTGAAATTACATTTACATTATTTAACATTATTGTCTTTAACCCTTTCTTGTTCTATATTTGGTCCAAATTTCAGTACCTACTGAATATTCATGGACAAAATAGTTAAAATGAAATATGGAAGATGGAGCATTTTGTTGCCATTTTAGAAACTAAAGAAAGAGATCTATCAAATTTAATTAGCAAACAGAGCAGACCCTGATCAGATGTCTCCTATAGGAGCCGTCTGTGCTGGGTCTGCTCTGTTTGCAAGTGCGTGAAATGGTGTTTAAATAAGGGAAAGGGTCAGAAATAATTACATGAATATTTATTAGAATTCCTGTTTAGAGGGGTTTTACTGTATAAGGGAAATATTAATGATCTCTTCTATGGCGGAAAATGTTTCACCTCAGTGAAGACCACTCCAAATTGAATGTTTGGTTTTGACTGATTGGACTTTATTCTCAGGTCGTTGTATTTGTAACGATAACACCATTGGGGACAACTGTGAGCGATGTGCTGTTGGTTACTATGGTGACGCTAGAGCGGGCACAGAGGATGACTGTAAGCCATGCCCATGTCCAGGCCAGGGCCCTTGTGTACAGCTGTCTGGAGGCGAGATTGTGTGCACAGCCTGTGAGGAAGGCTATGGAGGTAGGAGGCTTGAATATTTTGTTCAAAATACAGTAAAAACCCATTACCTCATAGGCTATATTTAGATCCAACCTCTTTGAATAGAATTTAAAGTACCGAAAAGGAACAGTAACTAGAGAAAAAGAAAACATTTAGAATTTTGTAATTTGAAACAATTGTGATAAAGAGAGCATTTGCTCCTATAGGAGTAAATGCTCTATTTATCATAATGGTTTCGTAAAGTGACATTTACAGGGGCGTCAAAAGGCGTCAGTATGAGGGAATGGGTTAAGAGCAACTTTTTTAATGAATGAAAATGGGGTCTATAAAAACAGATGGTTGCTTAACCCTTTACTTCATATAAATGCTTTTTCATGCTTTTTGCAAAATGAGTAGACCCAGATCTATGAAGTAAATAGTTAAGTCACCATCTGTTGTACTTTATTACAAGTATTTTCTTTTATAGATGCATTTTCCTATGCTCTCAGTGGTGCAATCACAATCATGAAAATAGCATTTATAGAGCACAATAGAAAATAGCAGTTATTAAATCTGGTGTTAAATTGACAAATAAAAGCAAATGGCAGCTTAATGAAGAATGTAAGTAATGCAGAAAATTGCTAGTAGAGTTTTCTGTATAATTTTCTGTCTACATTAACCCTTACAGTGCGGGACCGAGTCACTAATATCCTTTGCAAACAGTGTAGACCCAGATGAGAGGGCTCCTAGGGGAGCCCTCTCATCAGGGTCTGCACTGTTTGTCATGTTACACTTTTTAGCTCACCAGAGCACAAAGTGCTCAGGGTGAGCTTTTGTGATCGCCTGATGTCCGTCGTCCATCGTCCGTCGTCAACAATTTGAACCTTTAAAAATCTTCTCCTCTGAATCTACAGGGTTCTCAGCTTTCATCTTTGGTACATAGCATCACCTATAGGTCCTCTACAAAAGTTATATAAATTATGCCCCTGGGGTCAAAATTGGCCCCGCCCCAGGGGTGGGAAGTTTTCAATAGAAACATATAGTAAAACTTTGAAAATCTTCTCCTCTGAAACCAGAAGGTTATTAGCTTTCATATTTGGCACAGAGCATCATGTTCAGGTCCCCTACAAAGGTTATATAAATTATGGCCCTTGGGTCAAAATTGGCCCCGCCTCAGGGGTGGGCAGTTTTCAATGGAAACAAATAGTGAAATCTTTGAAAATCTTCTCCTCTGAAACTGGAAGGCTCTCATCTTTCATATTTGGCACAGTGCATCATATTCAGGTCCTCTACAAAAGTTATATAAATTATGGCCCTGGGGTCAAAATTGGCCCCGCCCCAGGGGTGGGCAGTTTTCAATAGAAATATATAGTGAAAACTTTGAAAATCTTCTCCTCTGAAACTAGAAGGTTCTCAGCTTTCATATTTGTCACATAGCATCATGTTCAGGTCCTCTACAAAAGTTATATAAATTATGGCCCTGGGGTCAAAATTAGCCCCGCCCCAGGGGTGGGCAGTTTTCAATAGAAACAAATAGTGAAATCTTTGAAAATCTTCTCCTCTGAAACTGGAAGGCGCTTAGCTTTCATATTTGGCACAGAGCATCATGTTCAGGTCCTCTACAAAAGTTATATAAATTATACCCCTAGGGTCAAAATATGGCCCCGCCCCAGGGGTGGGAAGTTTTTAATAGAAACATATAGTAAACCTTTGAAAATCTTCTCCTTTGAAACCAGAAGTTCCTCAGCTTTCATATTTCGCACATAGCATCATGTTCAGGTCCTCTACAAAAGCTATATCAATTATGCCCCTGGAGTCAAAATTGGCCCCGCCCCAGTGGTGGACAGTTTTCAATAGAAACAAATAGTGAAATCTTTGAAAATCTTCTCGTCTGAAACTGGAAGGTTCTCAGCTTTCATATTTGGCACATAGCATCATGTTTAGGTCCTCTACAAAAGTTATATAAATTATGGCCCTGGGGTCAAAATTGGCCCCGCCCCAAGGGTGGGCAGTTCTCAATAGAAACAAATAGTGAAATCTTTGAAAATTTTCTCCTCTGAAACTGGAAGGTGCTCAGCTTTCATATTTGGCACAGAGCATCATGTTCAAGTCCTCTACAAAAGTTTTATTAAATATTGCCCTGGGGTCAAAATTGTCCCCGCCCCAGGGGTGGCCAGTTTTCAATGGAAACAAATAGTGAAAACTTTGAAAATCTTCTTCTCTGAATCTGGAAAGTTCTCAGCTTTCATATTTGGCGCATAACATCGTGTATAGGTCCTCTACAAAATTTTATGAATTATGGCCCTGGGGTCAAAATTGGCCCTGCCCCAGGGGTGGGTAGTTTTCAGTAGAAACATATAGAGAAAACTTTGAAAATCTTCTCCTCTGAAACTGAAAGGTTCTCAGCTTTCATATTTGGCTCATAGCATCATGTTCAAGTCCTCTACAAAAGTTATATAAATTATGCCCCTGGGGTTAAAATTGGCCTGCCCCAGGCTCGGCTAGTTTTCTATAGAAACATATAGTGAAAACTTTGAAAATCTTCTCCTGATTGTCTGGTGAGCGCTTCAGGGCCATTCTGGCCCTCTTGTCTTTAGAAAACATCCCTAAATATTCACTATAAGCTTGACCTATTTGAATTTTGGAATATTCCATTTGAAAATTCAGCGTTGTAAGGGTTAAGCTGCCACCCGCTGTCAGGATATTAGACTGATTTCAGTGGATATTATAGAGAAGTTTAATTTTACTTGTGTCCCTATTGCAGGCAATCTGTGTGATATTTGTCTGGATGGTTTCTATGGTGATCCAAAAGGCTGGTATGGCGATGACCGCCCATGTGTAAGATGTGACTGCAACGGCAACATTGATCCCAACGCTGTTGGCAACTGCAACAGGTGAGAAAATATTAACCCTTCGCTTGCTGAATTTTAAAATACATTTCTCCTTCTTTACCCATGTCCTGTTGTATATTTACATACATCTTCACTGTGTACAAGTAGTTCGCTTTGCAATCACTGCTGTGGAATGCACTGGTTGCACAATCAACTTTTAAATAGTGCAGACCCTGATGAGACAGCTCCTGCAGGAGCTGTCTCATCTGGGTCTTCACTATTTACAGGTAGGTATATTGACGCGAATAGCAAGCGAAGAGTTAACACTGGATTCGTTTGATATTGGTAGATACTGTAGTCAGATCTGCTAGAATTTCATAATCAAACAGAGCAGACCCTGATCAGACAGCTCCTGCAGGAGCTGTCTGATCTGGGTCTTCTCTGTTTGCAAAAACATGTGAAGGCGTTTATGTGAAGAAAAGGATTGATAAGCATATCATTAAATTGTAGTCACTAGTTAAATATTTATTGTTCACAGGACAAGTGGCCACTGTAGGAAGTGTACTCACAACACAGCTGGTGCCCACTGTGAAAAGTGTCTACCTAACTTCTTTGGTGATGCTCTTGCAGAGGAAAAGGGTGACTGTCAAGGTAATTGATTAACATTTGTCATGCTTTGCATTGCCGTTAACAAAAATTATCATTAGTTTTCATTACAGTAAAACTCCTCTAAACCGGATGTTAAATTTAGTATAAATATCGGTCCTGGAGACAGGTGCCAGCTTAATGCAGGGTGAAAGTCATGCAGAAAGATCCTTGTGGAGCTTTCTGCATGACTTTCACCTTGCATTAAATAGCCATCTGCCTAAGACTATCTAAATTCTTCCCTACTTGAATTCCTGTTTGGAGGGGTTTTACTGTATAACTTTCTGTGCCTCATCTTTAGAAAGAGGAAGATTCATATTTATATCCTTGTCTTTCCCTTCATTGATAAGTCTGTCCATCTTTCAGTCTATATTTATAAAGTCCTTTGCAATTTGGTATTTTTTGTGTGGGATGCATAACTCCAAAAGTATTCGACATAAAGTCACGAAACTTTGTATGATGGTTGGCCATTATCCTTTTACTCAATGAATATCCATGTAAGAAATAATGACTTTTATGAGTATTAATTAACAGAATTTATAAAACCATTATGAACAAGGATTGTTTTATCATGACATAAACTGTAGAATCAGACATGTATTATGTCATAAGCAAATAGGGCAGACCTTGATCAGACAGTTCCTACAGGAGCCATCTGATCTAGGTCTATTCTGTTAGCAAAGTTGCTGAAAGACATATTTATGGAGTAAAGAGTTTTGTGAACTAGGAGAATTGTTTTTCACTTGGTAACAGCAGATATATAACAGAGCTACAGATAAGGGTGCCTACCCAAATACTAAAATCTTCATTTATAACATAACACGTGGCTTCAGCGTGACGTAACACTATCATTTATTTTTTGATAATCATGGGCATATAATCACTAGTGAATAACATTCGAACGACCGAATGACATTCGAACGATTCATACGCGCTGTCAAAACAAACAAACTGGCGGACGGTGGTCGACCTACCTGTCCACGATTGAGTCACGATAGATGGCAAAGGATTGTTGGCACTTGCGCTTTAATTTCGATAAAATAATACAAATTGTAATCGCTGTCAGGAATCATAGTCATCTGAATCCAGCACAGCACAAACATATTTCAAATATGCTATACTCACTAACTCAGCTGATCGCGAAAATCTTCCTCCTGTTCCAACACATTTTATGCAGCAGTTCGTACTGAATCTTTTGTCCATTTCAAACATTTTCACTGAACTTGAATCGAGATTTTTTTTCTCGGTGGAAATGTCCATGTCCATGTGTATACATACAACACTAATGAAGGGCTTAAATATACCAAAACGAAGGCGCATTTCGAATCCCATTGACAGTGAGTGTCGGACGTGTTGGCGACTACATATGTAGGTCTTCATGTAAATGGCGCGCTTAACATAGACACATGTTGTGTACAATGACGTCATAATGTGACGTGATTGTAACTATGTATGTCAAAACTGTAACTCAAAAATTATTTTGACGTGTTTCTGTATGTTTTTGTATCATAAACTATCACAGTTAAATTGAATACCAGAGAGGTCTGAATTAGATCCTGGTTGATATGACAGTAAGTAGAAAATAAAGTTGGAAAATTTGGACCTACTTTGTCCCAGTTACCTAGCGAACCTAATAACACCTTTCATTCATCATTTCTATATGTAAGGAGAATTTATAACAATCCACGTTACTGCTGAAATATTGGCTGCAAATAACATTTGTGTGTGTTATGTTATAAATAGGATCTTGCATTCGTGTTCATGATTATTGGATTTATTAAATTCGTCTTTTTAAAACGATAAAAAACTCGCTAAAGCTCGTTTTTTATCTTTTAAAAAGACTCATTTAATAAATCCAATAATCAAGAACACTCATGTAAGATCCTCTATTTCTCCACCAAACCCTTTATTGTGACCACTCTTTAGAATCGTCCTGAAGAGGTGATTCTAAAGAATTGTCATAGTATAGGATTTGGTGGAGAAATAAAGGAGTTATTCTTGAAAATATTTTGATTTACGCATCATATCTGGAGCTCTGATATAGCCTTTGTCATTTAGGCCATACATAGCAATGCATGTTTAAGTATAGTCATCTGTGTCCTATAGATCAGTGGTGACTACAGTATCAGTCCCAGTTGTCATTAGTTACTTCTAAGAAACAGGTTAGATGTTATAACTAAGAAACAGAGCAAATGCTGTATTCATCACAATGGTTTCAAAATTACATAATTTCATTTTCTCTTGTAATTGCTCCTTTTCGGTAGATTTATTCTGAGAGGTTGGATCTAAAAATAGCCTATGAGTGAATGGATTAATACAAAAACAGACAAAATGATTGAATTACAGTTCCTTTATTTGTTTCATTGTATTTTCAGCATGTAACTGCTATCCACCCGGTACCTCCAACCCAGGAGTGTTGTCATGTGAACCAGGCACTGGTCAGTGCCCATGTCTGCCCAATGTGCGAGGTAGGCAGTGTGACATGTGTGCTGAGGGCTACTGGAACCTGGACAGTGGACAAGGTAACAAGTTGGCAACTAAAATGTTCACTACCTAAAACCCTTTCCTCATATACAGTAGAACCTGTCTTAAGTGGCCATCAAAAATGTCTAGTTATGGTGTCTGTAAGGCAGGTGGTAGCTTAATGCGGGTCAGAAGTGATAGGAGCTTTCTGCATTACTTTTGACCTGCATTAAGCAACCACCTGCTTTTTAGGACTCCTACATTCACTAAGCACAGATTCTGCTGTAAATGCGTTTTCATGCCTATGAAAATGGAGTAGACCGAGATTTGACAGCATCCTGTAGGAGTCGTCTGATCAGTATCTGCTCTGTTTGCTTATGAAATTTTAATAGATCTGACTCTACAGTTTCTATCCGCTAAAAACTTGTATACATATGCCATTGTAGAAATTCGGCTGATAAATATTCATTATGTAATTATTTCTTTTTATGAATATTCAGCAGGTAGAGGGTTAACCCTTTCCGTAATGAACATTTATGCATGAATTGATCACTGCGTAAATATTCATCATGGGTAAATTCTTAAAAGGGAATCGTTGGCTTAGACAAAAACTGTAGGTTCAGATCTATATAATTTCATAAGCAAATAGAGCAGGTCCTGATACTCTTTTAGTAAAGGATTATCTACTTGGATTATCCTGTTGAATGCTCAGAGCTACAGATAAAGGTGCGTACCGAAATACTAAAATAGTCATTTCTCCACCAAACCCTCTACTGTGACCACTCTTTAGAATCGTCTCTTCGAGACGATTCTAAAGATTGGTCACAGTATAGGGTTTGGTGGAGAAATAAAGGAGCTTTTCTTTAATATGTTTAAATTTACGCATCTTATCTGAACCCCAGATACTGGAAATTTTTTAACCCTTAACCTGCAACCTTAGTCACATGCGAATAGCATTGGTCTGGAAGGGACGCCAAGTAATTTAGTATCTCATCTTGATCAAAGCAGTTCGACACCCTGCTAATAGCTTCCTAACAGTTTTAACAGGTTTGAAGTACAGGAATGATGTTATTGATGTTGTAAGCAATCATTTTAAGAAGGTGTAAATCTGGGTCTTAAGACAATTGGTAACTTAATGCAAGTCAAAAGTACTGCAGAAAGGTCCTATTGGAGATTTCTGCATTACTTTTGCCCTGAATTAAGCAACCACTTGGTTAAGACTTCTGTGATAGATAAATGAATGGTCACTTAACCCTTACTCCATAAATATGCCTTTCTTTGCCTTTGCAAATAGAATAGACCCTGATCAGAAGGCTCCTGTAAGAGCCGTCTGATCAAGATCTGCTCTGTTGGCTTATGATATAATATAGATCTGATTCTACAGTTCTGCCATTGTCATGGCAGAAACTTTAGAATCATATCTATATATCATAAGCAAACAGCAGACCCTGATCAGACAGCTCTCACAGGAGCCATCAGATCTGTTTGCAATGCTGTGAAAAGACATTTATATTATGGAATGGGCTAAATGAAATCCACAATGGAATTTATCCGTAGGATGTGAGGCATGTGCTTGCGATCCTGTCGGCTCCCTCAACACATCATGTGACTTGCTGAATGGTCAGTGCCGCTGTAAGCCTGGAGTGATTGGACGTGCCTGTGATCAGTGTGAAAGATTCTACTACGGCTTCTCAGACTTGGGTTGCACAGGTGAGCTATTTAGTTTTATAGATGTTTCACACAGCTATCAGATAGCTGTCAACTGTCAAAAGGCCAAAGTGATAGCATTGCTTGTTTTATTTGTGTAATTCTCTCAATCAGCTCATTTTGCTTTGGTAAAGTACATGTTCCCTGTTGAATTTTTATTTAAGATTTTTGTCTCCAAGAATTTAAAAAAATGAAATGGGGATGTTGTATGTTCTGACACTTGCCATCCTTCTGTGTGTCTCTTGGCAATATTGTTTAGGCTTCATAACTGAGCCAAACTTTGTCTGATTTTAACCCTTTCCGAGTGAAATAGCCCATCAGTGTTTAGTTGAATCCACTCGCATTGAAAGGCTTAACTTGCTAAAGGAATTTGAATGACAAATAGTGCAGACCCAGATCTAAGTCTACACTGTTTGCAAATTGCATGTGAATTCGTGCCCCTCATTCAAAGTTTCAAAATAGTTCAGAAAGATTTCTTGGCTTTTGTATGATGGAATGATTTGATATTTGGCCTGAAGCATAATAAGAGTGACTTGTACTATGTATTTTCCATTTATGACACTTTTCGTCTGACACCAGTCCCTCAGCAGGTGCTTGTTCTTTCCTACACTCTTGTTTATTTTTGCTCCATTGCTCTACCATGCTTGATTTTCAAATAATTTCAAACAGATGTTGTCTTGAACCTGAAGATGGGTAGGACACCTGATTTGGAAGAAGCTTAAATAAGAGTAGCTCCTTTATTTCTCCCACCAATAAGTTGGTCTCAACTAGACAGAAGAAATATACACTGTGGAGATCCGTTACAACGCAGGGGTCCGGGGACATAAAATACAACCCGCGTTATATACGGAACCGCGTTGTAACTTTTTTTTTTATCTGGGTACTTACATAAACCCCTATCATCCTAAAATAAACTAATTTCGAACGAAACTGACTTGTTTACTTTGTTTCCCCTCCCACTCACGTACTGGAAAGGTTCAACGTAATTATACAAAATTACAAATTAAATCGAGTATGATTTCAAGCAACCAAATATATTTGACGGGATGTAATTGCCTCTCAGTCTGGGCCTGTCAAACCCCTAATCTGATTAAACCTGCTGTGTAAAACAATAAATATGGCTGTCACTGTTTTCAGAAAATGAAAGGTCACATGTGATGTCGCGTGTGATTTATTGGGGTTTTAAATTTCATTTGATTGGTCAAAGGGCACACACCCTTTTCTGCATTAGCATATAACCTCCAACCCCGCACTGAGTTAGGGGTTTACATTTCTAATGATGTTTGTTTTCATAATTAAAGTGCGAACTTTGGTGGCTTTGACAGTGAAAAAATTCAGTACACGTGCATCTCAATTATACATACAATTAATTTGTAACGAAAGTTATGCAGTCAAGATTTTACTGGTTCCCGTGCTATTAGGGCATCATGCGCTTGTTACCAAATGGTAATCAGCTGTGTGTATCACATTCATGGCGGCATATATACGAGTTGATAGTTGTCAGTTTTTCACACGTAAGATTGTCTTCAATTGTTTATGTAGGGACCGGTGTTTGTTTTTATCCTTTAGCCTGCTGCGGGCGGATAAGTTTACCTAAGTTTATTTTATGTTTCATTGCGATATTCAATCATATTATAAATAAGGTATTTACAAAAAAAAAATCGACGACACAGACCACCCGTGTTATATCGGATACCGCGGTAAAACGGTCAGCGTTATAACGGGTCTCCAGTGTATTCCTTTTTCCCGGCTTCTTAATGTCTATCTGCTTTCCAGATGTCCACAGACTTGTGATTTTTCAGCTGACTTCTTGTTTTTCAGCTTGTAACTGTGATCCAGAGGGCGCTATTGACATGCAGTGTGATGAGTATGGCTACTGTTCGTGTATCGAAGGTGTAGAGGGGAAACAGTGTGACAGGTGTGAAGAGAACAAGTACAACATTACAGCCGGCTGTATAGGTATGTATGGAGCAACACATACTATATTGAACTAAAATATGTGTACAGTGAAACCCCTCCAAACTGGTATTCTAGTAGAGAAGAATTTGGATAGTACTTTCAAGTAGATGGCTGCTTAATGCCGCCTGTCTCCAAGATCGATATTGATACTAAATTGAATGTCCGGTTTAGAGGGGTTTACTGTATGACACATACTGAATTTATCTAAGACACATGTACTCAAAGATTATCTGGACGTAAAACTGAATAATTAAACATTTACCTAGTGAATATTTATTAACCACTTCCCTCATAGGCTGATCTTTAGACGCAACCTCCTCGAATAAATCTACCAAAAAGGAGCATTTACTAGTGACAGAAGCCGTTTGACCTGGGTCTACTCTGATTGCAAAGGTATGAAAAAGCCTTTCTATGAGGGAAAGGGTTAACTGATATTTAAGGAGTAGCAAATAGTGTTAATCCTGATCAAACTGCTCCTTCACGCTTAACCCATTCCTTCATAGGCTAATTTTAGACCCGACCATTTTGAATAAATCTACCGAAAAGGAGCATTTATTAGAGAAAAAGAAATTTTTAGAATTGTGTAGTTTTCAAACCAGTGTTATAAATAGAGCATTTGCTCCATAATGGTTTCAAAGCGAGACATTTACAGAGGCATCAAAATGTGTCAATATGGGGGAGAGGGCTAATAGGGTATTTATTTTATGATAATTTTTGTTTATCTTCAGATTGTCCGCCATGCTACAGCTTGGTACAAGAAAGAGTGAATATTCACCGTGGCAAGATACGTGAGCTGAACAGTTTGATCCAGAATATTGGCAACAATCCAAATGTTTTTGATGATACTGAGTTCTTGAACCAGCTGATAAAAGTGAATGACTCAGTGAATGTGTTGCTGAACGAAGCTCGTGGAACTTCCTGTAAGTTCTGCCTGTAATTGGAATTATGTCTCCCCCCATATTTATATGGGGGAGACATATTGTTTTCGTGAGAGTTGTCTGTCTGTCTGTCTGTCTGTCCGTCTGTCCGCACTCACCAACGGGTAGTTGTGTGACTTTTTCTAACTAGTCGCACAAGTAAAATCATTAACCTGGCCATCTCTTGTGACATTAACCTGGCCATTTCTTGTGACATTAACCTGGCCAGTTGTGGGACATAGGGTTAGGGTTAGGGTTAGCTTCCAGATCATTCTATTCCAAAGTTAGAGCCAAAAATAGTTTTACTTGTGGGACTAGTCCCACAAGAAAAGATCACAGGAAAAAGTCACACAACTACCCATTTGTTAGGATGTCCGTCTGTCCGTCCGTCTGTCTGTCTGTCTGTCACACTTTTTGTCCGGACGATAACTTCAATATGGCTGATGCCAGTTGATTGAAACTTCACATATGGAAAGAGCATAATGAGAGGAAGTGTCATGCACAAGGTCCATAACTCTGGCTTCACTAATATAGGAGTTATTGCCCCTTGTAAAAAAAATTCACACTTTTTTGTCCGGACGATAACTTCAATATGGCTGATGCCAGTTGATTGAAACTTCATATATGGAAAGAGCATAATGAGAGGAAGTGTCATGCACAAGGTCCATAACTCTGGCTTCACTAATATAGGGGTTATTGCCCCTTGTAAAAAAAATCACGCTTTTTTGTCCGGACGACAACTCCTATATGGCTCATGCCATTGGATTGAAACTTCATATATGGAAAGATCATGACAAGAGGAAGTGTCATGCACAAGGTCCATAACTCTGACTTCACTAATATTAGAGTTATAGTCCTTTGTAAAAAATATCACAATTGTTTGTCCGGACAATAACTTCAATATGCCTGACGCCAGTTGATTGAAACTTCATATATGGAAAGAGCATAATAAGAGGAAGTGTCATGCAGAAGGTACATAACTCTGGCTTCACTAATATAGGAGTTATTGCCCTTTGTAAAAAAATTCACACTTTTTTGTCCGGACGGTAACTTCTATATGGCTCATGCCATTGGATTGAAACTTCATATATGGAAAGATCATAACGAGAGGAAGTGTCATGCACAAGGTCCATAACTCTGGCTTCACTAATATTGGAGTTATTGCCCTTTGTAAAATAAATCACAATTTTTTGTCCGGATGATTACTCCTATGTGACACATGCCATTGGAGTGAAACTTCATACATGGAACGATCACAATAAGAGAAAGTGTCATGCATAAGATCCTTAACTCGAGCTTCAATAAATTTAGAGTTATTGCCCCTTGTACATTTGTTTAATTCTTTCTTGTCTGGACGATAACTCCTACATGGCTCTTACCATCGTATTGAAACTTCATACATGGAAAAAGCATGATGAGAGAAAGTGTCATGAACAAGGGCCATAATTCTGGCTTCAATACTTTTGGAGTTATTGCCCTTTGTTACATGTTTTGTCTGATCAATAACTCCTGTTCGACTGATGCTATTGGAATGACATTTTATTTTTGGAAAGAGCATGATGAAAGTAAGTATCAGTATTTTTGGAGTTATTAGCTGTTATCATTTTCTTCTTGAAAAATGTAGTGTGGAAAGCGCATTATGAGAAGTATCATTCATCAAGACCATAACATTTTTAGTGATTTCCCTTTACATATTGTTTTTAGTAGAGGGGAGACATCCGTTTTTGTGACAAAAACCTCTAGTTTGACTTTCATTTACCAACAAGTTTGAACAAGTGACTTGCAACAGAGATACTCTATATATAAGCACAATCCAACCAATTTTTCTTTGATTAAGGACAAAAAGAGATTATAAAAAATTACAATTTTTTTTTCGAAGACAAGACAGGTAATGTAGTTTGTATTGTCATTCATTAATTTTTGTTTTGTTCTTTCTGTCTCTCAAAATGTGGTTTTAAATGCAGACCATTCACGCTGTGTTTGGTATTGTTTTAACTCTCATCTGCTACAATTTTTGATTGTTTAATTTATTCCCCTCTTCTTTTAACCCTTTCTCTGATGAATATTAATATAGGAAATAATGATGTCGTAAATAATGGCTTATGAACACATGACATTTTGGCTCAGGAAGAAGCTGTAGAATCAGATATTACACCATATCTATACACTATATTACACCATAAGCAAACAGAGCAGACCCTGATCAGACAGCTCCTATAGGAGCCGTCTGATCTGGGTCTACTCTGTTTGCAGATGTGTCAAAATGCGCTTACATAAGGGAAAGGGTAACAGTAACAAACAGTTTGGATCCTGATGAGATGTCGAGTAACTTAGTATTCCATCTGGATCCAAACTATTAAGTATTTGCATAGGTTATTGCTGACGTGACATTGACTCTAGTTCTCTGTTTTACCAAGTTTGATGTAGATTGACTACCCTTGCCTTTTTTACAGCTGGGGATAGCGGGAGCATGGCAGAACAGCTTCAGACACTGAAGGAAAACATTAAGGATGTACTGACCAGGTGTGGCCAAATTACTCAAAATATTGTCACTGCCGGAAAAACAGCTAATGAAAGCATCGCCGATATCATACAAGCGGAGGAGGCCATCACCAGGTATTGTTTACAAAACTTACTAAACAGATCAGTGATGAAATGAGTATAAACTATTTCCAGAGTAAAACAGATTGAAACGTTTGTCAGCTGCAGAACTTTTATAGATTTTCTATTTTTTACATCATGAATATTAATTAGTTGAATTTTTTATGGCATGTTAATATTGGAATTTTTAGCCTTGTTAGAAACTGTAGAATCAGATCTATACACAGTGAAAACTCGATACTACAAAATGTTAGTAATGAAGAAATTATGTCTTTGTAGGCAGGTGGCTGCTTAATGTAGGGTGAAATCCATGCAGAAAGCTTTCTGCATGACTTTCACTCAGCATTAAGCTGCCATATGTGTTAAAGATCAATAATGATATGTATTTTAGCGTTCGTAGTATCGAGTTTTTACTGTTATACCAAAGACAAATAGACCCTGATCAGACGGCTGCTACAGAGAAACTTATTTTCACATTTATTTGTGCTCATCTTCTCCTTCTTTTTTCAGAGCGGAGAAGGCATTGGAGGCTGCTATTAACTACATTGACATAGAGGGTCAGGCTGCCTTGCAGAGGGCCAAGGAAGCCCTCGAAAAGTTCGGCCAGCAGTCCAAACAGATGACAGAGATAGCTACAGAGGCAAAGGAGCTGTCAGTCAGGTATGGATCATGTTTGTGGCAATGATGTCTGTGAAGTTGTGGATTAACATTTTTGTGTCACCTGTGATGGTAGATGGACTCAACATTTGGCCATATTTGTCATTTTGCCTACTAATATTTGGCTTGTTTTGGTGACATGGGTACCTCTACACTTGTAATATTTGTATAGATTTGATTGCTTTTTTGTTCAACCTTTCTTGCAGTTTGCAAATAAAGGAACCGGTAGGAGACACTTGTTAGCCTTAGGCTTACAATTCTAGTTCTAGCTTTGAAATGAAGCATGTTTCACAGTAAAACCCCTCTAAACCGGATGATGTATATAATATAAATATCAGCCTTTGAGACCAATGGCAGCTTATTGCTGAAAGTCATGCAGAAAGCTCCTAGGAGCTTTCTGCATGACTTTTACCCTGCATTAAGTAGCCATGGGCCTAAAAGTATCTAAAAATTCTCTACTAAAATTTTAGTTTAGAGAGGTTTTAATGTCTTTAACTACTTTAACCCTTTCCCTGTTCTATATTTATTCCAAAATTCAATACCTACTGAATATTCATGGACAAAATAGTTATAATGAAATATAGACAATACTTTTAGAAAGTAAAGTAACAGATGTCATAATTAAATTAGCAAACATAGCCATCTGATCTGGGTCTACTCTGTTTGCAAATGCATGAAAATTCATTTATATGAAGGATAGGGTTAAAGAACTAGATTTATACCTCTTTCTAATTGTCTCTTAAAACAGGTTCTACTGTA
The DNA here is from genome assembly GCA_963576725.1 of Azorinus chamasolen. Classification (NCBI taxonomy): domain Eukaryota; kingdom Metazoa; phylum Mollusca; class Bivalvia; order Cardiida; family Solecurtidae; genus Azorinus; species Azorinus chamasolen. The sequence continues at coordinate 16,847,497 of OY755241.1, read as the reverse complement.
TGTCTTCATTATATTGTGTTATGTTTTTGTTATATTGCGTTATGTTTTGCAGGCAAATGGAGGAGGCCAACAGGATTGAGATGATGTCTAAAAAGGCTCTGCAGACATCCTCTGAGGCTCTGAGACTGGCACAGGAGACCCTACAGATGCCAGAAACCATCCTGCTGGAAATTGCGGCTCTCAGGGACAAGTAAGCAGCTCTCAAATATTTACACAATAAGCAAACTGAAATAAACAATAAAATTGTTTTGATTTGAACTCTTTAATTCATGAATGTTAATGTTAGAAATAATGAGACCATGAATATTAATTACAACAATTTTAATAAAGGCACATGAACAAAAGATTTTTGTCCATAGCAGAAACTTAAAATCATGGTCCATGCTTATAAAGCTTTTTAGTTGAGTCTGAGTTTGTTCTCAAGCTTTTGATTGGTCAGATTTGAGCCAAAAGGCTCAAATCTGACCAATCATAAGCTTGAGAACAAATTTGGCTCAAATCTGACCAATCAAAAGCTTGATGACAAACTCAGACTCAACTAAAAAGCTTTATAAGCATGGATCCTGATCTGTATTACTCCATAAGCAAACAGAGCAGGTATAGTCCAGCAACATTCACCTGACGTTGCTGACCTCTATTATCATAATTACACACTATGCTGGGTTTCTGTATAAATATCTTCGGTGAATTATTTATACGAGAGTGCACATTGTATATCCAGGTACTTACCAGATTAAATACCATTCACCATTGATAAATGTATTGACAAGACTGTAGCTCAGATGGATATGTTGTGTCTCCTATGTCTTTATTATGTATGATGTAGTGGCGAATATTGATATATATATACTGCATCACCTCACTTTAATTTATTCTTGCATAAAGGTCAACGTCAGGTGAACTTTGCAAAGGCATAGAAAGGCATATTAATGGAGTAAAGAGTAAAGCCAACACTCAAAGAAGTCTACTTGAAAGATGTAGCTTAATACAAGATGAAGTGAAGCTGAAAGCTCCCAAAGGAGTGTTTCTGCTGTAGTCTTGGCCTAAATAACCCATTTCCTCATAGGCTATTTTTTAGACCCAACCTCTTTGAATAAATCTAATGAAAAAAGGAGCATTTACTAGAAAAAAGGAACATTTTTAGAATTTTGTAGTTTTGAAAGCATCGTAATAAAAAAAGCATTTGCTCTCTATAAATATTTAAAGCCCTCACCATAGGCCATACCTCAACTGCTTGGAAATTTAATTGGATTTATCCTTGTTAGTAGTCCTAACCAATCAGAGGTCCGGATAAGATGCATAAATTTAAACATTTTCAAGAATAGCTCCTTTATTTCTCCACAAAACCCTATACTGTGACCGCTCTTTAGAATTGTTATGTATAGGGTTTGGTGGAGAAATGACGATTTTATTATTTGAGTACACACTTTTGATACTGTTTAGCAGAGCTACAGATAAATTTTATCTGTAGCTCTGCTAAACAGTACATAATTGGGATTGAACAGTGATGCAAAACCAGACTACTTCAGCTGAATTGTTACTGTTTGTGTTTTATTGCAGATTCAACAGTGCCCAACGGTTGTATGGTCAGACTCGTTTCTTTGCCGAAAAGGCTCTCAATATGTCAAAGGATGCGTACAATGCAGCCCTGGACTTGTACACTCAGGCCTCCAACCTGCAGATACCTGCAGTCAATGTCATACAAATGACCGATGACTCCAACAGGATCAAGGAAGAGGCAAGTATATGTAACAAGAATTGCATTTAAACCTTCCACTACTAGAAACAAGTCACTAATGTACTTTCGCAAACTGTGTAGACACAGAATAGAAGGATCCTAGAGGAGCCTTCTCATCAGGATCTATACTGTTTGTCAAGTTAAAATTTTCATAAAAAATATCCCTGGATATTCACTGTAAGCTTGACTTTTTGAATTTTGGAATAGTCATTTGAAAAAACAGCATTGGAAGTTTTAATAAGATATTTCCCTGTGTTAGAATTGCAGGTAACAGATTTTGTATCAAAACTAAATATTTTCAAGTATAAATTCTTTATTTCTCCAGTAAACCCTTTGTTGTGACCACAAGAATTGTCTCTTTGAGACAACACAGGGTTTGGTGGAGAAATGACTATTTTAATATATGAGTATGCACTGTTATCTGTAGCTCTGGATATATTTACGTCATCAAAACTAACTACCCTCCATTTTAAAATAGACATGTACTGATCTACTGAATGTTGAAATTTTAACCCTTTGCCTGTTAAATATTCATGAAAGAAATAATGAGATTATGAATATTTATTAGCTCAGGTTTTTGTAGTAGTGCATGTACACATGAAATTTAGGTATTGTTAGAAACAGTAGAGTCAGATCTATTACAATTTCTTAAACAAACAGAGAAGACCCTGATCAGATGACTTCTACAAGAGCCGTCTGATCTGGGTCTACTCTGTTTGCAAATGCGTGAAAAAGTGTTTATATGAAGGAATTGGTTTAAAAGAATTATTGTTGTGTGCAAAAAGTGAATGTTTCCTGTGTTTAATTCTCAGGCTGCAAAGATTAAGGAGGATGCCAAGCTGTTGATGGAGCAGAACCAGAAGCTTCTGAGTGACGTGGAGGTACAGAAGAAGGAGGCCGAGGAAATGTTGGCTAGTGGTCAGAAACAGCAGCAGGTAGGTACCCTAGGCCAGTTCTGAAAATACCATAAATATTAAAATACCAAGTAGACCGTGGGGGACATTGGTTTTGCTCTGTCTGTTGGTTGGTTTGTCGCCATTGCACATACATACTTCAAACATTTTTAGGGGTGACTTATTAAGGTCAAGGTCATACATAACATCAAGATCAAAGGTCATATCGGGGCATAGTGTTTCCCAAACACATCTTGTTGTATATAGTCATTATTTCTCACATGAATGTTCACGAGGGAAAGGGTTAAACATTTTGTGACTTGCCGATTGTTCTATTCATAGAAAGCAGATGAACTTCTCGCTGAGGCTGATGCTGCCAGGGCAAAGGCTTTGAATGCTGTGCAGATGGGGGAGAGAACTCTCAAAGAAGCCAATGCTACTCTGCAAACACTGACAGGTATGTAAGAATTGCCTCCCTTTATTATTTAGCATTCTAGCAAGCTTGTTATTTTTAGCTTGTCTGTTTCGAAGAAAAGTCGAGCTATTGTGATCACTGAAAGAAAGAATATTTATACATACAATTTTAATGCAGTTTTGAAAAAACCTGGCAGGGGCATCTGTGTCCCATGTATGAGGCTGCTTGTGACTTGAATTGTATGTGTCTACTTTCAGAGTTCAATAAGGTTGTGCAGGACAGTAAGGGTAAAGCGGACGAGGCCCTAGAGAAAGTCCCAGAGATTGAGGCCTTGATAGAGGAAGCAGAAACTCTAACACAGGACGCCAGGGAGGGAATGGCAGGAGCCGAGAAGGACGCTAATGAAGCTCTAGCCATAGCTGAGCAGGCAGAAGATGTGGCCCAGGATGCATCCAATGTATGTGTGCTAATACAGTAGAACCAGGCTATAGTTAGTGACATCAGTACCTTTAACTCATTCTCTCCTAGGCTATTTTTAGACCCAACCTCTTTGAATAAATCTACTGTAAAGGAGCATTTACGAGAGAAAACGAAATTTTTTAGAATTGTGTAGTATTGAAACCATTGTGATAAATAGAGCATTTGCTCCTATTGAGCAAATGCTCTATTTATCTCAATGGTTTCAAGAAGTGACTTTTACATAGGCGCAATAAGGCGTCAGTAGGAGAGAATGAGTTAACATTGATGTACAGTAAAACTCCTCTAAACTGGATCTTTGAGACAGGTGAGACCTTAATGCAGGTTGAACGTCATGCAGAAAGCTCCTTCTGCATGACTTTCACCTTGCATTAAACAGCCATATTCCTAAAAAGACCTAAATTTAACCCTTTACTCCCTGAATACACCTTTGCGAACAGAATAGAAACCGATCAGACAGACCCTATAGAAGCTGTCTGATCAGAGTCTGCTCTGTTTGCTTAGGAAATAATACAGATCTGATTCTGCCAAAAATTCCTGTGCTCATGTGCAACTATTGAAATTAAACTATAAACTGATATTGATGATGTGGTTATTTCTTCTATGAATATACATGGAGTAAAGGGATACCAATATTTCAGTTAAGAGGGGTTCTACTTTATATATCACCAAATGCTTGATAAATGAAGATGGAGAATGGTTGTGCAGACAGCTTTAGCACTGCATTAATCCTTTCCTTGACCTTTAACCTGCTATGGGCGGATGAGTGAATGCATATGCAAACAGTTTGGATCCAGATGAGACGCCGAGCAACTCGGCGTCTCATCAGGATCCAAACTGTTTGACACCCTGGTTGCATTAATGGTTGACATATGGTGATTATAGCTTGAATTTTGAAAACGGAGTAGTTCCAGATCAGATGGCTCCAAAACAGTCTGATCTTTAATGTCTGACATCGTAGTGGACAGAGATCTACACTGCCAAAAACTAAGATTCATAAGGGCTTGTTCTTGATTATCCTTTTTGTATGATTGCCTGACATGTATGCTACATATTGTAGGAGGCAAGTCGTATTCGTAAAGAGGCCGAGGAGACTAAAAAGCGAGCTCAGGAGCTAAAGGATGATGCAGACATACTGGCAGAGGATGTCAACAAGTCACAGACAGATCTCGACGAAGTCGACACACAGGCAGATGCAGACAAAATCTCAGCTGAACAGGTATGCGTTTGTTCTGCCTTTTGAGTTGAATTTTTATACGCCCACCTAATAAAGGTGGTCGTATATTGTCGTGGCCCTGTCCGTCCGTCCGTCCGTCCGTCCGTTCGTTCGTTCGTTCGTTCGTTCGTCCGTCCGTCAACATTTTGTTTGTCCGCTGTTTTCTGGGAAAACTATTTGACAGATATTAATGAATCTTCACATAAATGTTAAATGCATCAAGATCTGAAGCTGACTTGATTCTGAGGTTCATTTGATTTTTCATTTCAGAGTTATGGCCCTTGTCCTTAAAAAATATGCAAATAGTTTGTCCGCTGTTTTCTGGGAAAACTATTTGAGAGATATTAATGAAACTTCACACAAATGTTAAATGCATCTAGATCTGAAGCTGAGTCGATTCTGAGGTTCATTTGATATGTCGTTTCGGAGTTATGGCCCTTTTACTTAAAAAATAATACAAATACATGCAAATAATTTGTTCGCTGTTTTCTGGGAAAACTATTTGAGAGATATTAATGAAACTTCACACAAATGTTTAATGCATCAAGATCTGAAGCTGAGTTGATTCTGAGGTTCATTTGATTTTTCATTTCAGAGTTATGGCCCTTGTCCTTAAAAAATATGCAAATAGTTTGTCCGCTGTTTTCTGGGAAAACTATTTGAGAGATATTAATGAAACTTCACACAAATGTTTAATGCATCAAGATCTGAAGCTGAGTCTATTCTGAGGTCCATTTGATTTGTCGTTTCGGAGTTATGGCCCTTTTACTTAAAAAATAATGCAAATACATGCAAATAGTTTGTCCGCTGTTTTCTGGGAAAACTATTTGAGAGATATTAATGAAACTTCACACAAATGTTTAATGCATCAAGATCTGAAGCTGAGTCGATTCTGAGGTTCATTTGATTTGTCGTTTCGAAGTAATGGCCCTTGTCCTTAAAAAAATATGCAAATAGTTTGTCCGCTGTTTTCTGGGAAAACTATTTGAGAGATATTAATGAAAGTTCACACAAATGTTTAAGGCATCAAGGTCTGAAGCTGAGTTGATTCTGAGGTTTATTTGATATGTCGTTTCGGAGTTATGGCCCTTTTACTTAAAAAATAATGCAAATACATGCAAATAATTTGTACGCTGTTTTCTGGGAAAACTATTGGAGAGATATTAATGAAACTTCACACAAATGTTTAATGCATCAAGATCTGAAGCTGAGTTGATTCTGAGGTTCATTTGATTTGTCGTTTGGGAGTTATGGCCCTTGTCCTTAAAAAATATGCAAATGGTTTGTCCACTGTTTTCTGGGAAAACTATTTGAGAGATATTAATGAAACTTCACACAAATGTTTAATGCATCAAGATCTGAAGCTGGGTCGATTCTGAGGTTCATTTGATTTGTCGTTTCGGAGTTATGGCCCTTTTACTTAAAAAATAATGCAAATACATGCAAATAATTTGTTCGCTGTTTTCTGGGAAAACTATTTGAGAGATATTAATGAAACTTCACACAAATGTTTAATGCATCAAGATCTGAAGCTTAGTTGATTCTGAGGTTCATTTGATTTTTCATTTCAGAGTTATGGCCCTTGTCCTTAAAAAATATGCAAATAGTTTGTCAGCTGTTTTCTGGGAAAACTATTTGAGAGATATTAATGAAACTTCACACAAATGTTTAATGCATCAAGATCTGAAGCTGAGTCGATTCTGAGGTTCATTTGATTTGTCGTTTCGGAGTTATGGCCCTTTTACTTTGCAAATAGTTTGTCCGCTGTTTTCTGGGAAAACTATTTGAGAGATATTAATGAAACTTCACACAAATGTTTAATGCATCAAGATCTGAAGCACAGATTAGAAAATGTCAACACTTATAAGGCATGTTGAATCAGAGAAAGTTTGCAAGTGGGCGTATTATGTACCGTATGCGGTACTCTTGTTTATCTTGGCTAGAGCAGAATCAAAACTAGCCTGAATACTTTTATTTGTGCATCTCACATACCTGTTGGAAAGATCGCTGCTGCTGGCCGTCATCATCTTTAAGGCTTTCCTTCATGTAAACGCCTTTTCATGCATTTGCAAACAAAGTAGACCCAGATCAGGCGGCTCCTATAGGAGCGGCTGTCTGATCAGGGTCTGATCAGTTTGCTTCTGATATAATAAAGATCTGACTTTACAGGGACCACCAGGGTGAAAAAATTCCCTATGTTTTATTTTATTGATTCTTTCCCTGAATATTTTTATGAGGTGATAAAACTGAATAAATGCTAAACAGGGAAAGGGTCAACCCTTTCAGCATTGAATTTTCTGTGTGATATAACCCATCGGTTTTTAACTATAGAGTCCACTCGGTATAAAAAGATTAATCTTGCTATATATTTTGAATGACAAACAGTACAGAACTCGATGAGAAGGTTCCTCTGATCTGGGTCTGCTCTGTTTGCAAATGGCAATACATTGCTGTCCAGCATTCATGGGTTGCCCTTACCCTAAAAAGGAATGTATGCAAACTGTAGACGCAGATCAGAGGAGTTCTTCAGGAATCCATGATTGCTACACAAATAAATTTCAAAAGGTCGTATCAGCAAAAGAATTTTGCAGGACCACTCCTTATAATAAAAATTAGGTTGTTACATAAAATATATTTGGGCAAGTCCACTTAAAACATGAGGGTCAACTCTATACATGCTGAGTAATTACTGTCTGCAAATGTTGACGTATGCTGCAATTCTGAAGGTAAAATGTTGACATCTGCTGTAATTTTGAAGATCAAATAATGACCTCTGCTGCAAATCTGAAGGAGCTTTCTGCATAACTTTCATCCTGCATTAAATAACCACCTGCTTATAAAGGCAGAAATGTTTATCCATTAAGTGGTCGCATTAGAGGGGTTCTACTGTAATATTATTTTCATGTGCAGGCGCTGCAGAAGGCGGGTCAGGCTAAGAGTACAGCCAAGGATGCAGCTGACAAGGTAGCTGACGCGCTTGCCAAGGTGGAGAACATCAGCGGTATACTCGGTAAGGTCTCAAATCCAACTTTACTCGTTCCCTGATACAATCTCATTTTTCATGCTTTTCCAACAGAGTAGACCCAGATAAGACAGCTCCTGTTGGAGGAGCCATCTAATCAGGGTCTATTCTGTTTGCTTATGATATAATATAGATGGAAATCATGTGTCTATGTTCTAATATAACAATCTAATCAATAGTTAGGGCCGTGCATTGAAAATGCAGCAGCCCTACAGGAATCACGTTTTTGGTCCGTCCGTTCGTCCATCAACACTTCGATGTGACGCGATAACTCAAACAGTACATCACATATTGATTTCATATTAAGGCCATACATATGCTTAGTATAATAAGAGGAAGACGCCTATAGTTTTTGGGTTGAATCACTTTGTCTAGAGTTATCTGCCCTTGATTCATATAAAATGTAATCAACTTTTGTCAACACTTTCGATGTGACGCGATAACTCAAACAGTACTTCACATATTGGTTTCATGTTAAGGCCATATGCTTAGTACCGTAAGAGGAAGACACCTATAGTTTTTGGGTTGAATCACTATGTCTAGAGTTATCAGCCCTTGATTCATCAAAAATGCGATCAACTTTTGTCAAAACATTTGATGTGACACGATAACTCAAACAGTACTTGCATATGCTTGGATCATCAAAGGAAGAAGCCTATAGTTTTTGGGTTGAATCAGATTTATGATTCATCAAAAATGCCATATTTAACAAAAGATCATCTGCAGGGCCCTCTCTGACTGAGTCAGTTTTCTAGTCATTTACCCTTTCCCTGATACCCTTTCCCCGATATGAAACAAAGTGGACCCAGACAAGACAGCTCTTGGAGGAGCTGTCTGGTCAGAGTCTGCTCTGTTTACTTATCAGTTGTAATAGATCTGACTAGTTATCTGCTTTAGAAATCCATGTGTTTTAACCCTTTCAAATTTCAATACCTACTGAATATTAATGGACAAAATAGTTATAATGAAATATGGAAGGTGGAATATTGTAGCTATTTTAGAAAGTAAAGAAACAGGTTTTTCAAATTCCACTAGTAAACTGAGTAAACCCTGATCAGATGGCTCCTACAGGAGTTATCTGATCTGGGTCTTCTGTGTTTGCAAATTCATGAAAACACATTTATCAGAAGGAAAGAATTAATAATGAGATCATGAATTATGCTGTAACCCTTTCCCTGTTCTATGTTTATTCTAAATTTCAATACCTACTGAATATTCATGGACAAAATAGTTATGATGAAATATGGAAGGTGGAACATTGTAGCCTTTTTAGAAAGTAAAGAAACAGGTTTTTCAAATTCCATTAGCAAACAGCAGACCCTGATCAGACGGCTCCTATAGGAGCCGTCTGATCTGGGTCTACTCTGTTTGCAAATGCATGAAAACACGTTTTTATGAGGGAAAGGGTTCATAGATTAACTTTTATTATGGCAAAAGAACACAGGAATGTATGACCATGTCAGAAACTATAGAATCATATCTATATTATTTCATAAACAGAGCATACCTTGATCAGATGTCTTCTACAGGAGCCTTCTGATCTGGGTCAAATTTGTTTGCAAATGCATATTTATGGAGTGAAGGGTTATTCACTATTCTGCTGTATTTATTAGAATACAAGTATGGAATGAAAATTAAGAATAAAGTGTTTGGTATCCCAGCCTTTGTACCGGCCTAAAAGTATCTAATTTTTTTCTCAATTAGGATGGGAAATAAAACATAATTCATTCATTCTCAATAAGGATTCTAGTTGAGTGAGGTTTTACTGTATTTGTGCATAAATTACGTATTAATGCATTTATTTGTGCATAAATGATGTAGTGTCTTCCATTTCAGCCACACTTCAAGATCTAGATACCGCAGAACTGGATCGTTTGGAATTTGAGCTTGCTGCTGCAGAACAGACTCTGAAGGATGCTGACATGGAAATGCAGTTCGTTAAACTCACAGACGCTAACAACCAGGTACGGTCTTTATTTCCAAGTTTAATTAACCCCTTCCCTGCTCTATAATTAGTCCAATGTTCAGTACCTACTGAATATTCATGGACAAAATAATTACAGTGAAATATGGATGTTGGAACATTCTAGCCATTTTAGAAACTAAAGAAACAGATATATTAAATTCCATTTATAAACAGAACAGACCCTGATCAGATGGCTCCTATAGGAACCATCTGATCTGGGTCTGCTCGGTTTGCAAAGGCATATAAAGGCATATTTATGGTGTAAATGGATAAAGAATACTTTCCTATTTACTTTATCAGATTAACCCTTTTACTAATGAATATTCATGCCTGAATTTATTTGTTGATTATTCATTAACATGATTTTTATAAGGTGAATTTTTTAACTGAAATGTTTGCTTAGACATAAATGGTAGGATCTGTATCCATGCTTATAAAACTTTTAGTTGAGTCTGAGTTCGTTCTCAAGTTTTTGATTGGTCAGATTTAAGCCTTTGGCTCCAATCTGACCAATCAAAAGCTTGAGAACTCCAATCTGACCAATCAAAAGCTTGAGAACGAACTGAGACTCAACTAAAAAGCTTTATAAGCATAGGCCCAGATCTATATAATTTCATAAGCAAACAGAGTAGGAGCCATCTGATCAGGGTCTGCTCTATTGGCTTATGGAATTATATAACTGCAGTTGTGAAAGTGAAAGTAAGTTAGATGAATGCTGTTTTCATGAAGTGAACAATTCATGCATAAATGTTCATTAGCGAAAGACTTAACCTTTTCCTCCATAGGCTATTTTTAGACACAACCTCTTTGAATCTATCTACCAAAAAGGAGCATTTACTAGAGAAAAGGAAAAGTTTAGAATTGTGTAGTTTTGAAACCATTGTGATAAATAGAGCATTTGCTCATATAGGACCAAATGCTCTATTTATCACAATGGTTTCATATAGTGACTTTTACAGAGGCGTACAAAGGCGTATTTATGGAGGAAAGGGTTAAATAAGTCACTCAAGAGCTATGTATGATTAAAATTTACTTGTTTGCTGAGTGTCTGTCTTGCCTTGTAGGTGAAGATGTGGGTACAAGATTACCGTCAAGACGTGAGCGACCTGGAGAAGGATGTCATGAATGTGAAGGAGATTATTGATTCACTGCCAGTTGGCTGCTTCAAGAACATTGACATAGAGACCCCAACAGCCCAGTAAACAGCACCTGTGATGTTAGCCAGCTGTATAAATGTGTGGCAACTCGTAGCGATGTAGTTAGCGAAAGCCTATCTATCAGACATATACTCTGTATGTCAGAGATCGGAACAAGTGTAGCTATGTACAATAGAAAGTTGTAATATAAACATGTCAGAAGGGAAGTTTGATACAAATATGAATATGCATACCATTTGTTTTGTTTTACAAGGTTTAAGACATAGATGGATTGGAATTTGGGCGATCGGCACATGCTGAGAATAGGGTAGAAAAGAGAGGAACTACTTAAATATGCCACTGAACTATTTCCCTCATGAATATTTATAAAATAATCCATGAGTTCATGAATATTCAGTAATTTAATTTTATATTGGCCAATGAACAAGTGAATCTATGGCCGTTTAAGAAACTAGAATCAAATCTATATAATTACATAAGCAAACAGAGCAGGCCCTGATCGCTCTTACAGACCATTTTGTGTATTTCTGAGGATAACTATAAGAAAAAGAAAATTGGAAAATAAAATGAACCCTTTCCCTGTCCTATGTTTATTCCAAATTTTATTACCTACTGAATATTCATGGACAAAATAGTTAAAATGAAATATTGAAGGTGGAACATTGTAGCCATTTTAGAAAGTAAAAAAACCCATCTTAGATGATCTATCAAATTCCACTAGCAAACAGAGCAGACCCTGATCAGATGGCCTTATAGGAGCCATCTGATCTTGGTCTACTCTGTTTGCAAATGCATAAAAACACGATTATATGAAGGAAAGGGTTAACTGTCTTGGAATATGTGTTGAAGTCTTTAATAAAAAAAAGATTTGCAAAGTCTCGCATGTTTGTATATTTGAGGATTTATGCTACTGCTGTTTGGTGTGAGTGTTTCAAAACACAATCCTGTATGTTGTGCAATATTCTTGGAGGTTTTTCGCTACGATTTGAATGGCCAGTAATAATAGTTGAGTGTATATATACATCATGTATCTAAGCACATTCAGGTACTTTTCTGCTTTGCTAACTATATAGATCTTTATTAACCCTTTCCTTCATGTTAATACATTTTCACGCATTTGCAAACAACACTAGACCCAGATCAGACATCTCCTATAGGAGCGGTCTGATCAGGGTCTGCTCTGTTTGCCAATGGAATTTGATAGATCTGTTTCTTTACTTTCTAAAATGGCTACACTGTTCCATCTTCAATATTTCATTATAACTACAGTAAAACCCCACTAATGCGACCACCTAAAAGAGGTATAATTCTTGCTGCTAGATGCAGGTGGTAGCTTAATGCAGGACAAAAGTAATGCAGAAAGCTCCTAGAGGAGCTTTCTGCATTACTTCTGTCCTGCATTAAGCAACCACCTGCTTATAAAGACACCCATGTTTATTCATAAGTGGTCGCATTAGAGGGGTTCTACTGTATTTTGTCTATGAATATTCAGTAGATATTGAAATTTGGAATAAACAGGGAAAGGGTTAGTCGTAAGGTCAACAACTGTTTTCAGTACAGTGTCTGTTAGGGTCTACATTGGTTGTTGGTCATCTCTACATGTCATATTTTCAGTCTTTAACCTGATAGCTATTGTCTTTACCCCATTTACCTCATGATTATTCATGTAAGAAATAATGACATCATGAGAATTTATTAGCCAAATACTTATAATGGGACATGAACATGGGATTTTGTTACCTTGGTAGAAACTGTAGACCAATATCTGTACAATTCCTTAAGCAAACACGGCAGATCCTGATCTGGGTCTACTCTGTTTGCAATGGTGTGAAAAGGCATTTCTAGCTGGTAAAGGGTTAATTTAGATTTGGAAGCCATCATTATTCCATACTATTCAAAGATACAAAATAATCCAAGTGTCGGAGAGTTTCGATCCTGGTAAGACTGCTCTTCAGGATCTAAACCCCGAAGATGATCGACATGACAAACATTAAAGTGCCCTTATCAGTGCTATATTTGCAAAGCCTGGAAAGTAACCTTGTTTCTTACTATGTAGCATGAGCGTGAATGTCAGTGTGTAGTAAGCTTTATATCAGAACGATAGATTTGTATTATACTGTAAAGTCTCGCTAATATGACCACTTAAAAGAAGTCTTAATTCTGGATTTTTAAAAGCAGGTGGCAGCTTAATGCAGGACAGAAGTGATACAGAAAGCTCATAGAAGCTTTCTGTATTACTTTGGCCCTGCATTAAGCCGCCACCTGCTTTTATAGTCTCCTTTGTTAACCCTTTACTCCATAAATACACCTTTCTACGCCTTTTGCAAACAGAGTAGACCCAGATCAGACGGCTCCTATAGGAGCCGTCTGATCAGGGTCTGCTCTGTTTGCTCATGAAATAATATAGACATGATTCCATGTTCCTGCAATATTTTCTGTGTTCATGTGCCATTTTAAGAAATAAACTTATTAATATTCATGATATCATTATTTCTTACATGAATATTCATGGAATAAAGGGTAAATAAATCATTTGGTCGGTTTGGAGAGACTCTGCTTTACTTTGTGGCCATAACTCATAACATTTGTCCTGACACTTATGTAGCATAATTGCTTTGTTTTATCTGTATACTGGTGAGAGAAGGGTTTACAAATTGAGTGGGGGTTGAATGGACAGACTTCAGGGATTGGGAAAGAATCTCAGAAAATTTGTAAAGGTCTTTGCAAGTGCGAAATGCTTTAGTTTAACTATAGGTGCTGATTTCCTTAACCCTTTCCTTCATAGAGACAACCTTTGGCAAACAGAGTAGACCCAGATCAGACGGCTCCTGTAGGAGTCATCTGATCAGGGTATGCTCCGTTTGCTTATGAATTAATATAGATTTGATAATTCGGCCCCTGCTATGGAAAAAAAAATGTCCTTTGTTCGTGATGCAATAATATTCAGGTAATTAATATTCATACTTAATTATTTTTCGCATGAATATTGAATATTCATGAGGGAAAGGGTTAAAGGGTATGTATTTAAATTAATATTTACTTTTACAGCAAGCTAGAGAGAGAGATTCTCTAAGCAAACCATGTCCAAGTTTTGAGAAAGTCCATCTATATTGGCATGATATATATTCAGCATAATAAATCACTCCTGGCAGTGACTATTTTATCTCAATCCCTTTTTTGCTCTCAAAAGCATGGCCTTATTTATTTAAAATAACACTAGGTTGGAGAGAAACATTTTGAAAAAAAAAATAAGAAAAAAAATATATCTGAACTTTTTTAAATGTACAAAAAAGTGTATAAGCTTTGCCAAATGTTGGCATACTGCCATCTTGATTTGAGTTGATCATGAGAACATGTGTCTCAGGCTTACAAGTTAGACCCTGATTAGCTGGGTATCTCTGATTAAGTGGCTGAACTGGATCTACACTGTAAGCATTACCCAGAAGGCCCCTGATCTCATGGTTGATATTCATTAGGAAGCTCGTAGGCATAATGATGTGAAAATAAAGTGTTGTATTGTTTTTATCATTTACATTTTTATATATATCTCTCATTTGTGATTTTGAAAGTTTACACGGTGCCAAACAGTATGTTGTATCTGGGGTTGTGTGAATCGGTATTTTTTGTCATTCATTTTATAAATCATGTGTATACCACTTGTTTATGCCCCCATATTGGGACAAGCATGTACAGAATTGCCTCTGTCCATCCGACAGTCCATTGATTATTTTTGTGTTTTACACATATCTGTATAATCTATAGTCTTAAACATCTACCTTTGGAGTCCTGTACCTAGAGTTAGACACCCTCAAGCTCAGAACTCAAGAATACTTTCAAACATGTTGACGTGGTAGTTTAAAATACCTAGGAGTGGAACCAGTAGTCCCTGATTTTGTAATAATGAAGTCCATACAGAGTTATAGACCTTGATGGTCGAAACCGAACATAAGCAATTATTTGGACTTCTCACGATTTTGCAAACAGAGTATGAATATTAATGAGATAAAAGGATAACCCTTTACTCCATAAATATGCTTTTCAAAGCCTTTGCAAACAGAGTAGACCCAGATCAGACTGCTCCTATAGGAGCCGTCTGATCAGGGTCTGCTCTGTTTGCTTATGATATAATATAGATATGATTCTACAGTTTTCTGCTATGGCTAAAACTTCCTGTTTCCATGTGCTATTATAACAAATTAATCTTAATTAATATTCATGATGTCATTATTTCTTACATGAATATTTATGGAGGAAAGGGTTAATATATATACATATTGTCAATTGGGGACATCCTATGGACATATTGCTAGTTGTTCCAAAGATTTCTTTTGTCTGATTATTATTATGCTAGAAAGGCAGATTATGGACATTTTAGCAAAGTTTCTATGACATCATCTACCAAATAAGTCCTATCTAGTTTTATATCTATACATATATATTGTATGGGCTCTCATTAGCATTGAGTGTACATGCTTAGCTACAATAAAAATCTTCATTAAAATCATTGATTGGTCGAGTTCTCAAAGATATTCAATCAACTGTTTGTAAACATCAGGCTCTTAAAAGTCTTAGGGTTTTTTCTGTCATTTGATTTTCAAAGGAATAGTTTTATGAATACAGTATGTAGTTAACCAACAATAAAGGAGAAAACTTGCTACTATTATACAGTAGAACCTTTATATAAGAACCACCCGTTCTTTAAGGCTGGCGATAGTTAAATGCAGGGTGAAAGGTATGCAGAAAACTCATATAGGAGCTTAATGCATTACGTTTGTTCTGCATTAAGCAACCACATGCTTTTAATGACATTCAAGCTAATTCTTTATCTATTCAAATTTCATGACACGAGTAATGACATCATCAATATATATCAGCTGAATTTTTACAATTTTCATGACAATCAGATCTACGTCATGTCATAGCAAACAGGACAAACCCAGATCAGATGGCTCCTATAGGAGCCATCTGATCTGGGTCTGTTCTGTTTGCAAAAGGGTGTAAAGATGTCTATATTAGTTCTAGGTTAATATAGAGATTCTCCTGTATGTAGTAGAAGGTAATATAGACAAATGTAAACCCTCTTACATAAATACTATTGTTTTACATGATGTGGCTTCTTTAGTTTGCATTGTTCTCATTCTGTATATTTTTTCTCATGCTTTTTATATATCTGTCTGTACCCATTTGTAAATACTGTGATTTTTTTTTATTTGACATCTAAGTATATGATTGATGAATGTATATGCCCTGGATTTTGAACTGGCATATTTATTCTTAACTACTCTTAATTTGCTGAATAATTAAAACTGGCTCCTCCCCTTCTGAATATTCATTATGCGAAACTTTTTATGAAAATTTGTCACTGAAGAAAATGATTTTTATAACGAAGAGTGCAGACCATGATCAAAACGCTCCCTCAGGAGCCCTTTGATCTGGGTCTGCACGGTTTGCAAAAGTCTGCATTTTGACTTAAGCAAAAACTGTAGAAATCGGATCTATTATAATTTCATAAGCAAATGGAGCAGACCCTGATCAGATGTCTCCTATAGGAGCTTTCTGATCTGGGTATACACAGTTTGCAAATGCTTAAAAACATGTGTATATGAAGGAAAGGGTTAATAATCATGTAAGAAATACATGTAATGACATCATGAATATTAAATTAACTGAATCATTTATAATGGCAGTATGAACGAAAGAATTTTTTATCATGACACAAGCTGTAGAATCAGATCTATATAATATTATAAGCAAACAGAATAGATCCTGATCAGACGGCTCCTACAGGAGCCGTCTGATCTGGGTCTACTCGGTTTGCAAAGGCGTATTAATGGAGTAAGTGGTTAAGAACTATCCTTATGAAATGTACACTGTCTTTAGCAGTGAATTTATGATAATTTATGCACACAGTTTTGGTTCAGGCGAGAGTCTTGTAACATGTCTCGATTGCCATGGTGTTGACTGTTGTCTCTTTAGGGATTTCTATATGTATTTCTGTTATGGTGCTACTTTGTGAAAATGTCAATTTCTGTACAATCTGTGTTAAATGTGGTGATTTATTTTTTGAAAGCATGAACACACAGAAGTGTTCTTGAAATTTGCATGCATTTTACTGAAATATTGAATATAATTTGCATGCATTTACTGAAGGATTGAATATAATTTGCATGCATTTACTTCACCATTTCCCTCGTATAAATGCTTTTTCACATCTTTGCAAACAGAGTAGTCCCAGATAAAATGGTTCCTGTTTGCAAATGTGTGAAAAGGAGATTATATGAAGGAAAGGGTTAAGTAAAGTGCATACAAACTACTATCCATACAATTCCAGGTGTCTGACTGGTACTGACGAGATGCTGGCACCCAAACTGTTTGCAAAGGTTCTCATAAATTAGTCCACACTTAACAACGTGCTGAAGGTTCACCCTAGTTTGTATATTCCTTAGACTATAATTATATATACATGTATTATACATGATATACATTTCGAAGTTTAAAAACGGGCCATTTTGAATAAATTTAATAGTACAGAAATTTTATATTTAGTTTATTATTGCATTGTATTTTTCAGTATGATCAATGTATATTTCTTCAATCATAATGCCAGTTAAAAGGGGGGGGGGGGGGGGGGTCTTCAGCGACACCATGAGCTGTCTTTTAAGTTAGCTTAATGCAGAAGGAAAGTTATGTATAGAGCTCCTATGGGAGCTTTCTGCATAACTTTCCTCCTGTATTAAGCTGCCTGAATTACTTCAATTCTGCATTAACCCTTTCCCTCATATAAACACATTTTCATGCATTTGCAAAGAGGAGACCCAGATTGGAGTCGTCTGATCAGGGTCTGCTCTTTGCTTTTAACTTAATATAGATCTGATTCTACAGTTCTTTGTCAAAGCAAAAATGCCTTGAAAAGCTTATATTATAAAATTTCAGCTAATTGATATTCATGATGTCATTATTTTTTGCATGAATATTGAACAGGGAAAGGGTTAAGCAGCCACATGCTTATAAAGTATCCCATGTTTATTCATTAAGTGGCCATTATAGAGAAGTTCTAATGTAAATCAGTATCCTTGGATACGACATCATCTTTTATTGTTCTTTTTTTACTTTCCCCCCCCCCCCCATGTAAATATACATAGTTCAGCAAGGAGTAAAATTGGCAGTAGACCTGATAGGACACAACTAGTTTAGTAAGCCATTAACTTATGTATATTACCACTTTTTTATGGATGCTTGCTTGTCTAGAACTTACCTTTATTACTGGTTACTATAACTGTACTTTTTGTATGAAATAAACCAAAGTTTACTCTATCTGTCACTGTGTGTTATCTGTCTAAAACAGTGATCCATGAAATGACATTGTAGGTTCCCCCAAATTATCCTAAAAGTTAACCCTTTCCCTCATATAAACACGTTTTCAGTTTCACGCATTTGCAAACAGAGTAGACCCAGATCAGACGGCTCCTATAGGAGCCGTCTGATCAGGGTCTGCTAAGTTTGCTAATGGAATTTGGATAGATAAATTTCTTTACTTTCTAACATGGCTACAATATTCCACATTCCATAATTCATTATAACTACATGTACTTTGTCCATTAATATTCAGTAGACTAGGTATTGAAATTTGGAATAAACATACAAGGGTTAAGACAGACAAAATTGGGCTAATAGTTTAGACCCAGATTAAACCACTCCTGAAGGATTGGTTTTGACCTGGGATTCTACACTATCTGTTTGCTACAAATGTACTCCTTTGGCTTCATTTGTTATCAGCCATCAAATTGACTTTTTTAGCTTTACAATATGTGGAGATGGGCAATTAGGTTTCTTAAACCTGTACTCCGTAGCAGCACCTTTTAACACCTTTGCAAACAGAGTAGACATATGTGCTTTGTTTGCTTTTGGAACTAGAACTATCACTGAGGGCGATTAATACCTACCCCAAAGCACATTTGACCGCTAAAATTTTCATTTGTTAAATTACAAAAAAGGGAGATAATTCATTCATGCAGGAAGCGACAAATCAAACCTTTATCGCAGGTGCACAACTTCAGATGGTGTTTAACAATACTGCAAAATGTAAAAAGTTCCGTTGAGGTATGACAGAGAAAAGCTCCAGACACTATTTCATTTATTAAAATTAAGAAGATAATTCATGAATGAAAAATCAAATCAAAACCGCAATTTCAGATGGTGTTCAACAATACTACACAATTGAAAAAAACACAACTCTGTTGAGCCTTTGCAGAATAAAGCTGCAGACAATATTTCATTTGTTAAAATTACAAACAGGGAGATAATTCAAGAAGGAAGTGATGAATCAAAACTGTAATCACAGATGCACAAATTCAGATGGTGTTCAAAAACACTGTAAAATTTAGAGAAGTTCTGTTGAGACTCAACAAAGTAAAGCTCTGGACTAAATTTCATATATTAACCCTTCGCTTGCTATTCACGTCAATATACGTACCTGTAAATAGTGAAGACCCAGATGTCTCATCAGGGTCTGCACTATTTACAAATTGATTGTGCAACCAATGTACTCCACTGCAGTGATTGCACAGCGAACTATTTGTACACAGTGAAGATATATGTAATTATACCACAGGGCATACTTAAAGAAGGAGAAATGTGGTTTAAAATTCAGCAAGCGAAGGGTTAAATTGACGAAAAGGGGGATAATTCAGTAACGAAATGACAAATCAAAACTGCAGCCGTAGGTGCACAACTTCAGATGGTGATCAACAATACTGCATAATTTAAAAATGTTCTGTTGAAGGATGGAAGAGTAAAGACTAGATGTCAACTTGTTGAAAACTGGTTAAACCTTTTGGCACCTCTGTAAAAAATCAATTTTTGAAACCATTGTGATAAATAGAGCATTTGCAATGTACTCCTTTTTCAGTAGATTTGTTCAAAGAGGCTGGGTCTAAAATAGTCTAGGAGGGAATGGGTTAAAATATGGTCACCTAGGGCTAAACTGCTGGCTTTATATTTTAATAGTTGGACATGATTGTTGTTACAGGTGAGCGATATTGGACTGTTGCAGTCGTTTTGTCCTGCATTTGAATTCACAGGCACATTCTTAACACATTACCTCATAGGCTGTGTTGAGATCCTAACTCTTTGAATACAGCTACCGAAAATGAGCATTAACTAAAGGAAAGGATTTTTTTAGAATTGTGCAGTGTTGAAACTATTGTGATAAATAGAGCATTTACTCCTATGGAGCAAATGCTCTATATATCACAATGGTTTCAGAAAGTGACTTTTACAGAGGTGTCGGTATGAGGGAATTGGTTAAGATTCCAGAATAATCACTGACATGTTTGCCAGAATGGCTGAAGTTTGAGAGCTAAGCAAGAGCATCAAGTATGAGAATGATTCGACGAATGCAAGACCATGTACAGAAAAAGACAAATCATTCATGAATTATTTATTACCACATGAATTTACAACATGATTCTGTGAGCACAAAATAATGGTCAAGATATACACAACAGATTTCCATAGCAACTTCATGAGAACTATGGTCAAGTCTACATTCTGCTATTCAAGGATTTTTGTCAATTTCATAACCCATTCCCGCATAGGCTATTTTAGATCCAACCTCTTTGATTAAATCTACCAAAAAGGAACATTTACTAGAGAAAAGGAAATTTTCAGAATTTTGTAGTTTTGAAACCATTGTGATAAATAGAGCATTTGCTCACAAAGTGACTTTTATAGAAGCGTCAAAATGCAGCAATGGGTTAAACTATAATCAGACCTTTATTATTCCATATGATATGCAAACAGAGCTGACCCAGATCAGGCAGCTTCTTTTAGGGCCATCTGATCTGGGTCTTACCTGGTCTTATTAGTTTGCAAAGGTATGTAAAAGCATTTACATGAAGTAAAGACTTACCCTTCAAGTTCAGGAATATGAAACAATGACTTCATCAATATTCCTTATATCATACTTTATAATAGCACATAGACACAGGACAATTTGGTACTTGTAGACACTGCTCACGCAAGAGGGCGAATTTGGAAAGAAAGTCTCTCTAACCTTGCTGACTTCTCCCTGTTTTGAGCTGAGGGAGAAGTTTTAAGATATTGAACGTATAAGGAGATATAAAATCTCCCTGAATCCCACTAAACTTCTCTTTAACCCTTTCCCTCATATAAACGTGATTTCACGCAACCAGAGTAGACCCAGATCAGACGGCTCCTAGAGGAGCCGTCTGATCAGGGTCTGCTCTGTTTGCTAATAGAATTTAATAGGTGTGTTTCTTTGCTTTCTAAAATGTATACAATGTTCCACCTTTCATATTTCTTTATAACTATATGTTAATGAATATTCAGTAGGTATTGAAATGTGGCCTAAATACAGAACAGGGAAAGGGTTAATGAAGAGTTGCAGCTTGAGCCCTGGAATTGGAGCTATATTGTATCTTAACCAATTACCTTGTAAGCTATTTTTAGATGCAACAACTGAATAAATCTACTGAAAAGGAACATTTACTAGGGAAAAGGAAAATGTTACAATTTTGTAGTATTGAAACCCTCGTGATATTTAGAGCATTTGTTCCTATGGAGTAAATGCTCTACTTATCACAATGGTTTCAAAAAGTGACTTTTACTGCCGTGTCAAAATACATCAATATAAGGGAATGGGTTAAGCAAACAGGGCATACCCTGATTAGATGGCTTGTACAGGAGTCGTCTGATTTGGATCAACTCTGTTTTGCAAAGGTGTTAAAAGGGATAGTTATGGAGTAAAAAGTTATGATCCTTAGATCCCTACAATGGTAAACGCATAAGAAATCTTCAAAACTAGACAAAAATACAGACATTCAAAATGAACAATATAAAAATTCAGAGATCCTTCAGAAGCACAGGCAGCAATGTAAATAAGAGAAAGCTGCAGACTTGGTTTTATTGAGTCTGTTAATGAGCATACTTATCAACCCTTCACTCCATAAATACACCTTTAAACACCTATGCAAACAGGGTAGACCCAGATCAGATGGCGTCTGTAGAAGCTGTCTGATCAGAGCCTGTTCTGTTTGTTTATGGAATAAAACGGATCTCATTCTACATTTTCTGAAATGGTCAAAATATCCCTTGTTTAGTTACCATTATAATCTGAAAATGGGTGATCCTTCGAAAGCAAAAGTAGAAATGCAAAAAGAGAAAATTGCAGACTCGGTTTTATTGAGTCTGTTCATGAGTACCGGTAGTAATTAAAAGTGCAACACTACTCGCGCCCCCTAGCACCGGCTAAAGCAGTATTCAATTTTCAAAACTACCAATGTAATAACATCAAAACTAATGATCCCGAAGGCCCAGAAAATATAACAACACTGAGAATGAAGTACGGGCGACTTTTTACGGCCGCCACACAAGCACTTAACACTTGCTGTTGTGAAGTACATATAAGAATGTAGTCGATGAACATTCACAAAGTCACCAATGTTTACATAATTATTCATGAGGTAAAGGGTCAAAACATGTAAAAATAAAAGAAAGCAACCCATGACTGGATACTAATACAGCAGAGCCTGTCTTAACCCATTCCATCATAAGCTATTTTTAGATCCTATCCTTTTCCTGTTCTGCCAAATTTTAATACCCATTGAATATTCATGAACAAAACAGTTATAATCAAATATGGAAGGTGGTACATTGTAGCTATTTTAGAAAGTAAAGACACAGATCTATCGAATTCCATAAGCAAACAGAGCAGACCCTGATCAGACGGCTCCTATAGGAGCCGTCTTATTTGGGTCTACTCTGTTTGCAAATGCGTGAAAACAAGTTTCTATGAGGGAAAGGGTTAACCCATTCCCTCATAGGCTATTTTTAGATCCTACCTCTTTGAATAAATCTACCGAATAGGAGCATACTAGAGAAAAGAAAAAGATAAGAATTTTGTAGTTCTGAAACCATTGTGATAAATAGAGCATTTGCTCCTAAGGAGCAAATGCTCTATTAATCACAATGGTTTAAAAAAGTGACTTTTACAGAGGCGTAGAAAGGCGTATTTATGGAGGAAAGGGTTAAGTGTTCTGTAAGGCAGGTGGTAGCTTAATACAGGTTCTATAGGAGCTTTCTGCATTTCTTTTGCCCTGCATTAAGCTACCACCTGCTTTTGAAGACTCCTGTGTTCAATAAATGAATAGCCACTTAGGATAGGTTCTTAGCTTCTACTGTAAGTATATATTCTATGCATGTCAAAATAGTCTTGTACTGTATCAACTCATAAGACTGCTGAAGTGTCAAACAGGAATGATCCAAAACTAACCTTTTCCCTCATATATAAACACCTTTTCACTCATTTGCAACCAGAGTAGTAGACCCAGATCAGACCGCACCTAGACGAACTGTCTGATCAGGGTCTGCTGTTTTCTAATGGAATTTGATGGACCTGTTTCTTTTACTCTCTGAAATGACTAAGTACAATGTTTCACCTGCCATATATCATTATAATTAGTTTGTCCATGAATATTCAGTAGGTATTGAAATTTGGAATAAACATAGAACAGGGAAACGGTTAACCCTTTCAGTGTTGAATTATCAGAGAAGAGCTCCAGATAAGATGCGTAAATTAAAACATTTTCAAGAATAACTCCTTTATTTCTCCACCAAACCCTATACTGTGACCATTCTTTAGAATCGTCTCTTAGAGACAATTCTAAAGAGTGGTAACCGTATAGGGTTTGGTGGCGAAATGACGATTTTAATATTTGGGTATGCACTCTTATCTGTAGCTCTGATCAGAGTGAAAATAGCCCATTACTGTACAGTCTATTCAGTAAAAAAGTCTTCAATGTGTTCAAAGAGTCTGCATAATAAACAGTGCAGACCCTGTTCATAGGGCTACTCTGAAAATCCATCCAATCAAGAATCTAGAATTGTCACATGAAATTGTTTAGCTGCACATATACTTCTTACAGCTAATTCTATAGTACATGTACATATACCACCCTTAAGCTGTAGTTGTTACATGAAAGTCTCATATATCACCCTTTAGCTGCATATCTACTTCGTCCATCTAAATCTCATGTGCATAATTATATAACCTTTTAGCTGTAATTCTTACATGCATGTCTTATATATCACCCTTTGACAAACTTCTTAAATCCAAATCTCATATACATGTACTTGCATTACCCTCTAGCCTTAACTGCTGCATGTACATCTCATATATATAACAACTTTAGCATACTCCTCAAGTATACCAGTAATTCTTGTATATAAGTTTCAGCCTCTAGCTGTCATTGTTACATGTAAGTCTCATTCATATACATATCATTTTCAAGCTGTAATTGTTACATGAAGGTCTAATCGTTACATGTAAGTCTCATATATCATCATCTATCTTTACTTCTACAACAACCTCTGGATCCTTTGCAGTCAGTGATGGCGATTTTATAATTGTGTTTTCAATTTCTGCATATTTTGGCAACTCTTCCTCAGGTACAAGACGGTACTTTCCAAATGGACCATTTGTTTTACGCAAGTTTTGCACCAACTCAGGCCATCCTAATTTCTCGTAAAACAAAAGATACGACTCTCCCTTGTGTTGTCGAGTGTCACATTTCAAATTAAAAGTTCTGGCCAATTTTCGTAGCTCTCGGCCTTCAATAATACCCATACCTGGCCCAAATATGAGTTCACCTTCTTTCTTTTCGACAAATGCATTGAGTTTCTCAGTAAGAACTTTCATAATGAATATGTCAGGTAGGGGCTTGCCATATTCATCAGTTTTCAAAACAGGCTCTTCACCAATATTCTTTGTTTTCATTTCTTCAACTTCCTTTTCAATTGTTTCCCAGGGTATCCATGCATTCTCATCATTTCGGATAGTAATCTGTAAAACAAGAAGTATAAAATACTCATATCAACAGTGACAAACACTCAGCCAGAGCTACACATAAAAGTGTGTACTCAAATACTAAAATTGTAATTTCTGCACCAAACCCTATGTTGTGATTACTCTTTAGAATTGTCTCTTCAAGTAAAAGGTGATTCTGGACCTTTCAACCCTTCGCTTGCTGTTCACGTCATTATACCTACCTGTAAATAGTGAAGACCCAGATGAGACAGCTCCTGCAGGAGCTGTCTCATCTGGGTCTGCACTATTTACAAGTTGATTGTGCAACCAGTGCACTCTACAGCAGTGATTGCACAGAGAAATAATTGTAGACAGTGAAGATATATGTAATTATACAACAGGGCATGGGTAGAGAAGAAGAAATGTATTTTAAATTTCAGCAAGAGAAGGGTTAATTTTGGCTAACTTTCTTAACCCTTTCCCTCATACAAACGTGTTTTCACGCATTTGCAAACAGAGTAGACCCAGATCAGATGGCTCCTAGGGGAGCCATCTGATCAGGGTCTGCTCTGTTTGCTAATATAATTTGATAGATCTGGTTGTTAAGTTTCAAACATGGCTACAATATCCAACCTTCCTTATTTCATTATAACTATTTCCCCATGAATATTCAGTAGGTATTGAAATTTTGAAAGAAACATACAACAGGGAAAGGGTTAAGTTTGTTTAGAGCTCAACTCATGGTGAGTCATAACCCAAAGGTTGGTCCTGACCATTCAGTGATAAATCAAAATAAAACTGAGTAATATACCAATTGTGCATCATTACGCTTTTCTTCATGAATATTCATGCACAAAATAAGTTCTTGAATATTAATTAACTGAAATTTGAACAAGATGTGTTTGTGAAACACTATGCCCCCGATTATCGCCGATATAAATTTTACCTGTAATTTGACATTTGACCTTGACCTTAATAAGTCTCCCCTAAAAATCAGGTCTAAATCCCTTGATAAGCACACAGAGCAGATCCTGAACAGATGGATCCAACAGGAGCTGTCTGATCTGGGTTTACTCTGTTTGCAAAGGTGTGAAAAGGCAATTATATGAAGGAAAGCGTGTCTTAACATAGAGTGCTCACGATGAGCCTATCAGTAGAACTAGTCTTAACCCTTTCCCTCATACAAACGTGTTTTCATGCATTTGCAAATGGAGTAGACCCAGATCAGATGGCTACTATAGGAGCTGTCTGATCAGGGTCTGTTCTGTTTGCTAACGGAATTTGATATCTATCTATATCTTTACTTTCTAAAATTGCTACAATATTCCACCTTCCATATTTCAAAATAACTATTTTGCAGGCAGCTCCAATAGGAGCTTTCTGCATTACTTTTGACCTGCATTAAGCTACTAACTACCTTGCAGACCCTTAACCCTTTCACTGTTCGATGTTTATTCCAAATTTCAATACCTACTGAAGAATCATGGACAAAAAAATTATAATGAAATATGGCAGGTGGGAAATTTTTTAGCCATTTTAGAAAGTAAAGAAACAAATCTTTCAAATTCCATAAGCAAACAGAGCAGACCCTTATCAGACTGCTCCTATAGGTGCTGTCTGATCTGGGTCTACTCTGTTTGCAAAGACATGAAAAGGTGTTTATATGAAGAAAGGGTTAAATAGATCTCCTTTTGATAGTCGTTTAAGTTCTATTTATTGTGATACTGCTGTGTCTCCCTTTCTCGTGAATCATGTGTTCACCGTCAGCAATTTACTTCAAACAACATCTCTTCTAATATGCCTTTTCAAATTGTATTTTTCTTGCAACGCCTGACAAGCCATACAACATCACTTCTAATATGCAGTTATTGAATATTGCAATGCCTGATACGCCATGTAATATCTCTTCTAAAATGCCGTTTCAAACTGTGACAAAATTTCACAGAAATGGCCCTTGTGAACTCATTCATTTTTACTCAAAGAAGTGAAATTTATGGAGAACTCCAGTTGTCATGGCAATGAAAATGGAAAAGCTTGGAAAGCTTTCTGTTTGACATGGTTGGGTGGAGTTTATCTGGATCCAAGCTGTTCTGCACTTAACAGAGAACAAGAGGGCCAACATGGCCCTGTATCGCTCACCTAAGCTTTATTAACAAGTGAATTTGATGAGAACTACATGTATATGAATATAGGATTTTAAGATTTATGGTTCAGACATTTTAAGGAAAAGGGGAATATACTGCAGACATTCAACAAGTTTGAAAAAGACTGGGGCACAAATGAGGCCTCTAGAGTATAAACAAGATATGAACTTAATTTGACCCAGTGACCTACTTTTTGACCTGGTCCCCACCAATATTCAAACTTGATCAAGATATCATCAAGTCAAACATCCTGAGCAGGTATGAGGGAGATTGGATCAAAAGTGTGACCTCTAGAGTGTAAAAAAGATCCAACTTTTATTTGACCTAGTGACCTATTTTTTTACCCCTCTATATATCGATCTTGATTGATATAATATCAAGACAAACATCCTCAGCAAATTTCAGGAAGATTAGATAAAAATGTTGGCCTCTAGATTGTGATCAAGATTTAACCAATATTTGACCTAGTGATCTAGATTTTGACCTGGCCCACTAACATTATGATCGAGATAAATATCCTGAGCAAGTTTTAGGAAGACTAGGTTGAAGTTGAGACTTCTACAGTGTAAACAAGATTTTTACCCTTACCTTTTTGACCCAGCTCGACCCATATTCAAACTTGATTGAGATATCATCAACACAAACATCCTTGGCAAGTTTGAGAAAGAGTAGTTCAAAATTGAGGCCTCTAGAGGGTAAACAAGATTTGACCTACTTTTTGACCTTAGGACATAGTTTTTGATCGGGCCCCAACCAGTTTCGAACTTGATGAAATATCATCAAGACATACATCCTGAGCAAGTTTGAGGAAGATTCAGTCAAAATTGTGGCCTCTAGACCTTTTGTGCAAGTTTGAGGAAGATTCAGTCAAAAGTGTAGCCTCTAGAGTGTAAACAAGATTTGACCTTGTTTGACCTAGTGACTTACTTTTTGACTGGATCCCACCGCTTTCAAACTTAATCGAGGTAGTATCAAGACAAACATCCTGATCAAGATTGAGGAAGATTGGGTCAAAACTGTGGCCTCTAGAGTGTTAATACTATTGTTGACACACGACGGACCATGGACAACTGATGTCAGACATTCAAGTCTCCCAAAAGCTCACCCTGAACATAGCTCAGATGAGCTAAACAGCAATGAGGAAAAGAAACTAGAGGTTTGTTTTTGTCACAAAAACAGATGACTCCCCTCGTCATCCTCTTCCAATACGCAAGTGTAATGTTTGTAATGTCTGTAATACGCAAGTGTAATGTTTGTAATGTCTGTAACTCCAAATCAAAAACCCAGGTGCACAACAACTTGTACTGGTGAACATTCTTGTGAAGTTTGGTGACTAGCCCTAGCGGTTTAAGAGACACGTGCAACACAAAGTTTGTCCAAAGTTATCAGGGGAAGACAATAAAAAAATGCCATGTGCACAACAACTCGTGCTAGTGAACACTCCTGTGAAGTTTGGTGACTCTAGCCCTACTGGTTTAAGAGATATGTGCAACACAAAATTTGTCTAATTTTAAGTCATCAGGGGCAATAACTCCAAAGTTATCAGGGGAGACAATTAAAAAAAAACCAGGTGCACAGCAACTCATGCTGGTGAACATGCCTGTGAAGTTTGGTAACTATAGCCCTACTGGTTTCAGAGATATGCGTGACACAAGTTTGTGACAGACAGACGGACTGACGGATGGATGAAGTTATCAGGGGGAGACAATTCAAAAATGCCAGGTGTACAACAGCTCATGCTGGTGAACACTCCTGTGAAGTTTGTTGACTCTAGCCCGACTGGTTTAAGAGATACGTGCAAAACAAAGTTTGTCCAATTTTAAGTCATCAGGGGCAATAACTCCAAAGTTATCTAGGGGAGACAATTCAAAAACCCAAGGTGCACATCAACTCATGCTGGTGAACATTCCTGTGAAGTTTGGTGACTCTAGCCCAAGCAATTTCAGAGATACTAGCAACACAAAGTTTGTCTAATTTTAAGGTCAGGGGCAATAACTCCAAAGTTATTAGGGGGAGACAATTAAAAAACCACAGGTACACAACAACTCATGCTGGTGAGCATTCCTGTAAAGTTTGGTGACTCTATCTCTTGAAGCTGTTTCAGAGATATGCGCAACACAAAGTTTGTCTAATTTTAAGTCATCAGGGGCAATAACTCCAAAGTTATCAGGGGGGACACAATTAAAACAAGAGGGCCATGATGGCCCTAAATCGCTCACCTGGTTACTATAGACTTATGCATTCACTGTATTTCTATGTAAAAATAAGTCAGATGCAGATTGGGGCCAATATGAAACCAAGAACCAGACGCCAGAGATAGCCCCCTCACAATACCTCACCTGGCACTGCCAGGTGAGCTAAAAACCAAGGCACTACAACTAATGATGGTGAACGTTTCTATGAAGTTTTGTGACTCCAGCTCAACTGGTTTCAGAGATATTCGCTACACAAAGTTTCTCTAATTTTAAATTATCATATCAGGGGCAATAACTCAACAATTATCAGGGGGGAGACAATTCAAAACCGGACTGACAATTCTGGCAAAAACAATATGTCTCCCCATAAATTGGGAAGACATAATACTATGCCTGCTGTGATCTCAGTAAATGTAATTCTCACTGGAACTAATGATGTAATGACATAATTAATTTTAATACCAATAGCACTTAGCCTATCAGACCCAGGTGAAGTGCAGAGTAAATGTCACTTGCCATCAAATTGTTTGGTATTCTTATTGTTAGGAAAATAAAAGAGAAATTTTCTTTGCAAAAGCATTAAAGCAGACACAAATATTTTGCAGATGACAATTACACAGAAGAGGAAATCAAATATGAATTGATAGTGACAGGAAATGGCACAGGATGGAGGACTGTTGCCATCAGCTACAGTATCTATGATACATTATACCCAGGGAATATAATTTCATGTAAACCATACGATAATTCCATTAAATATGTAAACAGTGTGAAAGTCAAAAGAATACCACTGAAGCTGGTGAATACATTTGAGTCTGGAACAACTGCAGCATATTGATTAGCTCTGTCAATGCTAAATTAACCTTTGAATTGCCGCCTCTGTAAAAGTCACTTTTTGAAACTATTGTGATAAATAGAGCATTTGCTCCATAGGAGCAAATGCTCTATCTATCACAATGGTTTCAATACTACACACTTCTAAAGTTTTCCTTTTTTCTATTAAATGCTCCTTTTCAGTAGATTTAATGAAAGAGGTTAGGTCTGAAAATAGTCCATGAGGTAATTGGTTAACAGTGGACTAGTCCATCATTGTTTATTTGTAGAGTCCATTTAGAATGAAAGGGTACAACTTGTGAGAATATTCTGAATGATAAACAGTGCAGACCCTGATCAGAAGGCTTCACTATGAGTCCACTGATCTGGATCTACACTGTTTGCTTTATGACACTGCACTCATTTCCCCGCATCCAAAGGGTTAAGTCGTTAGGACAAGTCTGTTTGAAACCTAAACAGATAAGTGTCAGGTTTATAAGCCAATACCAATTAACTCCTTATGAGGGACTGTTAAAAATAACATTTCTATTCTTTGTATAAAGGCTTAAACATTGAAAATCATAATCACTAAATAGGATTTAATAAAACGTTGCAATAGAGTTGAAATAATTGTTGAGTAAAGTTTTGTGTCTTGTTTCATCTACAACCTGGACAGCAGTGATGGAGGATTATAAGTACCTGAAGCTTTTTGCTGATTCTGTTGAAAAGTTAAATAATAGACAAAATCCAAAGGCAGAAATTAATGAGAACCAACCTGATAAGGATATGGAAGTATCATTTAATGTTGGAGGAAAAGTGTTTGTGACAAGACAGCAAACGCTGACAAGAATTCCTGGAAGTCTTCTTTCAGAACTTAATGAAATATCAGAATTCTACAATTCTGATAAACAGGAGTATAGCTTTGATAGAAGTCCATCAATGTTTAAGGAAATTCTTGGAGCTCATAGGACAGGCCAGTTGCACGCCCCAAGAGGGGTATGTCCAACAAG
Organism: Azorinus chamasolen; assembly: GCA_963576725.1. Lineage (NCBI taxonomy): Eukaryota > Metazoa > Mollusca > Bivalvia > Cardiida > Solecurtidae > Azorinus > Azorinus chamasolen. The sequence goes on along the minus strand of OY755241.1, from coordinate 16,816,626 downwards.
GTTCAAACAGGAGCTCCAATACTGGAGAGTACCAATACACCTGCTGATGCCCTGCTGCTGGAAGTACTTCCATGAGAACACTGGTGACCTGGAAACTCTCAACAATATCCTACAGAGCAGGAACCAGCCTGCCTCAATAAATACTGTGGACATAAGCAAAGCGGCAGAGAACCAAATACAAAAAGCCATTGCTAAGGATTTGAATAAGAATACCCATGATGACATTAACTTATCACTGAGATACAAAATATGGCTCCTACTAGAAGAGCCATCCTCCTCTACAGCAGCAAAGGTAGTTCTTTTTAACCTTTCCCTGTTCTATATTTATTCCAAACTTCAATACCTACTGAATATTGTTGGACAAAATAGTTATAACGAAATATGGAAGATGGATCATTGTAGCCATTTTTCGAAAGTAAAGAAACAGATCTATTAAATTCCATCCTATAGGAGCCGTCTGATCTGGGTCTACCCTGTTTGTAAATGCGTGAAAATGCGTTTATATGAGGGCAAGGGTTAACCCTTTCCTCAATGAATATTCGTGTAAGAAATAATTATGCTATCAACATTAATTTGATTAATTTTTATAATGGCACATGAGCTCAAGAATTTTTTGCCATGGCAGAAACTGTAGCATCATATTGATATTATATCATATCATAAGCAAATAGAGCAGACCCTGATCAGACAGCTCCTATAGAAGCCGCAAAGGCATAGAAACGGGTATTTAACTATTTATGGAGTAAATGTTTGATGATACCCAGATTGCCACAATGAGAAGTCAGTTTACTCTGCATTTAACCCTTTCCCTGTTCTATATTTAGACCAAATTTCAATACCTACTGAATATTCATTAACAAAATAGTTATAAATATATATGGGAGGTGACCCAATGTATACATTTTAGAAAGCAAAGAAACAGACCTATCAAATTCTATAAGCAAACAGAGCAGACCCTGATCAGACAGCTCCTAGAGGAGCCGTCTGATCTGGGTCTACTCTGTTTGCAAATGCGTGAAAACACGTTTGTATGAGGTAAAGGGTTAACCCATAACCTCATACAAATGGTTTTTCACATTTAAACCCAGCTGAGATAGCTCCCGCAGGAGCTGTTTGATCAGGGTCTGCTCTGTTTGCTCAAGAAGTTTTGTTTGCAAAGGTGTAAAATATGTGCTTATATGAAGGAAAGGGATAATCAAACCTTTGAATAAACAAGAGATTTTTGTAAAACATGTACTGTACACCCCAGACCCCTGACCTTTGACCTAGTGACCTCAAAAACAATAGGGGTCATCTAGTGGAAAAATTGAAGACATTTTAATATTGGGAATTGCAGCAGAAAACATAAACTGTTGACTATAATAACAACAGCCTGAAAAGAGTAATTTACAAGAGACAACTAGAAAACTGACTCAGTCAGAGAGGACCCTGTAATCAAGGGCAGATAACTCTAGACAGTGATCTGATTCAACCCAAAAACTATAGGTGTTTTTCTCTGATGATACTAAGCATATGCCCTTAATATGAAACCAATATGTAAAGTACTATTTGAGTTATCGCGTCACATCAAAAGTGTTGACGGACGACGGACAGAAAATGTGATTCCTATCGGGCTCCTGCATTTTCAATGCAGGGCCGGCTCTAATTACAAATAGTACAGTAGGTTATATTGTATCATTTTAACCTTTAGCCTGCTATGGGTGATGAGTGGATACCTATGCAAACAGTTTGGATCCAGATGAGACGCCGAGTAACTCGGGGTCTCATCAGGATTCAAACTGTTTGGCACCCTGATTGCATTTTGGTAGACAAATTGATTATAGCTTGAATTTTAAAAATGTAGGTGAAAAATTCTGTATTAAACATAATTTGCTCAGCAAGCTAAAGTTTAAATATTTTTCATTTCAGATCTGGTGTTTCATCTACATATTGCTGGTACTGGGAAGTGTGGTTATTTTCATTCTGTGGCTAGATACAGACTTCCGTGTTGAACCCTATCTTTACACAATAGATCCAAGTGATTTTGATCTACAGAAAATCATGTCTTACGGTGAAAAGATTATTGCCATAGCCATTCTTGACCCCCATCCAGCTATATTTGTTCTGGAGTGTGTGTTTACATCAATCTTTTCACTAGAAAGCATCCTGCTACTCTTTGTATGCCCAACCAGGCTCAGCCTTTTGAAAAGTCCGTACTACATAATCAAGGTAACCGTATGCCTGGCAATGCTGTTCGGCTTCATCTTTGATATCAGACGTGATCTGCTCACAAACGAAGTCTTAGGTAAAACGTATGCCTTCCTAAAAGGCCTCAGTGTTTTCAGACTTCTGCTGGTTTTTCGCGTACAAAAGATCTACACAGGATTGCAGGTTGTACTGTTGTCCATAGAAAAAAGTTGCAAGGAACTACTGTTGCTAGTTTTTGTGTTTGTTGTGACAGTTGTGATATATGGAGGGATGATTTATTGTGTGGAACTAGACACCAGCTCTTATCCTAATATAAAAACATCATTTTGGTGGGCTCTGATTACCATGACAACAGTAGGTTATGGTGACTTCTATCCAACTAGCACGACAGGCTATGTTGTTGCGGCAGTGTGCGCTCTACAAGGACTCATTGTGATTGCTCTGCCCATAGCGGCCATCGCCTCCGTGTTTGCGAGTTATTATGCCAGATCCTCTGATCTGGATGCCCATATAGAAACTATTAAATCAGAGCAAGAGAAACTGTCCCAATCTAACCATACTGGTATCAACACTGTCAACAATGTTGACAAACACAATGACTGACTCTATACTCCTTCCTGTTGAATATTCATGTGAGAAGTAATGACATCATAAGAGCAACAGATAACAAATACTCAGAGACGATTCTAAAGAGTTGTCACAACACAGGGTTTGGTGGAGAAATAATGAAGTTATTCTTGAAAATAATTTAATTTAGGCATCTTATCTGGAGCTCTGCATCATGAAGATTTAATACCTGTAATTACTATAATGATATATGATCACTGCATTTTCCGGCTTTGGCAGAAACTGCAGAATTTCATAAGCAAACAGAGCAGACCCTGACCAGACAGCTCCTACAGCAGCCGTTTTATCTGGGTCTTGCATGACAAAGCACTTGTATGAAGGAAAGGGTTAAGCGACATGATACCTGTGGCAAGCTGAACTACTTAACTCATTCCTCCTCTAGGCTATTTTTAAACCCAACCTCTTTGAATAAATCTACCGAAAAGGAGCATTTACAAGAGACAAGAGTGTTCAGAGGAACACATGTGTCACCTGCTTGCAACTGACACAAACACTGTTAATATGCTGGAGTGCGAATATTAGAAAAAAGGGAATAACTAAAAAAATATTGCATGCAGAGTGATGGACCTTTGTTACATCAATGGTCCTCAATGAGAGGAAGAGGCACGTGAAATTTGAAAGCTCTATAATGATAAGTTTAGAAATTACAGCCAAAAATCGAAAGTGTGACAGACAGACGGACTGACGGATGGATGGACAGACAGACAGACAGACAGACAGAGACAGACAGACAGACAGACAGACAGACGACGGAAAAGTGATCCCTAAGTGTCACACTGCCTCTTGGCAGGTGACACAAAAAGGAACATTTTAGAATTGTGTAGTTTAGAAACCATTGTGATTAATACAGCATTTGCTCCTATTTATCACAATGGTTTAAAAAAGTGACTTTTACAGAGGTGTAGAAAGGCGTATTTATGAAGGGAAGGATTAACCCATTCCCTGTAGACTATTCATGTGAGACAACGACATCATGGATATATTTATCAGCTGAGTATATCGAGGGCTTGATGCAAAACTATTCTAACTCCTTCACTTTGTGAAGGAGTTAGAATAGTTTTGCACCAAGCCCTCGATATGATCACAAGATGTGTTGGTAGAAACTGCATAGAGTCAGATCAATGATAATTTCATAACCAACTAGACTGTCGCAGGACAGCAAATATCGCCTACTGTAGACCTTGACTATAAAGATGAAGTCCAAAATACTTTTCTATTTTAACTGAACTACATCATTTTAAACCTACTGGCAAACTCTATACCAAATACCAGCTACCTATGGCAAGTATTTCATGTTGTATTAGTGCATCTTAACACTTACCCCAAAACCCCAATTTCAGCCCAAAAAGCTAAGTCCAAAACAGGTGAAATTTGACTAAAATTCGTATTATTTAAAATTTTACTAAACTACATCAATTGGAAACCTCCATTTCAAGTATCAGCTTCCTAGGGCAAATATTTCATGTAGTATTGGTGAATTTCAACACTTACCCCAAAACTTTAACCTTGAGATTTCAGGCCAAAAAGCTAAGTCCAAAACAGGTGAAATTTTGACTAAAATTCAATTTTATTATAAACTTTAACTACACTACATCAATGTTCAACACGCAGGGAACCTCCATTCCAAATATCAGCTTTATACGGCAAATATTTCATGTAGTATTAGTGCATTTCAACACTTCACCCAAAACTTTAACCTTCCTATTTCAGCCCACCCAAAACTTTAACCTTCCTATTTCAGCCCAAAAAGCTAAGTCCAAAACAGGTGAAATTTTGACTAAAATTCAATTTTATTTTAAATTTTAACTACACTACATCAATGTTCAACACACTGGGAACCCCCATTTCAAGTATCAGCTTCCTAGGGCAAATATTTCATGTAGTATTAGTGCATTTCAACACTTACCCCAAAACTTTAACCAAAAGCAAACGCCGACGCCGACATGATTCCAATAGGCGAGCTAAAAAGAGTAGACCCTGATCTGACGGCTCCTATAAGAGCCGTCTGATCTTGGTCTACTTTGTTTGCAAAGGTGTGAAAAAGCGCTTATATAAGGGAAAGGTTTAACCCTTTCTGTTCTATATTTATCACAAATTTCAATGCCTACTGAATATTCCTGGAAAAAATAGTTGAAAGTAAAGAAACAGATCTTTCATATTCCACTACCAAACAGAGCAGACCTTGATCAGATGGCTCCTATAGGAGCCGTCTGACCTGGGTCTACTCTGTTTGCAAATGTGTGAAAAGGGGTTTATATGAGGGAAAGGGCCAATCATAAGCTTGCTCAATAAACTCATCTTCAAAAAGAAATGTCCACATATAAACAAGATCGGAGTGTCTACATGTTTAGATCCTGATGTATTACTCCGACTCTCATCCAGGTCCCAGTTGTTTGCAACGATCATTACAAATTTGCTTAACCCTTTCCCTGTTCTATGTTTATTCCAAATTTCAATACCTACTGATTATTCATGTAGTCTAGACAAAATAATCATAACGAAATATTGGAAGGTGGAACATTGTAAACATTTTAGAAAGTAAAGAAACAGATCTATCAAATTCCATAAGCAAACAGAGCAGACCCTTATCAGACAGCTCCTAAAGGAGCCATCTGATCTGGATCTACTTTGTTTGCAAATGCGTGAAAGGGTGTAGGTATACGAAAGGGTTTACCATTTACTTCATAAATACACCTTTCTAGCTTTTGCAAACAGAGTAGACCCAGATCAGATGGTTCCAATAGGGGCCGGGCCGTCTGATCAGAGTCTACCCTGTTTGCTTATTCCCGTCTCCTTGTGCTATCATAACAAAATAATCTAATTAATATTCATAATGTCATTATTTCTTACATCAATATTCATGGGGGAAAGGGTTAATACAATCTGTTTCAATCTTAACTCTTTACTTGATTAATCTTCACTTAACCCTTTACTCCATGAATATTCATCTAAGAAAATAATGATGTCATGAATATTAATTAGATTAATTGTTATGATAGCACATGGACATAGGATATTTTAGCCATGACAGAAACTGTAGAATCATATCAGATTCTGTATTATATCATAAGCAAACAGAGCAAACCCTGATCAGACGGCTGGTACAGGAGCCATCTGATCTGGGTCTTCTCTGTTTGCAAATGTGTGAAAAAGTAGAAAGGCATATTTATGGAGGAAAGGGTTAAGAAATAATGACTTTATGGGTCTACTCTGCAAATGCGTGAAAACATGTTTATAAGTAGGAAAGGGCTAAGAACCAATCACTTTATGAATATTAAGCCTGTACTCCATAAATATGCCTTTTAACGCATTTGCAGAGGAGACCCAGATCAGATGGCTTCTCTATATTTCAATTACTTTTCTATTACTATAAAAATTACTGTAAATTTAGGCTGAGGATTTTTTTTAAAGACCAATCATTAAATCAATCATTAAAACAAACAAAATTTGAAAAAAAACCATTAGTGAATGATGGATCTGATAATACCGTTTCAGATGTTTGAATGAATACATCTACTACCTGAAAACTGCAATGGCTTCATTCAGAACTTATATTGATCTCCTGTGATCACGAACACTAATTGACACTGTAATACGACTACTAATTGACCTACGTGAAGTGAGCTTTATCTGTAATGTTTGCACAGCCAGTATATATAATTGAGTTATTCATATGTAATCTAGATTCTGATTGATTAACCCTTTCCATATAAACACCTTTTCATGTATATGCAGAGTAGATCCAGATTATGGAATTACATAGATCTGATCCTATAGTTTTTGTCCAAGACAAAAATTCCATTTAAACCTTTGCATGCTAAGTTAGTTTTCGTCTGCAAAAATTATCGTCTGCTTCAATTCTTAAAATAACATCTCTCATTTCTTTGCCAAAATACATTCAAGGCATCAAACAGTTTGGATCCTGATGAGATGCCGCATTGTGCGGCATCTCATCTGTATCCAAACTGTTTGCATAGGTAACAAAGTTTCGCCGCTAGCGTGCAAGAGTTAAAACATTAAGTTAAAAGAAAATTCATGAAGTGATCTATTGGGCACAAATATTCATTAAGTAGTTCAGCTTAAGGAAAGCGTTAATAAACTGCACAGGTTTAGCATAATGTATGATTATTGAACTGTTTTGTTGCTATAGCATTACAACTATTTTATTTTTCATGTATTTTTCTCAAAGTCTATCAGTTTGGTATAAGATGCATAAATTTAATGATTTTCAAGAATAGCTCCTTTCAGAGTTGCCACAAACCAGAGGAAACAAAATTCCCTGACATAATTTCAAATTTCCCTGACACAGTACATTGCGAAATTTTGTCTTTCTGTCAAAATTTCTGTAATATTTTCTGAAATTTTGAAATCTATGGTCTTCATTCTCATTTTTTCAAAATTCCCCGACAGTTCTCTGACATTTGCCTATATTTTAAAATTTCACTGACAGTTCTCAAAATTCACTGACAATTCCCCTGACCTTGAAAAAAAATCAATTTCCCTGACTTTTCCCTGATGCACAGCAATCCTGTCTTTATTTCTCCACCAAATCCTTTATTGTGACCACTCTTTAGAAAGACTGTTTTATCTGCCTGCCTGACAGGGTAGGCTGATAGCAAACAGTAGATCCATCCCTTTGCAAACAGAGCAAAGCAAGATCAGGCAACTCCTATAGGAGACTATTAATGATGGAGACATATAATATCAATATACACAGAGGTCCAGATAAGATTAAAATTTTTTAAACATTTTCAAGAATAACTTATTTATTTCTCCAACAATCTCTATGCTGTGACCACTCATTGGAATCTTCTCGAAGAGACAATTCAAAAGAGTGGTCACAACATAGGTTTTGTTGGAGAAATGACCATTATCCATGCTTATAAAACTTTTTAGTTGAGTCTGAGTTTGTTCCCAAGTTTTTGATTGGTCAGATTTGAGCCTTTGGCTTGAGAACAAACTCAGACTCAACTAAAAAGCTTTATAAGCATGGACCCATTTTAGCATTTGAGTATGAACCTTTACCTGCAGCTCTGACATACAGAATGTACAGTAGCATTGATGGAAACCCGGTATAACATCAAAATACAAATGGCACACTAGTGTTGATAGAAACATATCATAACATTTTCCAACAGAAACATAGAAAAAGACATGTGATTTCTCTGAGAAATATTGATTGTGATTGCTATTTCATAACAAGAGGTCCAAGATGGCCCTTAATCGCTTACCTGATTACCATAGATTTAAGATTATAGCTGGGTAGCCCCAGGATGGGGCCAATATTGACCTATGGGACAATATTTGAACAATGTTGATCGTGGATCATGAGCAGTGTTTTTGGAGAACAAGATTTTCAAAGATTTAGAATGTTTTTATGTAAAAAAGTCAGCCCCTTGGCAGAGCCAATATGAACCAAATGGGCATTATTTGAACAACCTTCACAGAGGACCATTAGCATATGTTACATACCAAATATGAAAGCTCTAGTCCATATTGTTCTGGAAGAGAAGATTTTGAAAGATTTTCTTATACATTTCTTTGTAAAATGGTCTGCCTCAGAGCAGGGCCAATATGATCCCAAGATGCAAAATCTACACATTCTTGATAGTGGAACAAGGGTACATGCTAAAGGTCCTCAGCAATATAGTTCTAGAGGAAAAAATTGACATAGTTTTCCTATTCATTTCATTGTAAAGAAGGAGGCCCAAGGGCGGGGCTAATACTGACCCAAGAGCCATGATCTAAACAAATCTGATAGTAATATATGAGCACATGCTACATACAAATTATGAAGGCTCTATATCTTATGGTTCTGATGGAAAAGATTTTCCTATATACATGTATTTCAACATAGATAAGCGGAGCCCCAGGACGGAGCAAAATTTTTTACCCCATGGCCATTATTTGAACAATCTTGACAGTGGACCATGAGCACGTGTTACATACTAAATATGATTGCTCTTGGCCTTATGGTTCTACAAAATATGTTTGGTGAATTCCTTACATATTTCAATGTAAAAAGGGGAGCCCCAGGGTGGGGCCATTATTGACCCTAGGGCAATAATTTGAACAATCTTGACAGGGGACCATGAGCACATGCTACATACCAAATATGAAAGTTCTATGCATTATGGTTCTGGAGAAGATTGTTTTATATATTTCAATAATATAAACTAGCCCTGCCCCTGGCAGCCATGTTTTTTCCCAAATCCATTGTTTTAAATGTACAAAAAGTTGCCAAAGGACATTGGCTATGACATTATTTTGAAATTGGACCACTTGTTTCAGAGATTTTGTAATATTTTTCAAATAGGATTTTATGGATAAGTGACCATGCCCTCTGGCAGCCATGTTTTTTAACGAAATAAAATCCTTTGAAGGATAAAGAAGATGATTTTTTAAGATTTGGTACCTGCTTGCCATGGCAACAAGGGGAACAGAGTTACAAGGCACATGCTGTTGACAGGATACAATGTACTGTTTTAAATCAGGCCCATTAATTCACATCAGAAAACTATATCAGATTTTTCATAGGAAGATTGGGCTAAAAATGTGGCCACTGGACTGTAAACAAGATTTTACTAAGATTTCACCTAGTGACCTGGTTTTTTTACCCAAGGTAACCCACTTTCAAACTCTTCCAAGAATTTATCAGGGCAATCATTCTGACGAAGATTCATAAAGATTGGGCTAAAATGTGACGTCTAGATTGTTCACAAGGTTTTCCAACTATTTGACCTAGTGACCTAGTTTTTTACCCCACATGATCCACTTTCGAACTCGTCTGAGATGTTATGAAGACAACCATTCTGTCCAAATTTCATGAAGATTGGGCTAAAATGTGACCTCTAGAGTTCTACTCTTTGACCCCACATGACTCACATTAAACTTTGTCCGAGATTATATGAGGACACTCATTCTGACCAAGTTTCATGAAGATTAAACTAAAACTGTGACCACTAGAGTGTTCACAAGCAAATTGTGGACAATGCATGGCACAAGACGGACACCAGACATTCAAGTCTCACAAAAGCTCACCCTGAGCTTTGTTGGAGCTAAAACGTGTTTAGCGTGAAACTACAATAACTAAGCATCGGAGCTACAGATAAAGGTGCACTAAAATCATAATTTCTCTGCCAAACCCTATACTGCGACTACTCTTTAGAATAACCTCGAAGAGACTATTCTAAAGAGTGGTCCAAATAGGGTTTAGTGGAGAAATAAAGGAGTTATTTTTTAAAATGTTTAATGTCCGCATCTTATCTGGAGCTCTGAGCATCACAATAAACATGTACCAAAACAAAGCAATCACCTTAACCACTGGCTGCTTTTCATACAGGTTGAACAAGGTGTCGACTGCTGCCAGACTTTTCGCTTGACTTCTGTTGGTGCCGTAACTCATTCCAACTGGCTGTTTCTGGATGAACATGGTGCACCTGTTGTGTAAAAATGTCATATCACTCTACAGTTTAACCTGTCACTCCATGCATATTCATGTAAGAATTAACGACATCTTGAATATTAATAAGATTAATTGTTATAATAGCACATGGACACAGGAAGTTTTGACAGAAACTGTAGAATATTATGTATCTATATTACATGTATGTCATAAGCAAACACAACAGACCCTGATCAGAAGGCTATAGGAGCCGTCTGATCTGGGTCTACTCTGTTTGCAAAGGTGTAGAAAGATATATTTATGGAGTAAAGGGCTTTATCACTTAACTCTGCCAGTCTCCAGGTAAATATAACCATCACATATTTGTTTACATCTAACATGTGTAGTATGAGATGTGAGGTCACACGATAACGTCACACATTTATCATTCATGGAAAAATCAAAACAAATGTGTACATTTACATCAAAAGCGTTGCAGTCATATGATAAAAAGAATTTTATTAGAGAAAAAAAACCTCATAAAAGATCCTATATAAATCTTTGAATGCTAAGTAATTTTTCGTCTGCAACAATTGTCTTAAAATAAAATTTCTCTCATTTCTATGCAAAACTATGCATTATGCAGCATCTCATCTGGATCCACACTGTTTGCATAGGTAATCACTTTTCTATGCTAGCATGCAAAGAGTTAGCCCTGTACCTAATGCATATTCATTAGGGACGGGAACAAGTACCAAAATAGACATTCAATTTCTCAGTCAGTCTTCTGAAGACTAGAAAGACGTACTGAACATGATCAGACCTCGAACTGTTTGCAAACTGAATGTCCTATGTACTGGTCATCTACAATATTATAAACTGTTGTGTGTATACATATTCTATATTTTACAATACAGTAAACCTTCTCTATAACGACCACTAAATTACATCAAGTATTTTGTGTTAAAGGCAGGTGGCTGCTTAAAGCAAGGTGAAAGTAAAACAGAATGCTCCTATAGGAGCGTTCTGTTTTACTTTCAACTTGCTTTAAGCTGCCACCTGCTCTAAATACCAACTAATTAACACAATTTAGTGGCCGTTATAGAGAGGTTTTATTGTACATGTATGTTTAACCCTTTACCCCATGAATATTCATGTAAGAAATAATGACATTAATTACAACTGTTACAATGTTATAACAGCAAATGGACACAGGAACTTTTGACTTTGGCAGAAAGTGTAGTCGGATAAATATAATTCCGTAAGCAAACAGAGCAGAACCTGATCAGGTGGCTCCCACAAAAAGTATAGGAACTGTCTGATATAGGTCTACTCTGTTTGCAGAGGCGTAGAAAAGCATATCTATTGAGTAATGGGTTCTCTTTGCATGCTAAGTAATTTTGTCGTCTAAATTGTCTTCCGCAACATTTTCAAATTCAAAATTATTAATTTCATTTCTAATTTCTTGTTGTTCTTTTTTTTGCAGAAGCCGAGCTTGAGCAACAAACAATTTGGATCTCAGATCAGGCCAAACGTTTTGGCTAACCCATTCCCTTATATTGATGTCTTTTGACACTTCTGTAAAAGTCACTTTTTGAAACCATTGTGATAAACAGAGCATTTGGTCCATAGGAGCAAATTCTCTATTCATCACAACAGGGTTACAGATAAGGTTTTGATGCAATTGGGTATTTACTCCTTGATTTTTTACAGAATTGGGTATTTGCAATTTTTATTGGGTATTGGCCATTTTCGTAATTGGATACTATTCATATTCTCATTAGGTATTCTAAATTTCTGTTGCTTTTTGCTATATTTATTTGCTTTGTGTTACTCATTGTTTTGAAAAACAATTGCTTTTTCCACAATTTTAATTGGGTAAATACCCCAATACTCCCCTTATCTGTAACCCTGTCACAATGGTTTCAAAACTACCAAATTCAAAACGTTTCCTTTTCTTTAATTAATAGTAAATGTTCCTTGTTGGTAGATTTATTTAAAGCGCTTGAGTCTAACAAGAGCACTGAAAGCGGGTGCAACGCTCATCTGTCATCATTGTCAAGATGAACATGCATACCAAAAATGAAGGTTGTAAATGAAAAATTGAAGAAGTTATGGTCAATGTTAAGATTTCGGACGACGACAACGACAACGATGACGCCGGGGTTATGACAATAGCTCGTAATTTCTTCGAAACAGATGAGCTAAAAATAGCCTATGAGGTAATGGGTTAAAGGATAAACTCTTAACCCTTTCCCTCATATAAACGTGTTTTCACGCATTTGCAAACAGAGTAGACCCAGATCAGACGGCTCCTAGAGGAGCCGTCTGATCAGGGTCTGCTCTGTTTGCTAAAAGAATCTGATAGATCTGTTTATTTACTTTCTTAAACGTCTTCAATGTTCCACCTACCATATTTCTTTAAAACTGTTATCTTAATTAATATTCAGTAGGTATTGAAATTTGGCCTAAATACAGAACAGGGAAAGGGTTAAGATGCTAGCTCATGTGTAACCTACACAAATACAGCAGAACCTGTCTTAAGCTGCCATAAAAAAGGTCTAATTATGGGTCTGTTAGACGGGTGGGAGCTTAATGCAGGTCAAAAGTAATGCAGAAAGCTCCTATAGGAGTTTTCTCCATCACTTTTGCACTGCATTAAGCAACCACCTGCTTTTTAAGAATCCTATTTCAATAAATGAATGACCACTTAGAACAGGTTCCACTGTAAATTGGGTCTAAATTAGATTCTAGATTTACTGGGAGAAAAATAGACTTTGAGAATTGAGCATATGACGATTTTCTATGTAAAATTAGGGTTTTATAAATGATTTTAAATAGAAAACTAACTTGACTAGGGTGAGGCCTTTTTTTCCTCCAGTCTGCGGCTCCATTTCCCACTGTAAGAGCATGCCGTTAGTTGTACAGGAAAACTGCAGTATACAGAAGGCATGTTTGCTGCGCTCCTTGGCCCAATCGTTGTGCTCCACGATTACCAAGTCTTCCAGCTTGTGATCCGAGAGGGTGGAAAGGTCAAACCCATATCGGTTCAGAGATTCTGTATTAGACTCTGTAGTCTTGCCTGAATCAAAGGATGAGATATATCAAGAAACAAACATATAGGGACCCGTCTGATTTGGGTCTGCTCTGTTTGCTAGTGGAATTTAAAAGATCTATTTCTTTACTTTCTACAATGACTACAATATTCCACTTTCGATATTTCATTTTAACTATTTTGTCCATGAATATTCAGCAGGTATTGAAATTTGGAATAAAAATAGGACAGGGAAGGGGTTTAATTAGTCAACCTGCCATCAATTTGATATCAAACTCAAACTCAAACTCAAACTCAAACTTTTATTGCGATTTAGGCCACCAGCCCATACACAAGCTATCAACACACATAAATACACAATCATGTCTACATAACACACAAAGGAGCATGACTAACATGAAACATTACCTAGATGTAAGATTTCCTCAACTGCATACCATGATATATAAATGTGGCAAGACCTTTTATAATTGATTCGTTTTGAGATGCCATTAAGATATTGAATTTATGTAAAGAAGGATTTTCATAATATTTTCTCTGAATGTAAGTTTGACGTAGTAATGTATACAACGGACATTCCAATAAAAAGTGATACTCTGTTTCAATAGCATCTCGACAATGAATACATTTTCTACATTGCCTTGTAATACCAAGGTGTCTACCCTTCTCTATCATTAATGTGTGGGATGAAGAACGAAACGCCACCATATGGTATCTAAACTTTCTAACATCTAACACTTCAAGATACTTTTCATAATTAAGCACAGTTTTATAAAGTCTATATGGTTCTAATTTTGGACTTGTATTACAACTTTCAGACCAGTTTTGAAGATATTGATCTTGTAATCTTTGTGAATAAGCAGCTAAAAATAATGGTACATTACTAACATTTTGATGTTCCCACACAAATCCAAAACCGATACCATATAAATGTAACCTGATTTTTGTTACCCAATTTCGATGGCCTATACTATCGTAATATTTAAGCATGTCATAACACTTCCGTACATATCTTTTACTTGGCATATTTACAATTTTTAGCCAAAATTTAATGCATCGTTTAGATGCAATACTAAACATGGGGTGTCTTCCACAGTCCCCATAGATAACTGCACTGCATGCCCGTAAAGGGGCAGACATAAACCGTTTACACGCATACAGATGTACCCGTTCAATTTCTTGCATATAGTCCAGGCCCCAAATTTCAGATCCATACATCAAAATAGGAGCTATTTTGGAATCAAACAATTTAAAAAATACTGATCGAGGCATGGGCATCAGATGGTGTACAGAATTTAAAAGTGCCACCAGTACTCTTTTGGCTTTATCTGCCATACACTCTGACATTTTATACATCGATAGTTTACTGCTAAAAAATAAACCGACATAACTAAACCCATTAACGACCTCAATTTTTTCACCCTGTAACACCCATTTCTCATGTTTCGACAATTTTCCACCGTTTTTAAACACAACAACTTTTGTTTTCTGGATATTTACGTCAAGTTTCCAGTCAATACAATAATTTGATAACATATTTAACTGTCTTTGCAGTCCAACAACTGTATCTGAAAGTAACGCTACATCATCTGCAAACAGTAAGATAAAGACTTGGACTATATCGGGCATTAATTGTATACCAGTTACTCCACTACTAGATATATAATCATTTAAGTCATTGATAAACAAAGAAAATAACATAGGACTTAATTTACATCCCTGTCTTAGTCCCAAAGGACAGTCAAATATCTCACTAAGTAACCCATCATTTCTTACCATACCTTGTACTGATACATATATGCTTTTAATTGCTTTTAAGAGGTGCCCTCTAATTCCATGTTTCTTGAGTGCTTGAAATAATTTGCTTCTGTTGACTCTGTCGAACGCCTTCTTGAGATCAACAAAAGCAACATAAACTGGTTTACGTTTCTGGCATAAATATTTATTTACAACAGAGTACAAAACAAAACCATTATCCACAGTGGAATAGCCAGATCTAAAGCCTGCTTGGGCCTCTGCTATTTTATCTCTCATATCAGCATAGAATGTTAAACGCTTATTCAGAATGCTAATATAAATCTTACTGAATGTCTGTAAAAGCGCTATTCCCCTATAGTTATCAGGATCGTTTGTCGGACCTTTTTTATGCAAAGGGATAATAATCGACAATGACCATTTTTCTGGAAAAGAATGACTAGTAAACAATCTGTTAAAAAGATATCTTTAACCCTTTCTTCCATAAATACGCCTTTCTACGTCTCTGTAATAATCACTTCTTGAAACCATTGTGATAAATAGAGCATTTGCTCCCACAGGAGCAAATGCTCTATTTATCACAATGGTTTCAAACTACAAAATTCTAAAATTTTACATTTCTCTAGTAAACGCTCCTTTTGGGTAGATTCATTCAAAGAGGTTGGGTCTAAAAATAGCCTATAGAGGAAAGGGTTAATCCATTTCCTAATACAAATGCCTTTTTCCGCATTCCATTTCCTGTAGGAGTCATCTGATCAGGATCTACTCTGTTTTCTTATCAAATTATAATACATCTGACTACGGTTTCTTTCAATACCAAATAAAAAGTCTTGTGAACATATACTATTATACAAATTCAGCTTATAAATATTCATGATGTCACTATTTGTTACATGAATATTCATTGAGTAAAGGGTTCATGAAGA
Source organism: Azorinus chamasolen (assembly GCA_963576725.1). Taxonomy (NCBI): domain Eukaryota; kingdom Metazoa; phylum Mollusca; class Bivalvia; order Cardiida; family Solecurtidae; genus Azorinus; species Azorinus chamasolen. The sequence continues at coordinate 16,800,692 of OY755241.1, read as the reverse complement.
TTCACATAAGAAACAATTGCATCATGAATATTAATACAGACTATTACTAACAAATAGTCCCAATTTATTGCAGGAAGAAATGAACTGCTTCGGTTGTTATTCTCACGGTGTGCCGGTTCTCACGTGGAGCCGGTACTTTGATCCGGGTCTTATCAATTTCAGTGGATCACGTTGCAACCATGCTTTTTTGGGAAATAGTTGAAATAGTTGAAATATCTGGGGAAATTCTGTAAAGAATTAAAAGGCTACGCGTATAAATGCCGACGTCACGCGACTAGAGCGGCCATTTACAATAGCAAGGATCAGCAAGATGCCAACGAGTCTGGAAAATTCGCTATATGGCGAGATCGAGCGGGCGGGCTGGTAACCCGTTCTCGCATATCCTGAATCGGTTGAATGTGTACATTAATTCGGCTAGATTTAATGAGTTTGCTTTGTCAGGGAATGCTTATCACATAGCTGACGAATATTGCCTTGCGTCTACCACGGGAAATATTTTATGTAGGCCAGCCGCCTAATGTATACAAAGTGTTGGACTCGTTCTATGTATGTGAAATTGCACGTCTGTAATATTCTTGCTTTGTAATATTTTTTGTTTTATGTCTATAGTGGTAGTAGTAGTAATAGTAGTATTAACTCAAATGAGTAATTGAGTATTGTCAGGTGACATATAAATAAGTATACATGTGTGTGAGTTCTACTATTAGTTTAATGGTACTGGCTGTCTGAGATCTAATACACAACTGATAAGGTAGGCTACTATCACAGAGGATTTGGGTCGTAAAGGTATTTATAGTCTGTTTCATATTCTAAGCAGAATACATTACAATCTCTACAGATGGTATATCTGTATACTTTGGGAGTATAAAAGAAAACGGTAATGATAAGTTCACATATGTGTACTCTAAATGGTGATATCGAGCTACTTTCGGTTTTAACGATATCCCGGATAAGTAAGACGGCACCTGTCACAAAATTAGCATGCTGTCTTACGGGTCATTAATGAGACTAAGTAATGATATAATATCCCCAGGGATGACAAAAAATCTCCTCTTGATGTAGATAAATAATGCAATGAATTTTTATGATAAAACTGAAGGTAATCAATATGAATTAACCGCCTCATTGTTGATCCGCACATAAGTAAAATGCTATGTAACCATTAATAGGTGATGCCGCAATGATCGAGTGCAATTCATTAATTGTTGTTGGATGTGAAAATCGGCAACAATCAACTATCGGTCCGGGAAATCGATGTCGCTAGTTGTTATTGTTGTTGTGTATGTTGTACATTATGAGTAACAACTAAGTACTAAGGACAGACTTGAACAGTGATATCATACATCAATGAATATGTTTCTGATTAATATTTCAACAACAAAGCAAAATATTAAATAACATGATGTTTGTCTTAAAAGCAAATGTTTCATGCCCAACTCTTACATAGTTAGGTATTAGCTTGTTACATCAAGCTATATATGCATGCATAGAATCTATTAAAGTATTTTCAATTAAATTTTGATTTTTACTCGATAATATACGTTCCGATGCAGTTCGATAATCGATTATGATTTTGGTCCGATTCTCCATCCCTACAATAACCAATGATAAATTCACGTTAAAAATAATAAATAAAAATACACCATTTATTACGTCAATCCCACAAACTTCCGCAGAATACTAAAAAAATAAAAAAAAAAAAAAAATAAAAAAAAAAAAAAATAAATAAATAAATAAATAAATAAATAAATAAAAATAATAATAAATAAATAAAAAATTGAACACCAACTTCAGATTGGATTGATATATCAAATTCCATAAAGTCTTTGGAGCCTTCCCAGAACAGAGGTTCGACTTGTACGCTAAATGAACCGGGTCTTATCTATTAACCACATTCATCAAATTTCAGACATTACGATTCACGTAGATCTTTGGAAAGCACCACCCCTAGTCAACTGCCACCCTATCCTAGTTCTAGTCCACATCTGGGGTGATAAATAACAAAACAGAAAGGTTCTTTTTAAGTATGACAATCAAGCAGTAGTTGCTATAGCAATCGGTCAGACAAGCAAGTTGAGGAAGCGTTGGTTATGGTACAATTTTCATTCACGCTCCACTGCTTCAAATTAAACATAATCTTCAGGGCTGAATATTGACACTCACAGGTTGGCAGTTTATCTCGTTTGCAGATGTCAAGATTTATGGGTCGAGCACATGAGGGTTATGCTGCTCCAGCTTTCAAACATCTTAATTAAGGGGTATCAGGCTTGCTAAAGGCTAGTGTATCACCCAACACTCAAGCCGTTAACTTTAAGGCACTAATTCGTAGTAAGAATTTATAATAAATTCCAGTCAGAGAATGGCCTCCGGAGTCTTGGCTAGTCCCAATATCACACTTTGAATATTTGATTGGGTCATTTCATCAACAGGGTTACTCTTCTAAATCTGCATCAATATATATATCGGTCTGGCTTTGTATGCAGAATAAGTAACATGCTTTATCATGGTTTACACCTCCGATGCCAGAAACTGTTGGGAGGTAATTGTCACACAAATCCTTATAAAACATCTGCGTTTTCCAATCCTGTATGACACACTTTAAAAATTGCTTATTAGGACAGGAGAGTCAGTTTGGACAGGGCCCAATAGACATTTACAAAACTGATAATCATTTTGTCTCTGTCGTAAGAAAATTCACAGCACTTCATGTACATCTTAGAAAATCCAAAATTAATCAGGTTCATGGGGTATTGAAAAAAAAATTAAAAAAAATGCACCCTGCCACATCAGTGGCATGTCCGGTTCTATTAAAGGTGCAAAGCCAGTCGTGCCTGACCATTTGCGGTGTAGTAGGGATGGGTCCCCATTGGCTAGGTATCTATTTGGCGTGGTTCTCATTATTGCCCTGCCCATTCCATCAACTTCTTAAAAGTCACATACCTCTATTATAGAGGTAACCACCTGGCTTGCTAGGCAAGGCACTCCTTATGACACAATAAAAGGAATGGGCAGATGATCTTCAAATGCCTTCAGGAGCTACGTTCGTATTTATGCACAACACTTACAAGATACGAGAAGCTTTATTTAGAGTCTGTTCTGTAAACATAATAATATTAGCTCTATAGCTATTTTCTGTCAAACGGAGCAAATAGAAATAACAATTAATCAGTAAATAAAAGAACAACAAATATACCACATGCTAAACGTTTGAAGAATATTGATGATATAGTCACAAGATTTGAAATGGATAATTTCGTTTAGTGAAAAAATTGTAGTATGGGGAAATATAAACACTTCACATTATTCTATTTAAACTGTTGATGTTTTTACATACACAGATGTACATATTTCTGGCATCTCAATCGACATGCATTACCTTTGTGCTAAGTACAATTTCAGATGTTGGGGTCCTAGGCAACTCCTATATTGACCGATTAGAGAATACAGTTTCAAGGTATGAGCACGAACTTTGGCTGTGATGCAATTTCAAAGGTAAAATGGATTGGCAAAGGAGGCATGCTTTGGTCCGATTTGATCGTCCACTTGGGTTTTACTGAGGCAATACCAGTATTCCGTACAAGAAAATAGAGAAAAAGACGTAACATTTAAATAACTGTCTCCTGTCATTTTGTAACTTTTATGGATGGCCATTTCATACAACATCAGATGTCGATTGTTTGTGATGCTCTAAATTTTCAAAGAATTTTGTTGATAAGGTATATGGCGGAATTTTGGGGCGAACAAGTTCGTGTGGCGGAAAATTCCGTGGAAGCCCAGTTATTCATGAATGTTTTTGTCTGCTGCACTATATAGTTTGGGATTTGTGCTAGCTTGCGACCGATACACATGCTTGAGTCGACCATTCTGCTGAATATGTATGTACTGTTCGGTGGGTGGCTTGGCTTCTAAACCCTCTCACAAGTTTGTACTGTGTGAGTGGTGTAGGTTGGGTTTGAAGATCATGGTCTTCCTCCCCCAATGGCTGTTGGGGTTGTAGGGAGTGCGTGGTGGCTGCCACGCCTGTTTTGATCTTCAACGGTTATGAGTCGAGTTAGTTGCAGCTAGCACAGTGCATAGGTCTACATGGGGTTTTCCGCCAGCGAACGCGACCAATCCGCCACACTGACTTTCCATGTAATCCACTTCTCAAATTAAATCGGGTATCTAATCTTAGCTTGTGTCTTGTGAGTTCATTTTGACCTATTTGCAATAATACAGACTATTACTAACAAATAGTCCCAATTTATTGCAGGAAGAAATGAACTGCTTCGGTTGTTATTCTCACGGTGTGCCGGTTCTCACGTGGAGCCGGTACTTTGATCCGGGTCTTATCAATTTCAGTGGATCACGTTGCAACCATGCTTTTTTGGGAAATAGTTGAAATCCCACCCTCCCGCCCTGATTTGATTAGTGGAAAGACATGTATATGTTTATACTTATAATTCTGCTCGTTGTATTTTTCTTCTTTCAGATCTGTTTCTTACCGAGACCCTTGCTTCCATGGATCCGACACCAATACACGCATACTCCCTTCCGGGGATTTGTATTGGTTGAATTTGGATTGCTTGGTTTTTCGACTCAGCTCGTGATCCATTGTTGCGTTTGCTGCGGAAAATTCCGTGGAAGCCCAGTTATTCATGAATGTTTTTGTCTGCTGCACTATATAGTTTGGGATTTGTGCTAGCTTGCGACCGATACACATGCTTGAGTCGACCATTCTGCTGAATATGTATGTACTGTTCGGTGGGTGGCTTGGCTTCTAAACCCTCTCACAAGTTTGTACTGTGTGAGTGGTGTAGGTTGGGTTTGAAGATCATGGTCTTCCTCCCCCAATGGCTGTTGGGGTTGTAGGGAGTGCGTGGTGGCTGCCACGCCTGTTTTGATCTTCAACGGTTATGAGTCGAGTTAGTTGCAGCTAGCACAGTGCATAGGTCTACATGGGGTTTTCCGCCAGCGAACGCGACCAATCCGCCACACTGACTTTCCATGTAATCCACTTCTCAAATTAAATCGGGTATCTAATCTTAGCTTGTGTCTTGTGAGTTCATTTTGACCTATTTGCAATAAATGGATTATTATGTTATAATAGCACATGAACACTGGAATGTTTTGCCATGGCAGAAACTGTAGAATCATATTTATATCATATCATAAGCAAACAGAGCAGACCCTGATCTGGATCTACTCTGTTTGCAAATGTGTAGAAAGGCGTAATTATGGAGTACATGTAAAGAGTTAACCCTTTCCCTCATATAAACGCATTTTGCAAACAGAGTAGACCCAGATCAGACGGCTCCTAGAGGAGCCGTCTGATCAGGGTCTGCTCTGTTTGCTGAAAGAATTTGATAGGTATGTTCCTTTACTTTCTAAAATGTCTACAATATTCCACCTTCCATATTTCTTTATAACTATTTTGTTAATGAATATTTAGTAGGTATTGAAATTTGGCCTAAATATAGAACAGGGAAAGAAAGGCGTAGAAAGGATTACCGGTACTTATGGAGTAAAGGGTAAAATGAAACTAAGGAAGTAGTACAATGATAGTTTGGGTCAGCACTATATTCCGAAGTTTGTCTGGCCCGTCAACCCTTTCCCTCATATAAATGTGTTTTCACGCATTTGCAAACAGAGTAGACCCAGATCAGACAGCTCCTATAGGAGCTGTCTGGAAAGGGTATACTCTGTTTGCCAATGGAATTTGATGGGCAACAAGCCTAACATCTTCCACTTTCCATATTTCATTATAACTATTTTGTCCATGAATATTCAGTATGGTAGGTATTAAAATTTGAAATAAACATAAAACCGGGAAAGAGTTAAATTCAGTTAATTAGGGTAAACCTTTGAAGTGTCATACCTCCTCCCTTGACAATCATATCAACTATTTGCGGATCCTTTAAATCCTCGTCTGTGATCCTCTTGTGTTGGGTCAGTATTGTTTCAGCATCCGTGGTAGTTAAAATTTCCCAGGCTGCCTTGTACACAGCTGTCATGCACTTCTTCCTTGTTCCTTCACCTGACCAACAGAACAATTATCTCATGTTATTTACATAAAACTGATGTTGACCTTTTACTTAAGGTATACTCGTGTAAGAAATAATCACACCATGAATATTAATTAGCTGGTTTTTTATAAAGGTGTATAATTATATAGAGTATAGGGTTAAGAATTTCATAAGCAAACAGGGGGGATCCTCATGATGATGGCTCCTACACGAGCCATTTAAACTGGGTCTTCTCTGTTTGCAAAGGCATTAACAAGTGTCTATATGCAGCAAAAGCTTAATACGGTAACTATTATAATACATCATGTATTATTGATTTAGGTCCCAGTTTGGTCCTAAAGCACCAAATATCACATGATAATAGATTATATACATTTTCGACAGCAATTGTTGTTGTTTTTACCGCATTCGTCAGCAAATGCTTATAGAAGGCTAAATTTACAAAAAAATAATTTCACTTTATTTTCTATTTTATGTAATCTCACATTCGTGTTTCTTATCTTTTTTTTTATTATTAACCCTTCCCTTCATATAAACGCTTTTTTGCACCTTTGCAAACGGAGTAGACCCAGATTAGACAGCGCCCTGAAGAGCTTTCTGATCAGGGTCTGCTCTGTTTGCTTGTTAATAGCAAGTTCCAAGGAATACATTATGTCACCTGATGAAACCTGAGAGTATAGAAATAAACACTTGACAGACAAACATGATAACAAGTGTTATAAAAGGACACTATTCTTCATGCATGACAGAGTAATGACCCCTCACAACCTTTGTGATGATGAACAACTGTGTAAAAGTAAATAGGGATAACTGTTCCGATATGCAAACTATGACAAGAAAGAACAAGCATTCTGAGAGTACTGCTTTTGCAATACAATGTCCCCTACTGGCTTGGAAAAGTGAATAATTTTGGGATTTACAGCTGACTATAAATGATATACACAGTCCAGATAAAACATTTTCAAGAATAACTCCTCTATTTCTCCATCAAACCCTGTACTGTGACCACTCTTTAGAATCTTCTCTTCGAGACAATTTCTAAAGAGTGGTCTTAGTATAGGGTTTGGTGGAGAAATGTCGATTTTAATATTTGGGTACCAATGTTTATATGTAGCTCTGCCAACCAGGCTCATTGTTTTTGAGTACAGTTGTTATAAAGTATGGACACAGACGGATGACCTGATTCCAGTATAAACCCCCCCCCCCCCCCCCCCCACACACACACACAAATAAACTATGACGTGGGGAGTATAATTAACAATATTTTAGGCATCAACATATCAAATCTTTCATAACATGCTAAAACTTGGTGTCGTGTGAAAGTCACAGTAGGATAGCTAATTAAAGCAAACAATTTCATACAGATAAAACGTTTACCTACAGAAATATTCTCCGTCAAAATGTCTGATCAGATGGCTCCTACAGGAGTCGTCTAATCTGGCTCTACTCAGTCTCTGTTTGCAAAGGCGTGAAAGGCGTTTCTATGACATGAAGCGTTAATGCATATTTGATGACATGGATTTCACAATTAATTTCTTAACCTTTTACTCCATGAATATTTATGTGAGAAATAATGAAATCATAAACGGAAAGTAACTGTTATAATAGCAGATGGACACAAAAATAGGCAGGAACTATAGAATCATATCTATATTATGATAATGTCATTGGCAAACAGAGCAGACCCTGATCGGGTGGCTCCTACAGGAACCATTTGATCTGGGTCTACCCTGTTTGCAAAGACATAGAAAGGCTATTTATCGAGTAAAGGGTTATTAAGAAGTTTCTCAAAAAGTTAAGATGATTTTTGTGACTTACCTGATGAAATAAAGATCTTCTCTAGATAAAGTTCACACTGAAGAATATCTCTTCTCCCAGTCTGCCCCGTTGCTCGAAACAAGACCAATGGAGTTATACCATTTAAAAGGGCTGACTGATCCAGAGGATTTATATTACCAGCCTGGTTGCTCTTGGTCACAAGTGACCGAATCAACTCCGAAAATCGTTCCTCAAAGGGCAGTGAGACAGACGAACCCTTTTTATTAGCTGGCACCTCTTTTTCCTGCAATAAAAAACAATACAAAAGCTAATTTACACCTGAACCATAAATAATGTATTTAACCCTTTCCCTGTTCTAGGTTTATTCCTAATTTCAACACCTACTGAATATTCATGGACAAAACAGCAAAAATTAAATATGGAATGTGCAATATCGTAGCCATTTTAGAAAGTAAAGAAACAGATCTATCAAATTCTGTAAGCAAACCCTGATCAGACAGTTCCTATAGGAGCTATCTGAGCTGGGTCTACTCTGCTTGCAACTGCTTGAAAAAGCGTTTAAATGAGGAAAAGTGTTAATTTTTCTATATGATAAGGACAAATTTCAGACTATCTATGCAAACAGTTTGAATCAAATGAGATGCTGAGTAACACTGTGTTCTATCAGGATCCAACTGTTTCATACTGTGATCATGTTTGAAAAACGACGGAAGAAAATTATGACACATGTCAAATTTTGCAGAAAACTAAGCATGCAAAGGGCACAAACAAACCCGTAGTTGCTTTTGAATCATAATGGGGCAGACAGTCCAGACAGGGATTTTTTTAAATAATAATAGGAAAGACTGGTTCAGACAGGTAAACATCTTTAATCATAATGGGACAGACCAGCCCCAAGAGGTATAAGTTTGAATTATAATGGGACTGACCAGTCTAGAGAGGTAAAAGTTTGAATCATAATGAGACAGACCTGTCCAGAGACGTAAAAGTTTGAATTATAATGAGACAGATAGAGGCCCACAGAGGTTCAAAAAATTTGAACAGTAATTGGACAGACTGGCCCAGACAAGTACAAGTTTTGACTATAATGGGACTGACCAGTCCACAATGGTGCAAGTTTTTAACCATAATGGGACAGACCAGGCCAGACAGGTAAAAGTATTGAACAACAATGGGACAGACTCGTCTATGCAGGAAAAAGTTTTGAATAATAATGGGATTGACAGGTAAATCTGTTGAACAATAATGGGACAGACTGGTCTAGGCAGGAAAAAGTTTTGAATAATAATGGGACAGACAGGTAAATCTATTGAACAATAATGGGACAGATGGGTCCAGACATGTACAAGTTTTGAATCATAATGGGACAGATACTGTTCATTTCAGTCCCACTGAAGCCAATGAAAAGATCAATAGAATCAAGCATGGGTTTTGTTAAAGACGGGGGTTTCTATACCCGAGGTTGGTCTGTTCCAGTCGGAAACGAGCTTTAGCGAGTTTCCGATAGGAACAGACCAACCGAGGGTATAGAACCCCCCCGGCTTTAACAAATCCCATGCTTGATTATTTTTCTCGCTAAAATACGCCCTAAAACCAAGAAAATTAACGAATTTGTGAAGTACTACTTTACATTGCGTAATACGACTTCCATATCTAATAGCAACAGACCGCAGCATAACTTTAGGCGTGACACCAAATTCTTGCATAAAACGTGCTGTTGTAGTCCCGCTAGACCATGTATTAACAAGGCGATTCTCGTGCTCACGCGCTAATGTTGACCGGTTTTAATTGTACCTATTACGGGCCTAAGGTAAACAATGGACGCGAATGCTACAGCGTTTTGACCTAAGCTAGGTGAACGCCGGGGTGTGAGTATTTCCAGGAGCACCGACAATGAACTGTTTTTAGTGATAGACATATTGAATGAAATTCCGTGTAAACGGTATTTGATTTCGAATAGAAAACAGCGGCCCAGAAACAGCATAAATCGCCGAAGTGTCAAAGAAGTGTATAGTTTTGCTGCCGTTATTTTGCCTGTATTTTGAAGAATTAAATTGATGCAGGAGAGCAGAAAATTGGTTTTATGCAAGAATAGCGTTAATACACGTTTGTTTTCGGGCAATAACATCTGCAGTGTCCCTCGGGAATGTTGTTGCCCTCGCCCTTCGGGCTCGGGCCAACAACAGTCCCTCGGGACACTGTTATTGCCCGAAAAAATGTGTATTAACCCTCTAATGACGTCATTTGTTATGACAACCACAAACATTACGTTTTGGCGTAAATATAAATGACTGAGTGACTACAAAACAACGTCTTCGGTTAATTAAATAGGCTTTTAAAGTGTTTATATGATAAATAGAATTTCATATTCGTGCTAATTACTTATATTAATTTCAATTCATAAGGTTGTTGCCTATAGAAATGTTGGTATAATTCTGTAAGAAGTCTTTCCCTTGTATTGATTTTACCAAATCGCGCGTATGAATACACTAGTCACGGGGTGTTCCAGATAAAGATTTCTAGTACGGCTATTTTTAGTAACTCAGCTTATCTAGCACGACTGAGAAGCGAGAAAAGAGTGATCTTGCAAAGGAGAACTCTATATTACTTTTAGTTGTGTTTTTTTCTAATCCTATACTGATGCTCTGTGATTACAAAAGGCTTGGTTAAGAACTTTTTTTCTGGACTCTTTTAACCCATTCCCTCATATTGACGCATTTTGACGCCTCTGCAAAAGTCATCCATTGAAACCATTGCAATAACTAGAGCATTTGCTCCTATAGGAGCAAATGCTCTATTTATCACAATGGTTTCAAAATTCTAACATTTTCCTTTTCTCTAGTTAATGCTCCTTTAAAGTAGATTTATTCAAAGAGGTTGGGTCTAAAAATAGCCTATGAGGGAATGGGTCAAGAAAGGTTTATCTCAAATGACAACTCATGACAGATCCCTCACGCACAACTTAACATCAACATCAACCAATCATGAAAGTATGAAGGATATGTGTCAAATATGAAGGAGGAACTACAGTAAAACCTCTCTATAACGACCACTAAATTGTGTTAATTAGTTGGTATTTAGGGCAGGTGGCTGCTTAAAGTAAGGTGAAAGTAAAACAGAACGCTCCTATAGAGGTTTTACTGTATCTACATAAGACATTGCTAACAGACGGAGGGACGAACAGATCAACAGATGGACTGACAAATGGCCGGACGACGGGCACCATACAATAATACAACTATTCAGTCATGCAAAAAGGTTCAACCATGCATAAAAATCACACAAAAATAAGAACTTACTATATCCTGCAGCTTCTCCTCTGGCACTGATACCTGAAGCTCTCTCAGAGACTTGTTCATGATGTTGACCAAAGTCTTGTCATATGTTACAGCTCGGGCGGCTTTCTTTGACAATGCATTGCCTTGCCCAATGACGATGTTTCCGAATGATATTTTGCCAACGTAGACGCATCGCCCACTGGGCTGGGTGATCTTGTCAACAGTGTACTGGTGACGAATGACGCAATGACCCTGGTTGACTGCCTGCTCGATCAGCGATATTGCACTGTCTGGTCTGTTTGTCATATTCTGATACAAAGAAAAAACACATAAACATTCTATTTGTAAAATTGTTCAATTATAAAAGTACATTTACAGTAAAACCCCTCTAAACCGAACGTTCAACTAAGCATAAATATCGGTCTTGGAGACAGGTGGCAGCTAAATGCAGGGTGAAAGTCATGCAGAAAGCTCCTCCAGGAGCTTTCTGCATGACTTTCACCCTGCATTAAGCAGCCACCTGCCTATAGGTATCTAAATTGTTCTCTACTAGAATTCTGGTTTAGAGAGGTTTTACTGTACATCTTTCTTTTCAAAACATTGAGTCAGAGCAACAAACAGTTTAGATCCTGATGAGATGTCCAATTACATTACACTAGAATCTGTCTTAACCCATACCCTCATAGGCTATTTTTAGATACTACCTCTTTGAATAAATCTACCGAAAAGGAGCATTAATTAGAGAAAAGGAAAATTTCAGAATTGTGTAGATTTGAAACCATTGTGATAAATAGAGCATTTGCTCCTATGGGAGCAAATGCTCTTTTTTCACAATGGTTTCAAGAAGTGGTTATTACAGAGGCGTAGAAAGGCGTATCTATGGAGGAAAGGGTTAAGTGGCCATTCATTTACTGAACACAGGAGTCTTATAAAGCAGGTGGTTGCTTAATGCAGGGCAAAATTAATGCAGAAAGCACCTTTAGAGTCAACTCTGTTTGCGAAGGCAAAGAAAGAGTGTTTTTAAAGGTTTAAGTTTTAAACTTTTTATTTTTTTTAAGCAGATGACAGTATCTGTAGAGGACAATTAATCTCTAACAAAAGAGCCCTTGTCAGACAACTCATACTCCATAGTGCCATCAGTTCAACCCTTTCTCTCAGAGAAATGTCTTTTCACGCCTTTGCAAACAAAGTAGACCCAGATCAGACAGCTCCAGTAGAAGCTGTGTGATCAAGGTGTGCTCCGTTTGCTTATGGAAGTATATAGATATGATCCTACAGTTTAACCATTCTCTTGCTGAATTTTAAAATACATTTCTCCTTCTTTACCCATGTCCTGTTGTATAATTACATATATCTGCACTGTGTACAAGTATTTCGCTGTGTAATCACTGCTGTGGAGTGCACTGGTTGCACAATCAACTTGTAAATAGTGCAGACCCTGGGTCTTCACTATTTACAGGTAGGTATATTGACGTGAATAGCAAGCTAAGGGTTAAGTCAAAACCAAATATTTCCTTGAAAATTTTACATTATAACAAGAGCAGTGTGCGGCGCCAATGCTTGTCTTATTTGGTGCTTGTCCAGCTAAATTAAACATTTTTTGAAAAATATAAACGGCCATCTTATGTAGGGGCCTTCCGCTCAATGAGATCTACGAACCTATGAAGTTTAATGTTGATACCTGTTATACTTTTCGAGTAATTAGCTACATTAAAGTTTTTGCATGTCGACGACGACGATGACGCCAATGACAATGCCTACGACCCAGTTATCACAATAGCTCGACTTTTCTTCAAAACAGACAAGCTAAAAATTAGTTTATAAATGAATGTTCATGTAAAAATGTTTATCAGGGAAAAGGCATGTACAGTAAAACCCCGCTAATGCGACCTGCAGAGGTATAATTCTGGGTGCTATATGCAGGTGGTAGCTTAATGCAGGACAAAAGTAATACAGAAAGCTCCTAGGAGCTTTCTGCATTACTTTTGTCCTGCATTAAGCAACCACCTGCTTATAAAGATATCTATGTTTATTCATTAAGTGGTCGCATTAGAGGGGTTCTACTGTACATAGTAAATATTTCTTCCATTTTATCTCAATAAATAAAGTTGTCAGAATCAAACCATATGCACAGACCATAACAGAGGTCTGTCGTGCTGATAAGCCTTAACCCTTTCCCTGTTCTATGTTTATTCCAAATTTCAATACCTATCGAATATTCATGGACAAAATAGTTATAATGAAATATGTAAGGTGGAATACTGTAGCCATTTTAGAAAGTAAAGAAAGAAACAGAACTATCAAATTCCATTAGCAAACAGAGCAGACCCTAATCAGACAGCTCCTATAGGAGCCCTCTGATCTGGGTCTACTCTGTTTGCAAATGTGTGAAAAGGGGTTTCTATGAAGGAAAGGGTTCAAACCTGCCCATACCTTTATTGTATTGGCCCACTGAGCAAGACTTGAATGTAAGTCTGTACCGAGGATGCTTTTTGCATTTGATGACCCTGTCTCGCTGGCTGCCTTGGTGTTCTCAGCCTCAAGCTGTTCCATAAGCTCCTTCCTGTGACAGCCAAATAAAAAAACAATAAACAGGAAGTAGATGAACAACAGACCTGAAAAGGGGAGACATGGTATAACTCACTATGATTATGCTTCAGACCAAATATCAAATCAATGCACCTTACAAGAGCAAAGAAATCTTTTACAAAAATTTTTGTCATTAAACAATCACCAAAATTCAATTAAAGTGTCGGCAAACAGGAAGTAGATGAACGACAGTCCGGAAAAGGGGAGACACCATACACCTTACTATGATTATGCTTAAAAAAAAAAATAAAAAAAAAAAAAAAAATGATTATGCTTCAGGGCAAATATCAAATCATTGTGGATTACACAAGCGAAATCTTTGACGAATTTTTTTGTCAAAAACAATCACCAAAATTCAATCAAAGTGTCGGCAAACAGAAAGTAGATGGACGACAGACCTTAAACGTTACAACTCACTATGATAACGCTTCAGACCAAATATCAAATCATTCCACCGTACACAAGCCAAGAAATCCTTTACAAAAATTTCGTATGTACATACGTACGGACAGACGGAAAAGGGTTAAACTTAATGCCCCTGTCGCCTAAAGGCGGGGGCATAATAAAAACTTTTGACTAGCTTTTTTAACCCATTTCCTCATATTAATGCCATTAACACCTCTATAAAAGTCACTTTTTGAAAACCATTGTGATAAATAGAGCATTTGCTCAATCGGATTTAGGAGCATTTACAAGAAAAAGGAAATTTTTTAAAATAGTGTAGTTTTGAAACCTACAGCAGTCGTCTGATCTAGGTCTACTCTGTTTGCAAAGGCTTAGATTATAGATTACTTCATTGGTAAGAAGTCATACAAAATGTCACATTCAATGCTCACTTTATAGCCTCTGGTCCTGGATCACTGAGCATGTAGATCTCTGCCACAGTTTTTGTCAACATGACATTCAGGGCTTTGACAAATACGTCCTGCTTGAGCTCCTTCTTGTTCGGGCCAACGGAGCGAGCTAAGAACACATTGTCCAGCTTCAGCACCCCCGTGTACATCACTCTCTTGGCCACTTTGGCTAGTTCCTCTGCCTCATAGCCAACCTGAAATATATATACACGTATACAGTCAAATCCCTTTAAATCGGATGTTCCATTTATTATAAATATCGGTCTTGGAGACAGGTGGCAGCTTAATGCAGGGTGAAAGTCATGCAGAAAGCTCCACTAGGAGCTTTCTGCATGACTTTCACTTTGCATAAAGCAGCTACCTGTCTAAAAGTACCTAAATTCTTCTCTATCAGAATTCAGGTATAATGGGTGATTACTGTATATAATAATTTAATACCCCATAATCCTTTTCCTGTCCATCATGACCTAACCATCCTTACTGTAACTTACAAACAGTTCAGATGAGACACCGAGTTACACATTTGCAAACAGAGTAGACCTAGATCAGACGACTCCTATAGGAGCAGTCTGATCAGTCTGCTTTGTTTGCTAATGGAAATTGATAGATATGATTCTTTACAGTTCCTCCTTCATGAGAACTATTCTGCCCATGAATATTCAGTAGGTATTGAATTTTGGAATAACTAAAGAATAGAGAAAGGGTTAAGATTTTAAGCAGACATTATTTTTCCAGTAGGGTAAGAGTAAAAGAGGTTTAACTGTCTTTGCAGGCCTAGTATCCCTGGCAAAGGTCAGCTTGAACGGCTTACTTAAGATTGAACATGATGTAATGCTGGGCCTTTTTTCAAGTGGATTTATAGCTGTTATTGGACTATGTTCTAAATGGTAAAAGGTGTGTTTTTTCCCAATTTTGACTGAAATTCTCAATTCAGAGAAAATAGATTTTAGCCAGAAAATTCAGTCAGACCAAAACTTCTAAAACTCATAAACAAACTGCGGACTCAGATCAGACAGCTCCTACAGGAGCTGCCTGATCAGGCTCTGTTGTTTGTTTATGAATTCTAAAGGGTTTGGCCTGACTGGGTCTATTGTGTTTGCAAAAGACATTTGTAGGAGGAAATTTGTTGAAATTTTCTTACAGCTAAAAAAATCCCAAATCAGACAAAATTCCCAATTTCAGGGGTATGAGTCATCTTCCCAAGATGGTGGAAAAAACCTTGTAATAAGTGCCAAGTGTGTCTGGTCCATCTAGCATAAATCTACTTATCAGAATGGAAGCACTTTGTGTTATCCCTTCTCTTGCTGTTCACGTCAATATACCTACCTGTAAATAGTGAAGACCCAGATGAGACAGCTTCTTGCAGGAGCTGTCTCATCAGGGTCTGCACTATTTACAAGTTGATTGTGCAACCGGTGCACTCCACAGCAGTGATTGCACAGCGAAATACTTGTACACAGTGAAGATAAATGTATATGTAATTAACACAAATAAAAATTTGATTGTATTTCAGTAAGGAGGCTGTCATGTTTAATCACCAATAAAAATTTGATTGTATTTCAGTAAGGAGACAGTCATGTTTTAACACCAATAAACATTTGATTGTATTTCAGTAAGGAGGCTGTCATATTTTACCATAATTCCCAGTTTGGAGCTTGTGATGGCGTTCATGATAGTCTGTACAGCGTTGGTTTTGATCGAGTTGTCACTCCTCAGGTACAGGCAAAAACGGTGCAACTGAAAACAAATCAATAAAATAAGATTAGATCTTATCCCATTTATTCCAATATCATTTAACCCTTTCCCTGTTCTATATCTATATATGTTCCAAATTTCAACACCTACTAAATATTCATGGACAAAATAGTTACAATGAAATATGGCAGTTTAAATTTTTTAGCCATTATAGAAGATAAAGAAACTGATCATCAATTAAATTCCATTAACAAATAGAGTAGACCCTGATCAGATAACTCCTAAAGGAGCCGTCTGATCTGGGTCTACTCTATTTGCAAATGCGTGAAAATGTGTTTATATGAAAGAAAGGGTTGACCATTTATTCCAATATTATTCAAGAAAAACCTGTCAAGATCTTACATGTGGAGGGGAGTTTAGAAGGAGAAATAAAAGAGCTACATGTATTCCTGAAAATATTTTAAATAACATATCTTATCTGGGCCAATGCCTACATTGAGGAAGTCTAAATTCAAATCTAATGCTGCGTCAGAGACACAGCAGCTGGTCTACGGCCCAAGGTTATAAAACTTTGGAGTCTAAGCCTGTGACCAAAGGGGTGTACAGTAAAACCTCTCTATAACAACCACTAAATTACATCAAGTATTTTGTGTTAAAGGCAGGTTGCTACTTAAAGCAATGTGAAAGAAAAACAGAATGCTCCTATAGGAGCGTTCTGTTTTACTTTCACCTTGCTTTAAGCATCCATCTGCCCTCAATACCAACTAATTAACACAATTAAGTGGCTGTTATAGAGAGGTGTTACAGTAATACAAATATCAGCTCTTTCAATACTGAATCGAGACGATTCTAAAGAGTGGTCACAGCATAGGGTTTGGTGGAGAAATGACGATTTTAGTATTTGGGTATGCACCGTCATCTGTAGCTCTGCCTTTATTGTTCCAACTATGATTATGGGGTGGAGTCCAACCAAGATTATGATGTAGACTTACCTTTTCTGGTGCTGACATGTTCACTATGTCCGGAAAGGATGGTTTGGCTTTGGGCTGCGATTGTACAGGTTGAGCAGCAGATTTTTTTTTAGCGTTACCCCGACCCCGACCTTGTCCTCGCTGATTTGGAGGCATACCTGTATCAACAGAAAAATTCTCTATAATGACCACTCAAAGAAAGTCTAGTAACCCGTTACTCCATAAATACACCTTTGTAAGCCTTTACAAGTAGAGCAGACCCAGATCAGATAGTTCCTATAGGAGCCGCCTGATCAGGGTCTGCTCTGTTTTCTTATGATATAATGATATATACATGTATTATGTAATGAAGATATGATTATACAGTTTCTGCCATGGCCAAATATTCCAATATCCATGTGCTATTATAACAATTAATCTAATTAATATTCATTATATCATTATTTCTCGGATTAATATTCATGGAGTAAAGGGCTAAGACAGGTGAACCCTTTCCCTGTTCTACACAAATTTTGATACCTACTGAATATTCATTGACAAAATAGTTACAATGAAATACATGTATGGTGGTTGGAATATTGTAGCCATTTTAGAAACGGGTCTATCAAAATCCATAAGCAAACAGAGCAGACCCTGATCAGACGGCTCCTCTAGGAGCCGTCTGATCTGGGTCTACTCTGTTTGCAAATGCGTGAAAACACGTTTATATGAGGGAAAGGGTTAAGACAAGAAACTTAAACCTTTCCAGAGCTACAGATAAACTCAAATACTAAAATCATCATTTCTCCACCAAGCCCTATGTTGTGACCACTCTTTGAGACGATTCTAAAGAGTGGTCTCTTCTAGACGATTCTAAAGAGTGGTCACATCATAGGTTTTGGTCGAGAAATATTTTAATTTATGCATTTTATCTGGAGCTCTGCTTTCTGAATTAATATTGATGCATGACTTTAACACTTTATGAATATTCATTATCTTATTTTTCATAGCTTAATTTTCAAGAAAATGTTTGGTTCTGACAAAAACTGGAAGATCTGATCAATATAATTTCATAAACAAACACAGCAGAGCGAGCAGACCCTGATCAATATGAGCAATCATATACCGGTATATTATATTTGTGATGAAGTAAATCAATACTCAGTAGAATCTGTCTTAACCCATTACCTCATAGGCTATTTTTAGATCCAACCTCTGAATAAATATACCAAAAAGGAGCATTAACTAGAGAAAAGGAAAATTTAAGAATTTTGTAGTTTGAAACCATTGTGATAAATAGAGCATTTGCTCCTATAGGAGCAAATGCTCTATTTATCACAATGGTTCCAATAGGTGATTTTTACAGATGCATAGAAAGGCGTATTTATGGAGGAAAGGGTTAAGCAGTCATAAAAATGTTTAATTATGGGTCTGTAAGGCAGGTGGTAGCTTAATGCAGGTCAAAATTAATGCAGAAAGCTTCCATAGCCGATGTTAAAGTTTCCAGATGACAATGACAATGCAGACTTGTATTTTTTTCTTTGAAAAACAGTTAGTCATTTCAATGCATTTGCCTTTTTGTCCCATCTGATTGTTCGCTCCGCGTTGCTTATTTCCACCACCTCTGTTCCCTTGGTACCCTCCTCTCATGTGTGGGGATCTGTTATTCTGTTGTGCTATTGGTTTATTAAATGAGCCCCAGTTGTTATTTCCCCTCATCTGGCCTTGCCCATGACCCTTCGAGAACCCTCTTCTCTTATCTGCTGAGTTTGCTATAAAAATATAAAAGTACATGTATGGCACTGTAAAACCTGTGTCAATAAATTAGCATGCAATATTAAAAAAGAACATGTGGTTGCTTAACCCATTCCCTCATATGCTATTTTTAGATCCAACCTCTTTGAATAAATCTACCCTAAAGGAGCATTAACTACAGAAAAGGAAAATTTTAGAATTTTGTAGCAGAAACCATTGTGATAAATAGAGCATTTGCTCCTGTAGGAGCAAATGCTCTATTTATCACAATGATTTCACAAAGTGATTTTTCACAGAGTCGTCAATATGAGGGAATGGGTTAATGCAAGGCGAAAGTAATGAAAAGAGCTCCAACACCTGCTTAACGTGCCTGAATCAGACATCTTTTTAATGGTCACTTTACCTTTTCCTTCATGTAAAAACCTTTTCACGCATATGCAAAAAAGAGAAGACCCAAGGTCTGCTCTGTTTGCTAATGGAATTTGATAGATCTGTTTCTTTACTTTCTAAAATGGCTACAATGTTCTACCTTTCATATTTCATTAGAACTATTCTGTGCATGAATATTCAGAAGGTATTGAATTTTGGACTAAATATAGAACAGGAAAGGGTTCAGACAGGTTTAACCTTTCCTCTAACTATAAATACGTCTTTCTATGCCTCTGTAATAGTCACTTCTTGAAACCATTGTGATAAATAGAGCATTTGCTCCATAGGAGCAAATGCTCTATTTGTCACAATGGTTTCAATACTACACAATTCTAACATTGTCCTTTTCTCTAGTAAATGCTCCATTTCTGTAGATTTATTCAAAGAGGTTGTGTCTAAAAATAGCCTATGAGGACAATTGAGGTAATGGGTTAACTTTACATGAACCACATACGTGTACAGCTGACTAACAATCATTGCTCTTTCCAGGCTAAGCTATTGTCACCTGTAATAAGGAGACCTCCCTGGCCGAGTGGTTATGGTCTTCGACTAATAACCACTTAGCCCATCACCACTGTGGGTTTGAATCCCGGTCTGAGCATTTAGATTTTTCATGTGAGGGAAGCCTGTGCACAGAACCTCTGGGGTCATCCTCCACCATTAATAGCTGGACATAGCGATATGATTGAAATACACGTACTGTTAACCCTGTTCAGTAAACAAAATGACATCATGAATATTTATTAGCTGAAGTTTTATAATGGTACAAGATTTTTTTTTCACCTAGCCAGAAACTGTAGAACCAGATCTATATAAGTCCATGGGTAAAAAGAGCAGACCCTGATCAGATGGTTCCTACTGGAGCCGTCTGATCTGGGTCTACTCTGTTTGCAAATGCATGAAAAGAATTTTATATGGAGGAAAGGGTTAAAGGAACATAACCCTCCAATACAAACAAACAAAACCACTTGCAAAATTTGTACACTTTTAAAACTTAATCACTTCTCTTCAAAAAGTCAGTGCAAAGGTCATTTAACCATGAATATTCATGTAAGAAATAATGACATCATCAATTATTTGTTATAAAAGCATTTTTGGTCATTGTGAAAACTGTAGAATCAGATCTATATTATACCATAAGCAATCAGAGCAGACCCTGATCAGACGGCTCCTATAGGAGCCATCTGATCTGGGTCTACTCTGTTTGCAGAGGTATATCTATGGAGGAAAGGGTTAAATTCTGATAACTCAGCATTTCATCTGGATCTAGAGAGGTTGCAAAGATTTTGACACACACTTATATATATACAAATCACTAATGCACTACTGTAGTACAAACAATTGACCTTTCAATGCTCTGGACTAACTTTTCATGACCTTTCCAGTTTTGATCCAGACCCTGTCATGATCTAAACTGTACATTACTCTGATACAATGCAGAAAAGATTTGCAGACAAAAGTTCCTAAGTGTTGAAAAGGTTATCATTTTACTCCATAAATATGCCTCAACCAGTTACACCATAAATACACCTTTCTGTGCCTTTGCAAACAGAGTAGACCCAGATCAGAGCCATCTTTTCTGTTTGTTTATACATGTAGTATACACCTATAGATCTGAATCTACTTTCCGCCATGGCCAAAATGTCCTTTGTTCTTGTGCCAATATATTACACAAATTATTCTAGTTAATATTCATAGCGTCATCATTTCTTACATGAATATTCATGGAGTAGAGTTAAATGTATCTGTCTCAATGAAAGCAAGATCCACAACAAAAAACTAATGTACGTAAGGCATAAATGCACCCTCTTATGTATGACTGTGTAGCCTATGACAGGTGAATGCCCCTGACATGAGCCATATCTGTAATGTTACCAACCTTGATATTTTTTTCACAGTCACTCTTTTACCAGTGATTCATCTAAAAGAGGTCTAATTGGGTCTGTAGTGTTAGCTTAATGCAGGTCAAAAGTAATACAGATATCTCCTATGAGAGCTTTTTGCATTATTTTTGCCTTGCATTAACACATTACCCCCTAGTGATGCATTTTTGCGCCTCTATAAAATTCACATTGTGAAACCATTGTGATAAATAGAGCATTTGCTCCATTTATCACAATGGTTTCAATACTACACAATACTAAAACTCTTCTTTTCTATAATTAATGCCCCTTTTCGGTAGATTAATTAAACAAGAGGGCCAGAATGGCCCTGATATCGCTCACCAGGCAATCAGAGGAGAAGATGTTCAAAGTTTTCACTATATGTTTCTAGAGAAAACTAGCCACGCCTGGGGCGGGCCAATTTTGATCCAAGGGGCATAATTTATACAACTTTTGTAGAGGACCTGAACATGATGCTATGTGCCAAATATGAAAGGTGAGAACCTTCCAGTTTCTGAGGAAAATATTTTCAAATATGACACTATATGTTTCTATTGTGAACTGGCTACCCCTGGGGCGGGGCCAATTTTGACCCCGGGGGCATAATTTATATAACTCTTGTAGAGGACCTGAACATGATGTTATGTGTCAAATATGAAAGCTGAGAACCTTCTAGTTTCTGAGGAGAAGATTTTCAAAGTTGTCACTATATGTTTCTATTGAAAACTGGCTACCCCTGGGGCGGGCCAATTTTGACCCCTGGGGCATAATTTATATAACTTTTGTAGAGGACCTGAACATGATGCTATGTGCCAAATATGAAAGCTGAGAACCCTATAGATTCAGAGGAGAAGATTTTCAAAGTTTTACTATATATTTCAATAGAAAACAAGGCAACCCTGTGGCGGGACCAATTTTGACCCCAGGGGCAAAATTTATATAACTTTTGTAGAGGACCTAAAGATGATGCTATGTACCAAAGATGAAAGCTGAGAACCCTGTAGATTCAGAGGAGAAGATTTTTAAAAGTTCAAATTGTTGACGCCCGACGCCGGACGACGGACGATGCACGACGACGGACGACGGACATCAAGTGATCACAAAAGCTCACCCTGAGCACAAAAGTGCTCTGGTGAGCTAAAAAGGTTGAGTCTAAAAATAGCCTAGGAGAGAATGAGTTAAGCAACCACCCGCTTTTTAAGACTCCTATGTTCAATAAATGAATGGTTGTCTAAGACAGGTTCTACTGCAGATCACTTTTTACCTACCTTTGCCATAAAAAGCATCATAGTCGTCTGTGAAGTCCAAAGCATTATCAGCTGAGGTGTCGCTGGGAGATGCTCCACTTCCCCAGCCAGTGTTGCCATAGTCCTCACTAAAGCCACCATATACCATTTTGTTATAGCCACTACTGTAATACATTGAACTGCCGTAGCTACCAGCACCATAGTCACTGTAATCAGGTGGATAACTTCTCTGTGGTGGTGGTGACCCTAGTGGTGGTCCCTGTGGGGGCCCAGGAGGTCTAAGTGCTGGCCCCTGTGGAGGGAGAGGTGACGGCCCCTGACCCCAAAAATCATGAGGCGCATGGGGTCTTGGTCGTTTCTCGGACCCAGGACTTGGTTCCCACTCTCCTTGGTATGGTCGTTTTATAGCATACCCTTCCATACTACTGTGATTTGCTGTCATCAAATCAAAAAGATGGGTAAGAGTACATATTTGTTTTATAACAAGAGCTATCTTTAACACGAGGGACATGATGGCCTTGTATCACTCGCCTGATTCACAGATCAAGTGATCTATTATGTATACATGTATCTTCAAAAATTGATCAGGACAATGTATTTCAATTTGATAGAGTACCATCTAAGGATCATTCCAATGAAGTTGGATCAAATGTCATTTAGCAGTTTAACCATTTCCTCCGTAAATATGCCTTTCAACGCCCTTGCAAACAGAGTAGACTCAGACCAGATGGCTCCCATCCAGATGCTAAAATTTCCTGTGTGTATGTGTAATTATAACAAATTAATCTAATTAATATTCATGACATCATTATTTCTTAAATGAATATTCAGGGAGGAAAGGGTTAACCCTTTCCCTGTTCTATATCTATTCCGAATCTCAGTACCTACTGAATATTCATGGACAAAATAATTATAATGAAATATGGAAGGTGGAACACTGTAACCATTTTAGAAAGTAAAGAAGCAGACCTCTCAAATTCCATAAGCAAACAGAGTAGACCCTGATCAGACGGCTCCTCTAGGAGCCGTCTGATCTGGGTCTTATCTGTTTGCAAATGCGTGAAAACACGTTTATATGAGGGAAAGGGTTAAGAGAAGTTGTTGTTTGACCCTTTACTCCATGAATATTCATATTAGAATTAAAGACATCATGAATATTAATAAGATTAATTGTTATAATAGCATATGGACACAGGAATGTTTGGCCATGGCAGGAACTGTAGAATCATATCTACCGGTATATTATATCATGAGCAAACAGAGCAGATCTTGATCAGATGGATTCTAGAGGAGCCATCTGATCTGGGTCTACGCTGTTTACAAAGGTGTAGAAAAGCGTATTTATGGAGTAAAGGGTTAAAGAGAATGTTCTCTGAAATCTATTTTTAGCTCATGTGACACATTTATACAGCCAATCAAAATCATCTATACAACTTTGATAGAGGACCATCTCAGCATTATTTCTGAGAAGATTGGTCAAATCCCATTCAGAGGTTCATTAGCTACTGTGATCTACTTATTCAGAGGATCTAAAACATTAATACAATTTTAATAGACGGTCACATGAAGATCATTCCTCTGACATCTAGTGGATATCCATCATGCGGTTTAGATGTCATTTAAAGGTATTGTTTATTAGTCTTTTTTGTTCCTGTGACAAAATGTGTTTAAAACCTATTTTCAGCTCGCAACCTCTTTATGCTATGGATTGGAATGATTTAAAGTGAAAATCGTTTTTGAAGATGTCTAAAAATTGCATTAATCATTTGTTTATATGCTGAAAAGAAGTTTATCGCAAGAAAACCAATCAAATAAAGCCTAAGAATACAAAACTTCTGTGTGCTTGATATACGTTATTCGGCGATGTATCCGATAATGTTTTGTTGCAGAACAAAAATTGTAATTACAATGTATCAATCAAAACGGTTTATTTTATCACATGGGTATTTTTAGATACAAGTTTATTTTCAGACCATTACCTCATAGGGTATTTTTCAGACCATTACCTCATAGGGTATTTTTTAGACCATTACCTCATAGGGTATTTTTAGACCATTACCTCATAGGCTATTTTCAGACCATTACCTCATAGGGTATTTATTGACCATTACCTCATTGGCTATTTTTAGATCGAACCTCTTTGAATAAATCTACAAAAGGAGCATTTACTAGAGAAAAGATTTTTTTTTAAAAATAATTTTGTAATTCTAAAACCAATGGAGCAAATGCTCTATTTATGGCAATAATTTCAAAAAGTGACTTATGCAGAGGCGTCAAAAGTCGTCAGTATGAGGGAATAGGTTAAACAAGTGAAATTTGGTAGAAATCCATTAAGTGGTTGAAGAGAACATGTTGGGTTTTTTTTAAGCTCCAATGACCTACTTGTGAAGCGGACCAGATCAAATTTATAAATATCTGATAGATCACCTACAAATCATTTTTCTGAAATTTGATGAACATCTAGTCTTGTTTAAAGATCTTTTTGGTTACAAATGTAGTTTTATTTCCAGTGACTTACTTTTATATACAATATACCGCAATGCTTAATGCAAATTGATCGGTCACCTGAAGATCATTCTCATGAAATTTGGTTAAAACTTTTTCTATTTTTAGCTTCTGTGATCCAGTTCTGCAGAAGAGCAGAACAATCTAATAGAGGGACACCAGCAGATGATTGTGAAATATGGTGAAAATCTAGTCAGTGGTTTTGGAGATGTTGTTTAACCCTTTCCTTCATATAAACATCTATTCATGTCTTTGCAGAGTGAGTTGACCCAGATCAGATTGCTCCTTTAGGAGTTTCTGATCAGGGTTTGCTCTATTTGCTTGTGGATTTTTCATGGCTCGAACTCTACAGTTTCTACTAGTGTTGGGAATCAGGCCCAAAACTTTTAACTCGATCATTGGCACATGTTTGCAATCCATTATTGATTCACCATTTACTCCATGAATATTCAAGTAAGAGATAGTAAAATATGATTTTCATAAAGACAAATGGAAACAGGCACTTTTTGGCCACAGTAGAAATTGCAGAATCATATATATATATATTACTTCATAAGCACACAGAGCAGACCCTGATGATACGGTTCCTGTAGGAATCTGATCTGGGTCTACTCTGTAGCAAAGGTGTAGGAAATTAAGGCGTATTTGTGGTTAAAATGTATAAAATTACAACATTCTGTTCAGGATTTCTTCCTGTTTCACATTTTTTGTATCTTCAGCATCCTATATCTATCATTTCCCCATTGAATATTCATGCAAGACATAATGATAACATGAATATTTATTAGCTGAATTTTATGACATATGTACATAGGACATTTTGGTTCAGGCAGACAAACAGCAGACCCTGATCAGATGTCTCCTATAGGAGCTGTCTGATCTGGGTCTTCTCTGTTTACAAATGTGTGAAAAGGCGTTTATATGAAGGAAAGGGTTAACTCTTTGCAACCTTTGTAATTGACATCTAAAATAATTCTGAAGGTATATTCTTCTTTTTTTTCTCTTAAAAAAATTGTTAAAATGTTTGGCTCCTGGTCAGATACCTAGTTACTCTTGATCTCATTTGATGCTAGCGTGCAGAGTTAACCCTTTTCATGTTTAACCCATTACCTCATAGGCTATTTTTAGATCCAACCACTTTGAATAAATCTACCGAAAAGATGTGTTTGTGAAACACTATGCCCCCTCGATATGATCCTGACCCTGAAGGATGACCTTGATCTTGACATGTCACCCCTCAAACTGTGCAGCTTCATGGGGTACACATGCATACCAAATATCAAGTCTGTATCTCTACTGGTTCAAAAGTTATGGCCAATGTTAAAGTTGGTGACCTTTGACCATGAAGGATGACCTTGACCTTGACATGTCACCCCTCAAACTGTGCGGCTTCATGAGATACACATGCATACCAGTATCAAGGCTGTATATCTACTGGTTCAAACGTTATGGCCAATGTTAATGTTGACGACCTTTGACCTTCAAAGATGACCTTGACATGTCACTCCTCAAACTGTGCCAGCCAAATGAGAAACACATGTATACCAACTATCAAGTCTGTATCTCTACTGGTTCAAAAGTTATGGCCAATGTTAAAGTCAATGACCTTTGACCCTGAAAGATGACCTTGACATGTCACCCCAAAACTGTGCAGCTTCATGAGATACACATGTATACCAAATGTCAAGTCTGTATCTCTACTGGTTCAAAAGTTATGGCCAATGTTAAAGTCGGTGACCTTTGACCCTGAAAGATGACCTTGACCTTGACATGTCACCCCCAAACTGTGCAGCTTCATGAGATACACATGCATACCAAATGTCAAGTCTGTATCTACAGGTTGAAAAGTTATGGCCAATGTTAAAGTCGGTGACCTTTGACCCTTAAAGATGACCTTTACCGTGACATGTTGCCCCTCAAAATGTGCAGCTTCATGAGATACACATGCATACCAAATATAAAATCTCTATCTCTATTGGTTCAAAAGTTATGGCCAATTTTAATTTGGTGACCTTTGACCCTGAAGGATGACCTTGACATGTCACCCCTCAAACTGTGCAGCTTCATGAGATACACAAGCATGCCACATATCAAGTCTCTATCTGTACTGGTTCAAAAGTTATGGCCAATGTTAAAGTCGGTGATCTGACCCATATATTTTACCTCTGACCTTGAAGGATGACATTGACCTTGACATGTCACCCCTCAAAATGTGCAGCTTCATGAGATACACAAGCATGCCACATATCAAGTCTCTATCTGTACTGGTTCAAAAGTTATGGCCAATGTTAAAGTCGGTTATTTGACCCATATGTTTGACCTGACCTTTAAGGATGACCTTGACATGTCACCCCTCAAAATGTGCGGCTTTATGAGATACATATGCATGCCAAATATCAAGTCTCTATCTGTACTGGCTCAAAAGTTATGACCAATGTTAAAGTTACAGACAAACAAACAGACAATTTGACCTTTGACCCTGAAGAATGACCTTGACCTTGACATGTCACCCCTCAAAATGTGCAGCTTCATGCGATACACAAGCATGCCAAATATCAAGTCTCTATCTCTACTGGTCCAAAAGTTATGGCCAATGTTAAAGTCAGTGATCTGACCCATATATTTTACCTCTGACCTTGAAGGATGACCTTGACCTTGACATGTCACCCCTCAAAATGTGCAGCTTTATGAGATACATATGCATGCCAAATATCAAGTCACTAGCTGTACTGGCTCAAAAGTTATGACCAATGTTAAAGTTACAATGAAACAGACAATTTGACCTTTGACCCTGAAGGATGACCTTGACCTTGACATGTCACCCCTAGAAATATGCAGCTTCATGAGATACACAAGCATGCCAAATATCAAGTCTCTATCTCTACTGGTCCAAACGTTATGGCCAATGTTAAAGTCGGTGATTTGACCCATATATTTGACCTCTGACCTTGAAGGATGACCGTGACCTTGACATGTCACCCCTCAAAATGTGTGGCTTTATGAGATACATATGCATGCCAAATATCAAGTCTCTATCTGTACTGGCTCAAAAGTTATGACCAATGTTAAAGTTGCTGACAAACAAACAAACGGACAAACAGACAAACAGACAGACAAACAGACAGGGCAAAAACAATATCCCCTCCCCCCCCCCTCGGATCTGATCTGGGGGGCATAAAAAGGAGCATTAACTAGAGAAAAGGAAAATTTTCAGAATTGTGTAGTTTGATACCATTGTGATAAATAGAGCATTTGCTCCTATAGGAGCAAATGCTTTATTTATCACAATGGGTTTCAACAGGTGATTTATACAGAGGCGTAGAAAGGCGTATTTATGGAGGAAAGGGTTAAAAAAAATCAAGATTTTATCACCTCATTAATATTCATGGACTGAATCAAAGAAATAGAACATGGAAAAGGGATTTATTTTCACCATAATGGACAAGAACGAATATACCAAGACAAACTGCAGACTGATGAGAGGGCTTCTCTAGGAGTCCTCTCATTTGGGTCTACAATGTTTGCAAGAAATAAGATATGCATGTTAACCCATTCCCTCATATTGATGCCTTTTGACACCTCTGTTAAATTCACTTTATGAAACCATTGTGATAAATAGAGCATTTGCTCCATAGGAGCAAATGCTCTATCACAATGGTCTAAAAACTACAGTTCTAAAAGTTTCCTTTTCTCTAGTAAATGCTCCTTTTCGGTAGATTTATTCAAAGAGTCTAGATCTAAAAATAGCCAATGGGTTAATGACTCTTTTCCCAAACTAAATTGTTCATTAAAATCTATTTTTAAGTATCATGACCTATTTATCAAGAGGACCAGAACATTGTATAAAATTTGACAGAGGGTCACCTGAAGATCAATCCTGTGCAATTTATTGCAAATCTATTTACCCTTTACTCCATGAATATTCATGTAAGAAATAACGACTTCAGGAATATATAAATAAATGCACAATGACAAATGAACAGCAGAAATGTTGGCAATGAATGAAACTGTAGTCATATTTATATTTTTTCATAATCAAACAGAACAGACCCTGGCTTCATGATGACGTTATTTCTCTGACAAATGAATATTTTACAGGGTTAAGAAATATAACAAGTTACTTGATTATGAACCAAAGACTGACAAAAATGATTTTCATTTCCATATGAAACATTTAATCAGTTAACCCTTTCCCTGTGTAACATTCATATATTAACCCTTTCCTCCATAAATACACCTTTCTACGCCTCTGTAAAAGTCACTTTTTGAAACAATTGTGATAAATAGAGCATTTGCTTCTATGGAGCAAATGCTCTATTTATCACAATGGTTTCTATACTGCACAATTATAACATTTTCCTTTTCTCTAATAAATGCTCCTTTTCGATAGATTCATTCAAAAATAGCCTATGGAGGAAAGGGTTAAAGAAATAATGACATCATAAATATTAATTTTTATAATTGCACATGGACAGAGGAAGTTTTCGCCAATGAAGAAACTGTAGAATCATATCTATATTATTTCACAAGTAAACAGAGCAGAGTCTGACCAGGAGCCGTCCAATCTGGGTCTACATTGTGTGTATAGCAGAAGAAAGGGGTATTTATAGAGTTAACTCTTTCCCTGTATGAAATAATAACATCCACATTGTCTGACAAACTGAGTGACAGAAGCTGTCTGATCTCAGCCTACTCTGTTTGCAAGCGTGCAAATATTCATCTGTATAAAGTATTAAACAGTTTACAGTGATACTGATGTCTCTGGTGTACTTGTTAATATTTCATTAGAAAAGGTACCATTGCTAGTGTAATGCGGACTAGGTAAGACCTGTCGCAACATATCCTTGGCAACTATGTTATGTCTGACCAAGATGTCAAGTTAGATATCTATACTCAAAATTAGCTGATGCTAGCAAGTTTTAACCCTTTCCCTGTTGAATATTCATGTAAGAAATAATGATGTTGTTTATATTAATTACAGTAATTCTTATAATGGCACATGAGCACATATTTTGGCTCAGGCAGAAACTGCTGAATCAGATCTATATTATACTATAAGCAAACAGAGCAGACCTTGATCAGATGGCTCCTATAGGAGTCATCTGATCTAGGTCTACTCTGTTTGCAAAGGTGTGAAAATTTGCTTATATAAAGAAAAGATTAAACTAAAACCTGTCCTTGATAAGCATTCATGCAAGGCTCAAATACACAATGAACATTAGTTCATTGTTTAAATTATTTATTAAGGAAATTTATTGCCATGGTGAAAAGCAGAGAATCATACCTGTATCATAAAAGCCAACAGAGCAGACCTTGAACAGAGAGCGTCTACAGGAGTGATCTAATCTGGGTCTACTCTGAATGCAAAGGCATGAAAAGAGGGGATTATCAAGTACAGGGTTTTGTGACCACTAAAAAATGGTTGCTCAACCATTTCCTTCATACATGTTTTAAAGCATCTGCAAACAGAGTAGACCCATATCAGATGGCTCCTATAGGAGCCGTTTGATCAGAGTCTGCTCTGTTTGTTTATGAAATTGATAGATCTGTTTCTGTAGTCTCTAAAATGGGTACAATGTTCCACCTTGTATATTTTATTCTAACGATTTTGTTCATGAACATACAGTAGGTATTGAAATTTGGAATGAATATAGAACAAGAAAAGGGTTAATGTTGGCAGTAGCTCAATGCAAGAAAACAGTGATACAGAATGCTCCCAAAGTATCTGAATTATGCAGCCACCTGCATTTAAAACCTTCAAAACCATGAATGTTTATGTAACAAATAATGACACCAGGAATATTATTCAGATGAAGTTTCATAATGGTACAAGAACATAGGAAATGTTGGCCATCGCAGAAAAGCTGTAGAGTAAGATCTCTAAGATCAACATGTATATCATTTCAAAGGCTACAGAACAGAAGCCATCTGATCTGGGTTGACTCAGATTGCAAACGCATTAAAAGGCATATTTATGGAGTAAAAAGTTAAGACGCCTATCTTTATTAACCCTTTCCTCTGTAGGCTATTTTTAGACCCAATCTCTTTGAATGAATCTACCAAAAAGGAGCATTTACTAGAGAAAAGAAAATTTTAGACAAATTACAAATCATTGTGATAAATAGAGCACTTGCTCCTATAGGAGCAATTGCTCTATTTATCACAATGGTTTCAAGAAGTGGTTATTAAAGAGGAAAGGGTTAATTAAACATGGCTTTCTGTAGTATAAACTCTGATTAGACTCCAAAGTTAGTTGAGATGTCTTGTCGAGTCCACTCAATATGAAGTTTAAACTTGCTACAGGACTTTGAATAACAAACAGTGCAGACCCTGATCTGAGGGATCTTCTAGGAGTCCTCTGATCTAGGTCTACACTGTTGCAAATACCAGTGCATGTCTGCAGAGGTGGCGAAATCAAACGTCCGTATTGTCCAAAAGCCATAACGGACAAGTGAAATTTTATAGGTTTTGTTATTAATTCATCAAGGACAAGTAGGAAATAGCTTTTAACAAAAACGGACAAGTCATCCAAAATTAGATTTCGCCACCCCTGCTGACCCACATTCAAAGGATTAACCCATTCCTTCATATGCTATTTTCAGATCCAACCTCTTAGAATAAATCTAACGAAAAGGAGCATTTAATAGAGAAACAGAATTTTGTTTAGAATTCTGTAGTTTTTAAATCATTGTGATAAATAGAGCATTTGTTCCTATAGAGAACAATGGTTTCAAAGAATATCATTTATAGAGGTGTCAAAAGGCGTCAATGAGTTAAATCTATTTTCATTTCCAAATGGACTTTTCAAAGGGACACTTTTTAACACTGCATGCTGATTGCAAATTTGTGATTACATAAGCAAACAGTTTGGATCCAGATTAGACACACAGTCTTATCATGATCCAACTGTAATTTACTCAGATTGCATTTTTGAGAGAAATGAAGGAAATGTTAACAGTCAAAATCGTAGCAAACAAATGTTTGTTTTTGGAATAATATTCTAGTTTTTGTCATGGCCATAATTTCTTGTATTCATGTATCATTATATAAATTAATGTAATTTACCCGTTCCTCCATAAACACACCTTTCTGCGCCTCTGTAAAAGTCACCTGTTGAAACCATTGTAATAAATAGAGCATTTGCTCCTATAGAAGCAAATGCTCTATTTATCACAATGGTTTCAAATTACAAAATTCTAAAAAATTCCTTTTCTCTAGTTAATGCTCCTTTTTGGTAGATTTATTCATAGTGGTTGGATCTAAAAATAGCCTATGAGGGAAGGGGTTAATGTAATTAATAAAATAATCATGATGTCATTCAGTTTTACATTAAAATTCATGGAGTAAAGAGTTAAAACTGAACTTCCATTTACACATTAGCAATGAATATGCGATAATCTATGACAATAGTTTTGATTCACACACGCCACATTTAACTCTGCAACATATAAGGATCCAGTCTTTTTAGACAATAATGTAAGAAATATTAACACATTCCTTCATACATTGTACACTATTGTCAGATCCAACCTCTTAGAATAAATCTACTGAAAAGGAGCATTTACTACAAAAAAGGAAACTTTAGAATTGTGTAGTTTTGAGCATGGAGCAAATGCTTCATTCATCAGAATGGTTCCGAAAACTGACTTTACAGAGGTGTCAAAAGGCGTCAATATGAGGGAATGGGTTAACTTAGAACTGAATCAGATTATTGTTTCGCAGAGAACAATTACTTTAACCCATTCCCTCATAGGCTATTTTTAGATCCAACCACTTTGAATATATCTACCGAAAAGGAGCATTAACTAGAGAAAAGGATTTTTTTTTAGAATTTTGTAGTTTGAAACCATTGTGATAAATAGAGTATCTAGGAGCAAATGCTCTATTTATCACAATGGTTTCATTAAGTGACTTTTACAGAGGTGTAGAAAGGCGTATTTATGGAGGAAAGGGTTAAACAGCATAATAACGACTAACATATTGATTCATACTAATATGACATGTAACATATTGAAGACACAGATATATAAATGATCGGGCGACATGTTGAGGTAAAATCAGTTTAAATCTGTAAGGCAGACCACCACCATACCGTCAACATGCGACCAACAAATCATTTAAAAACTTGGTTCTTCAATGTAGAACAAAAGCCAGACACTGTAAGACATAACAAGATCACCTCAGACCAGTTAAAAGAACAAATGATAACTGCAATTACAGGAGATATTGCAGTATTTTATATTCTGTATCACTAACTGGCCTGATCTGTTAATGTTATTTCTGACAGTTTTGTACCTTTTCTTTTTGGGGCTAACAACTCTTCGCAGCTGTCTGGATTCCTATGAAATATAAAGTAAATAATTTCATACAACAATGTTGACAAAAGGAACAACAAACAAAAACGTATGTTTCATAAATTTTACTAAATTCTTTTTTTTAATCTTTTACTATTTTCTTATAATTGTTTCCATTTACATCTTTGGAAATATATAATGGAACAAAAAGAACACATAACTAGCAAACTGTGTCCATAGGATTGCCTCCTTGGCGATATTGTCTTTAAATCAAGCACTTTTCACTATAAATGTTATCTTAATGAAGAAAATTTCAAAGTCCAATAATGAAGAAAATTTCAAAGTCCAATAACTATTAAGCAAACTGTGTCCATAGGATTGCCTCCTTGGCGATATTGTCTTTAAATCAAGCACTTTTCACTATAAATGTTATCTTAATGAAGAAAATTTCAAAGTCCAATAATGAAGAAAATTTCAAAGTCCAATAACTATTAAACTGTCTGAGCAATATTTCCTGCTTTACCAACATGAAGAAAATCCTAATATTTGTAGAATCCTCATTTTGGTGTATGAGCCGATGATCACTAAAGATTTTTTCACTATATGTTACAGTGCAGGAAAAAAATCAAAGTTCAAAAACTCTGATGAAAATGCTGGGAGCACATATGGACAACAGCAAGGTTATATGCATCCCACATTGTGGTCAGCATAACAACAGCACCTCAAGTTAAGGCCGTCGTTTCTCTGTCCACGTAAATCAATATTTTAGAGGGCAATAATTCTTTTAAAGTACATGATAAAGTAATAAACCTACCAGATTGTAGCTCTTGTGAAGTTTGAAAAGGGGTAACTGCACCAATATTGAAACTATTAGAAAATGTCAACGATTTTTGAGGTCCAGATAAGATGCATAAACATTTTCATTTTTCAAGAATAACCTCTTTCTTTGTCTTTCTCCACCAAGCCCTAAGGTTATGGTGTGACTACTCCTCAGAATCATTTCAAAGGGTTTGGTGGAGAAAGGGTGATATTAGTCCACCTTTATCTGTTGCTCTGGATTTTGTGTGAAAAAAATGATGACATCCACTTAGGGTTAAGCAAATGGAAGTTTGAGTTGTCACAACAAGTTAACCCTTTACTCCATGAATATTCATGTAGAATCATATCTAAATTATTTCATAAGCAAACAGAGCAGACCCGATCAGATGGCTCCTATAGGAGCCATTTAATCTAGATCTTCTTTGTTTTCAAAAGCGTAGAAAGGCGTTATCATGGAGTAACGGTTTAACACTTTCCTTCATATAAATGTGTTTCCATGCATTTGCAAACAGAGAAGATCCAGATCAAATGGCTTGTTTGCTAATGTTTAATCTCTAAAATGGTGACAATTTTCTATCTTCCATATTTCATTATAACTACTTTGACTATGAATATTCAGTAGGTATCGAATTTGGAATAAACATAGAACAGAGAAAGGTTTAATGCATGTATGTAATACCTTAACGCCTAATGCTATTCAGCTATTGTAGTATTCAGTATGGACTATTAGCCAGTAGCCACTACAAATAAATCTGTTCGTGTAAGCAGTCTAAGAATGGAAATGCCAATCTTCTCTGGTGACGCCAACCAGGTCAATCTGTAGATGAACCCAACTATCAAGTGATACCTGCAATAGAATATATACAGAATATTACCCTTTTACTCAATGAATATTCATGTTAAAATAATGACATCATGAATATTGATTAGATTAATTTTAATAGCACATTAACCTTTCCTCTATAAATATGTCATTCTACTCATCTGTATAAGTCCCTTCTTGTCGAAACCATTGTGATACAGCATTTGCTCCATAGAAGCAAATGCTCTGTGTATCACAATGCGTCTTTTCGGTAGATTTATTCAAAGAGGATGGGTCTAAAAATAGCCTATGAGGTAATGGGTTAATTATGAATATCACATAGACAAAGGAATTTTTTGCCAAGGCAGAAACTGTAGAATCATATCTTTGTTATATCATAAGCAAACAGAACAAACCTTGATCAGACCAGATGGCTCCTATAGGAGCAGTCTTATCAGGGTCTGCTCTGTCTGCTTTGACATGATTAGAACTGGTTCTACATTTTTTGTTAAAGCAAAAAAAACAACTTAAAATGTTGGGATTATAAAAATTGAGCAAATAAACATTCATGATGTTAATATTTCTGACATGAATACTATTACTAGACATGGAAAGGTTTAATTATAGTACCATAAATTGGCATAATGTCCAGGTACCGATTTGTGTCGGTACCGAAATGTCTTAATATTCTGGTACCGAAGTGTCCAGGTACCGAACTATCTTGTTACCCTGGAATGCTAGCTCATATTAAATTTTCAGTAATATACACTTGTAAGTACAATAGAAATTATTTTCGCATTACTAACTAAAGTAAATGAGAAATAACTGTCTAAAAATGAATAACACTCGTCAACTTATTCGCACAGGATGTAGTTATTTGCAAGCGGCACAAAATTTTCAGCCAGATGCAGCAGCCATGTTTGTTCTCGTGAATTGCAAGGCACGATTTCATTGGTCAATGACAGTCAAAGCACTGAAAGTATTGTTTCAAAACGAGTTGAATGTGTCACACTCGGAACACCTCGGTTATTTCTATCGACGGAATACGGCGAGTAGTTACGATTGGAATGTGTCACATCTGTGTCATTAATAGGCCTGTTAAAACGCGAAAGTGATTTGCCGAAAATTGATGGTTTATTTATTTATTTATTTATTGACATTTTAGCTCAACTGCATATATACAACACACTAGACAAAGTTAAACATATCACAGCAATAAATAAGAAATCTAGTTAAATAATGGAGTATTGACTAAAAGAAATCTAATAAGATTAAAATCTCGCATACTTTTAACAAAACTGATTACTCGGTAAAATTTTGTGTGTTAAGTAAATTCAATGCAAGGATCGACCTATGGATAACCCATTAAGCTGAAAGCTTATTTCCAATGGGATCCAATACTACTAGTAGATGGTATTTCAATTGATGCAATTGTCAGTACATGGCATATGGTTTTTACAGTAATTCATCGCAAATTTGTCATGTTTTATGTTAACTAAATAGTTTTAGATTTTATGGCAACGTGACAATGCTAACCTCAGTATAAGTGTAATTTAATTACACTACGACAATGTTGCAGATGGATACGATTAACCCTTTACTCCATAAATTTATACGTACGCACTTAATTGATATATGACGTCATTTATAGCTAGATTACACCATACATTTACTCTATAAATATGTCTTTCTACACCTTGATAACAGACCATACCCAGATCAGACTGCTTCTATAGGAGGCGTCTGATCAGGGTCTATACTCTGTTTTCTTTCTCTGCCATGGCCACAATCAAGTAATTGTGTCCATGTGCTTTTTAACAAAATAGTTTAATTAATATTCATGATGTCAGTATTTCTTACATTAATATTCGCGGAGGAAAGACTGGGTATATGAGTGTGGACCTATAATTCAGGACAATCACAAACAGAATTTTGAGATTAGAGAACAGGGAAGAAATTGGTGATCAATAATCTGGATTAATGTCAATTAAGCGAGCTACAGTGATTTTTTTACCTGCGAGTCCCGAGTCCTGTACTCACAAAAATCTCTGGGGATGCAAAGTTTCAAATTATGTGAGTCCCAATAATGCATTGAAATTTCTAACAAAATTTAATTTTGAAGTTTTATCAATATTCAATACCCAGTTTTTATCAGCTATTAGTATGAAAACGCCAGTTTTACAAATACTTTTGACTGGGTGCTTTAAATTAATGTACTTTCATAGAATATTTGGACTCGTTCTTTCAATTTGGGGACTCGCAGATTTGCAGTTTACCGAGTCCCAGGACTCGTGCAAGAAAATTTGTAAAAAAATCACTGGAGCTATCTGTCAGAGATGCAAAGAAAATTTAAAGATAAAGCAACAGATGAATGTCTGCATATCAGAGAATATACATACATGTATCGAATGCATATGTCTATGTGTATATGTACCATGGTGAAAAAGTTATGACTCGACTGGGACTTGAACCTGGGCTTTTGGCTTACCATATGCATGTGTAACCAGCTAAGGGGATCTCCAAACCACAAAGCCAATTGTGAGTTCAAAATATATTTCCAATATAAAATGGGCCTGCAAATATATACAAATAATACAGTCTAGGGCTATAATTATGTACAGTACAAATATCTACGACAAGTATTTATCAAGTAAGTAGTTTTCTCTTCCAAACTATTATAAAGGTTAAACAAAGTAGACTTAACACCAAGTACTGAATATGTATTATCTAAACAATTACTTTTAGAAAGATAAATAAGTGACTAAAACAAGTAATTCTTACCAGCTGGTCGAGTAAAGTTACCGTAGCAGATACAGAGTTTTCTTCTATAGATGTGAGCTAGACGCAAGACAGAGCCAAAGTGAAAAGGGCGGTTAAACGAAGAGTGCAAAGTTAGTTTCGTGTCACGTGATAAATATCGAGTCTCGCACGCACACCACGATCTCATACTCAACTCACTCACTCACTCTGACATGTACATGTATATCGGAATCACCGACGTTATAAATAGATAACAAATGTCGCAGGAGGCGCGGCACGGGGAACAGGGAACTAAACCAGGGTTACACATGCCAACACTCTAGATACCGACTGAGCTATCAAGCCACACATTCTAAAGACTATCGATCAACTGTTTCACCACAATATATGCCCAGATATGTACATCCCTCAACACAATAATTCGTCCCTAAATCTTACAGATAGAACACTTCTCGGGTTTCTTATTATTACATTTTTCTCTTCATATAAATTACTCTATGTGTTATTTACGTTTGGTGCCAAATGTATCTTGGTGAAAAGTAGTGACTATACTGTGACTTGAACCCAATGCCATCGGCTTACCATGCCAACACATACGCTACCGACTGAGCTATCAATTGCAAATCACACGGTCTTTTAAAGCCTATCAACTGTTTCACCAAAATCTCTACCCGGCTACATATAGCCAGTTGCAAATCTATGAAAAACAATGTAATCACACCAAACATACCAGGGAGTCTTGGGAACACTCAGAAACTTAACTAAGTTCATTTCTGGTTGAGAAACTAGCTACAGCTTGCAAATGAATGATAACAAAAATCAAATTTAAAGAAGGAAAACTTACTAAGCACAACATGAAATTATACCAAGTTTGTGGTCATTAAGCACTGTGGAAAACAATGATTAAAAAAAAAAATAATTTTAATGAAAATTAAACAAAAATCCTTGTTCATGTTCTCATTTAAATTAATAACTACATTAGTGTCAGAAGCATTGCTTTGTTTAAAAGTATATCTATAAAACCAAAGTATTCATTTTTATAAGTATTTCTCAGAGACACATGTCTCTGTTTTTTCAATATTGCTTTCATTACTATATTTTTGTTGCTGCATTAAACCAAAGATATATTTATTAAGGGCAGATAAATTTCCTTCTTTTCCTTTGTCTTCGTTGATTTTAGGGAGGGGGGTTGTTTACGAGATGCTGAAGAGTGAGTCGATTTCAATTTGTGATTTGGCGTGTACCATCAATTTAAATAGTCTTCAATTACTTGTGAATTACTGCTTAAAATCTAATGAAATTTGGGACATATGTTGATTAAAGATAAATTGTTAAACTAATGTAAACTATTTAATACAGCATTCAAATATATATAAATTATAGACCTAAAAATCATCTTGACTTCTTTCGGTTCATTATATAGAGGATCATACATGCATGAGTACGTACTCATTACAAAGTGTTTATATGAAACGAGTTCACTATAATAACATGACACGAGCTTTAGCTTTATCACATAATCTGCCGTGTGGGAGTGCCGTTACATTCACCGCAACAGAGTGCCGTAATTTGCGGAAATTTTAATGCAAATTAGCAATCGTGGCGCTCATTTAAGCGTTAGCCAATCGTAGCGCTCCAGTGCGTCGTCCGTTGTATTACTACTACACTGTTTGTAAGAAAATGCCGAAACAGCCGTCATGCACCTATCACTGGGGGCCAACTACGTATTATTATCAAAATGTTTTGCTACGACAATTTATATGAGTATTTTAATAGATTTGTTTTCCTACGAAGGCAACTTTGTTATTGTAGTAAAACATTTCCCAATTGATACACTGTCTTAAAAGGGCATATACATTTGATAATACGTAGTTGGCCCCCAGTGTATATAGCCTGTTTCATTTTCTATGGCTTACATGATAAAAAGAATCTCGCTAAAGCTCGTGTCATATTATTATAGTTTCTCGTTTTATAAAAACAATTTGTAATGAACACTCATGTACTAAAAGTGTAATATCCTCTATTTTCGGCAAATCACACCAGCGTTTTAGACAGCGCCTAAGTTATAGATTCTTACTCAAATTTATAGCGTCGGGGTTACCTCCCTTGTTACGCGCTGGTGCCATTTGTAGTGTAAATATACATATCACGTTACCAAATAAATACATTTTTATCTCTTTTATAACCACTCTTATAACTATCACTACAACATGGAAACATTTTACTTCGATTAGATCCAACAGCAGTCACGGTCACGTGAGTGTCTACCATTTTATCATACCTTTTGCTTGGTCATAATATTGATATTATTGCAAACATAAAAAAATGTGCCAGAACAAATACGTATGCTACAGCTTTGAGCTCAAAGCTGTAGCATACGCATTTGTACTGACACATTTTTTTATTGAGTAAAATAAAGCCCTATGTATAGCAACATAACAGTTATATTCATTGTCATAAGCCATATCTAGACGTTAGTTTTGTGATAGCTGTCGACTTCTTGCTGGGATGGTCGCTAAATGGAAAGTTACTTGGCATCCACAGGTATATGTGGACTTAGTCCTTCATCGAAAGCCGCCGCATATGCTAATATCAACATTTCCCATCATTATTATTGATATTTTTTCAGTTTTGGGTGAAGGGGGAGAGGGGGTGGTGCAAAGTGTTTCACAAACATGTACATCTTGTTATGTTTCTGTTACAGATGCAGATGTGAAATCTTGTAAAGCAAACTAGTCTTTGTTTAAAAAGGACCATGGCAGACAACAGAGATGATGATGAACTTAGCATTCCGCGGGCGTCTTTGAACAAGATGATCAAGGAAATTATTCCAAATGTGCGAGTAGCAAATGATGCAAGGGAGCTTATTTTGAATTGTTGTACAGAGTTTATACATCTTGTGTCAACAGAGGCTAATGAGATATGTAATAAGCAGATGAAGAAAACAATTTCTCCCGAGCATGTTCTGGCTGGTATGTATAGTCAGAGGTCCAGATAAGATGCGTAAATTTATACATTTTCAAGAATAGCTCCTTTATTTCTCCACCAAACCCTGTACTGTGACCACTCTTTAGAATCGTCTCGAAGAGAGGATTCTAAAGAGTGGTCACAGTATAGGGTTTAGCGTAGAAATGATGATTTTAGTATTAGGGTACGCACCTTTATCTGTAGCTCTGTATATTAAATTTAACTCTTTAATCCTTTACAGGGACTGTATGGTAGTTCTGGACTGAAATTTTAGATAATGCTCACGATTCAAGATTTTATGCAAGATGTCTACATATATGGAGGGCAGAGTACAAAACTGTTATTGTTAGAATCTATAGGGTTAAAAAATGCTTGGACCCAGACGAGATGCAGGGTTTTTTTAGGCTCCAAATACTGATATCATTTTTCAATAGGTAGACAGTTATTATGTTAATGTTAATAAATGATAAATAATGTAGCTTGAACAGTTTTTATACTTAACTATATATGTTTGTGTTTCAGCCCTTGACAGTCTGGGATTTGGATCATATAAGGAGGATGCAACAACTGTATTAAAAGAAGCAAAAGCAGTGGCTGCTAAGAAGCGGAGGGGCAGCTCACGACTAGAGAATCTCGGTATTCCGGAGGAGGAGTTACTGCGACAGCAGCAGGAGTTGTTTGCTCAGGTATATGTATTTGAAACTACAGTAAAATACCTCTAAACCAGAATTCTAGTAGTGAAGAATTTAGATACTTTTAGGCAGGTGGCTGCTTAACCCTTTCCTCCATAAATACGTTTTTCTACTCCCCTGCAAAAATCACTTTCGGAAACCATTGTGATAAATAGAGCGTTTGCTCCTATAGGAGCAAATGCTCTATTTATCACAATGGTTTCTATACTACACTATTCTAAAATGTTCCTTTTCTCTAGTAAATGCTCCTTTTTGGTAGATTTATTCAAAGAAGTTGGGTCTAAAAATAGCCTATGGAGGAATGGGTTAATGCAGGGTGGAAGTCATGCAGAAAGCTCTCAAAGGAGGTTTCATGCTATATTAAGCTGCCACCTGGCTTAAACC
The DNA here is from genome assembly GCA_963576725.1 of Azorinus chamasolen. Lineage (NCBI taxonomy): Eukaryota > Metazoa > Mollusca > Bivalvia > Cardiida > Solecurtidae > Azorinus > Azorinus chamasolen. Next base: position 16,759,005 of record OY755241.1, on the reverse strand, counting down.
TTTCCTTCATATAAATGCACCTTTTCACGCATTTGCAAACGGAGTAGACCCAAATCAGACAGCTCCTTATGGTATTATATAGACCTGATTCTACTGATTCTACAGTTTCAGCCTGAACCTAAATATCCTGTCTTCTTATACCATTAATAAAAAAAATCTCATAAATATTCATTATGTCATTATTTCTTAAATGAATATGCAACAAGGAAAGGGTTAAAGACCGATATTCACACTAATTCAGCATCTAGTTTAGAGGAGTTTTACTGTACATGTATCACATAACATGCTACCAAGGCTCCAGAATAAAAGCTATGAAACAATAGTTTCTTCATTTCTTCACCAAACCAGCTTCATTTTGACTACTCATTGGAATCATGATTCATCTCACAAGATGATTCTGTCAGTTTGTCTCAACATAGGGCTTGATAAAGTAATGAGGATGTCTGCACCGGAAATAATCGTCATTATCTGCCAGAGCTCTTGTATTTTAAACGAGATCTACTAGTGACTACAGTAAAACCCCTCTAAACCGGATGTTCAATTTGGTATTTGGTAAATCTGTTCTGGAGACAGGTGGCAGCTTAATGCAGGGTGAAAGTCCTGCAGAAAGCTCCTGTAGGAGCTTTCTGCAGGACTTTCACCCTGAATTTAGCAGCATCTGCTTAAAAGTATCTGAATTCTTCTCTACAAAAATTCCGGTTTCGAGTGTTTTTTTCTGTATTTTATTTCTGTTTTATATCAATATACATGTAGATAATTGATCAGCAGAGAAAACTCATTGATACACAGAGCAATAGATAAAAGTATGTATTCATTTCTCCACCAAACTCTGTGTTGTGACCACTCTTTAGAACTTCTTTTCAAGATGATTCTAAAGAGTTGTGACATTGTAGCGTTTGGTGGAGAATTAAAGGAGCTATTTATGAGAATGTTCACAACGTAGGATTTGGTGGAGAAATAAAGATGTTATTCTCGAAAATATTTTAATTTACAATTTACACATCTTATCTGGACCTCTGTTTTAGGCAAGACAGCAGCAAGCAGAGCTGGAACAACAGCAGTGGCAACAGATGCAACAGGCCTTACAGCAACAACAGCAGCCACAGCAGAGCAATGGAGATAATGACGACGATGACTACTCCTGACAACACGGAGCAACAAATACTGCAATCAGATGGCTCACTTTTGTAGCTGTGTATGATATAGGGCTCCACATGGGTGAAACAAGCTGTTTCACCAGTTCATAATTTTAGCATTTGAAAGATACCATAGTGGGTTTCTCATTGAAAAGTTGTTAACCTTTTCAATGCGGAAAATGAGTCACTAATGTCCTTTGCAAACAAGTGTAGGGTCTGCACTGTTTTTCATCTTACACTTTTCTTTAAAACTTAGCTAATATAGGGCTCTAGATAGGTGCAACTTGCCAAACATTTTGCAAGAGACTTTACTCCATTTCTCTACCAACCACCAACTCATAGCTGTGACTACAGTAAAACCTCTCTATAATGGCCACTAAATTACATCAAGTATTTGGTGTTAAAGGCAGGTGGCTGCTTAAAGCAAGGTGAAAGTAAAACAAAACGCTTCTATAGAAGCGTTCTGTTTTACTTTCACCTTGCTTTAAGCAGCCACCTGTCCTAGATACCAACTAATTAACACAATTTAGTGGCCATTGTAGAGAGGTTTTACTGTACTCAACCACCAACCGGGGGTCCAACCCTTTTGAGGGGGTTCTAATGAGTTTTTATGAGTTCTCTAAACTCGTAAATGGGACTGCTCATTTGGAATATCTCAATAATGGATTTAGTGAAGAAATGAGGATGAATGTGTATGAACTACTTAATATATCAGGAGCTCTGTACGGATAGGGAAAAGGGACACTGGTATTTGAACACAGCATAGGCCCAGATAAGCCAGGACATATCAGGTGTAGGGTCTTGTGTAGATTTGTACTGTTTGTGGCCTAGCAGCATTTTGTGTTGTTTTAACCCATTCCTTCATAGGCTATTTTTAGATCCAACCTCTGAATAAATGTACTGAAAAGGAGCATTAACTAGAGAAAAGGACAATTTTAGAATTTTGTAGTTTGAAATCATTGTGATAAATAGAGCATTTGCTCCTTAGGAGCAAATGCTCTATTTATCACAATGGTTTCATAAAGTGACTTTTACAGAGGCGTAGAAAGGCATATTTATGGAGGAAAGGGTTTACTGTTTCCCTCTTCAATATTCATGTAAGAAATAATGATGTCATGAATATTAATTAGATGAACTTTTATGTACACAGGACTTTTCTGTATTGATTGAAGCTGTAGTCAGATGTTATAATTTCATGAGCAAACAGAGCAGACCCTGATCAGCTGGCTCCTACAGGAACCTTCTGATCTGGGTCTACTCTGTTTGCAAAGTCATGAAAAAGCATTTATATTAGGGAAAGTTTAACATTTGCAAAATTATCCTCTTGCGAATGTCCAGATAAGGTGCGTAAATTAAAACATTTTCAAGAAAAAGCACCTTTATTTCTCCACCGAACCCTATGTTGTGACCACTCTTTAGAATCGTGTTTTCTAGAGAATTCTAAGGAGTGGTCACAACATAGTACACACCTTTATTTGTAGCTCTGTTGTGTATTCTTAAAGCAATGTTTTCATTCATTTCTTATGAAAGTCAAGTTCTGTGTAAAAAACTGTTCAGAGCCTGATGTAACTCTAAATTACATTGGATTTAAACTTGTTACATAGACAATCCTGAACTCGAAACTAGAGTGCATAGAGTTGGATGCCCTGTACTCTAGACATGAATCTTTCAACAGTTTTATACCAAGCCCACAAGATGTAAATATTGCAGAACCTGAATAGCCACTGTGTTTGTAGTGACGGACAATCTTGGTCTGCATATCTGAGCAACAGATAAAGGTGTGTTTTCAAATACTATAACCGTTATTTCTTCACCAATCCCTATGATGTGACCACTCTTAAGAATCACCTCGAAGTGGTCATACCATAGGATTTGGTGAAGAAATAAAGGAGTTACTCTTGAAAATGTTTTAACCCATTACCTCATAGGCTATTTTTAGACCAAACCTCTTTGAATAAATCTACCGAAAAGGCACACATGTTAGAGAAAAGAAAAAAATTAGAATTGTGTAGTTTGAAACTATTGTGATAAATAGAGCATTTTCTCCTATAGGAGCAAATGCTCTATTATCACAATGGTTTTATTAGGTGACTTTTGCAGAGGCGTCAAAAAGCGTCAATATGAGGGAATGGGTTAATATACACATATCATCTGGACCTCCGCATGTTGTGCATATATTCAAGTACCCTGTGTACTGTGTGATATTGAACCTTTCTAAGGCGCCCACTTGACTAATTAATCATTTACTCCATAAATTTCGACACCTTTGCAAACAGAGTAGACCCAGATCAGATGGCTCCAGTAGGAGTCGTCTGATCAGGGTCTGCTCTGTTTGCTTATGATTTCATATAGATATTATCTAGTTTCTGCCATTGGCAAAAAATCCTGTTTATGTGCTATTATAACAATTATAAATGTAATTAATATTCATTGAGTTATTATTTCTCACTTGAATATTCATGGAGTAAAGGGTTAACTTAAGTATGTTGTGACAAGCATTTTGAGTACATAGGGTAGGTTACAAGTGCAGGCATGAAATTTATGTTGTTGATAAATTGAGAAGCACTACTTATTGAAATCTGTTGTTGATAAACTGAGAATCACTGCTTATTGACTGTATGTGTTAGTTTCTCAAGAGAAGTGATTAAATAAATACTTCAATTTGACATTAAATTGCTTTGAAATATTTTGTAACCATTTTACTATCCAGGTACTGCAATCCATATGAACAAACAAAATTACCGATTAAACATAAGTCTTATAAAGCAGGTGGCTGCTTAATGCAGGTCAATAATAATTCAGGAAGTTCCAAAGGGAATTTTCTGTATTTCTTTTGCCCTGCATTAAACTACCATCTGCCAGAAAGATCACTTAATGGCCATTATGAATAGGTTGCAACATAAATCTCATTTACTAATAGCTTGGATGAAACACCAAGTAACACTTTCTATAGATTACATGTTTTCATAAAGTCAGAGGCTCACTTAACCATTTCCTTGTTCAATATTCATGAAAGAAAAAATGACATCATGAATATTTATTAGCTGAATATTTATAATGTAAACTGTTCAAAGGAAAAAATTTTGCTTTGTCAAAAATTGTAGAATTAGATCTTTATCATGTCAGGAGCAAACAGAGTAGACCCTGATCGGACGGCTCCTATAGGTCTACTCTGTAAAACCTCTCTATAGCGGCCACTAAATTACATCATTTGTTTTAAAGGCAAGTGGCTGCTGAAAGCAAGGTGAAAGTAAAACAGAACGCTCCTATAGGAGCGTTCTGTTTTACTTTCACCTTGCTTTAAGCAGCCACCTGCCCTAAATACCAGCTAATTAACACAATTTAGTGACCGTTATAGAGTTATACTGTATATGAAGGATCGAGAGGTTTAACTGTATATGAGGGATGGGGTTAATCATTTAACATCAGTTTGTACAAAATGATTACTTGTACTTGCAACATATCCTGTATTGAATTAATTTGTCTATGAATATTCAGAAGGTATTGAAAATTTGAATAAATATAGAACAGGGAAAAGGTTACCGTAACTACGGTAAGTATTATGAGAGCTAAATATATGCAGTCTATTTGATTTCACTCAACAAGACAATACATCAGTGTCTTGCTAAAACGACCACATAATTTGTCAGCATTGAACTACTTGTACTTGCAACATATCCTGTATTGAACTAATTTGTCTATGAATATTCAGAAGGTATTGAAAATTTGAATAAATATAGAACAGGGAAAGGTTACCGTAACTACTGTACGTATTATGAGAGCTAAAGATATGTAGTCTATTTGATTTCCCTCTACAAGACAATACATCAGTGTCTTGTTAAAACGACCACATAATTTGTCAGCATAGGAGTCTTTAGCAACAGGCAGTTGCTTTAACCTATTTCCTTCTAGGTTATTTTTAGACCTCTTTGAGTAAATCTACCAACAAGCAAAAAATGCGGAAACCGCATTAAACCGGATTTTTTTTGTGTTGACCTTGGCCCAACTCATGTATCTTTGTATCGACTGACAAGGCCTTCACCCAAGCTATCTGCATAGTAAATATACTAGCCCTTGTAGTTCAGAAGTTATAACAACATGTTTCAAAGTAGTGACCTTGACCTGATTTCAGGTATCTTTATGTCATATGTAAGGTCCTTGCCAAAGCTATCTGAATACCAAAGGTGAATTGCCTAGCACTCATGGTGGATCAGAAGTTATAGCAAAATGTTAAAGTTTGTTAAAAACAGTCAAGTTTTTAAAAAAATTGACAATGACCTTGACCCAATTTCATGTATCCTTGTATCAACTGAAAGGCCTTCACCAAAGTTATCTCCATACCATATATGAATTGTTTAGCACTCGAGGTTCAGCAGTTAAGAAAAAATGTTGAAGTTTTTCAATGATGGCCAACTTGTCAAAATAGTCACCTTGACCTAATTTCAAATATCATTATATCAACCTAAAGGCCTTTACCAAAGCCATTTGTATACCAAAGATGAATTACCTAGTATTTGTAGTGCACTAGTTATAGCAATGTTTAAAAAATGGCACAGTTTTGGAAATTGTGACCTTGACCTTGACCTGATATCATGTATCTTTGTATCAAGTGAAAGGCCTTCACCCAGGCTATCTGCATACCAAATATGAATGGTCTAGCTTAAGTAATTCAGAAGTTGTAAGCAATGTTAAAGTTTTGTTAACGACAGCAACGTTTTGGAAATAGTGACCTTGACCCGATTTCATGTATCCTTGTATCTAGTGAATGGCCTTCACCCAATACCTAGCATTTGTAGTTCAGTAGTTATAGCAATGTTAAAAATTGTTAAAATGGCAAAGTTTTGGATATAATGACCTTGACCTGATTACATGCATTCTTATATCAAGTGGAATGCCTTCACCCAAGCTATCTCCATACCAAATATGAATGGTTTAGCTTAAGTAATTCAGAAGTTATAAGCAATGTTAAAGTTTTGTTAACAACAGCAAAGTTTTGGAAATAGGGACTTCGACCTTGACCTGAATTCAAATATCCTTGTATCAAGTGAAAGGTCTTCACCCAAGCTAGGTGTATACCAAAGATGAATTGCCTAGCATTTGTAGTTCAGAAGTTATAGCAGTGTTAAAGTTTGTTAAAAGTGGCAAAGTTTTGGAAATAGTGACCTTGACCTGATTCTATGTATCTTTGTATCAAGTGAAAGGCCTTCACCCAAGCTATCTGCATACTAAATATGAATGGTCTAGCTTAAGTAATTCAGAAATTATAAGCAATGTTAGAGTTTTGTTAACGACGGCAAAACTTTTGAGCCAGTACACATAGAGAATTGATATTTGGCATGTACATGTATATGTATCTCATAAAGCCACACATTTTGAGGGGTGACATGTCAAGGTCAAGGTCAATCTTCAAGGTCAGAGGTCAAATATATTTGTAAAATTACTGACTTTAACATTGTCCATAACTTTTGAACCAATAGAGATAGAGACTTGATATTTTGCATGCATGTGTATTTCATGAAGCTGCACAGTTTGATGGGTGACGTGTCATGGTCAAGGTAATCCTTTACAGTCAAAGGACATATCGGGGGCATAGTGTTTCACAAACACATCTTGTTTAAAAATAGGTTCATTGTATTTCAGAAGAAACACAATTGATGTAATAAGTTTTTATTTTGTTTATTTAACAATGATATATATATAATCTACAAATATAATTTTCATAAAGACATGAACAGTAAAGATTGTCAACAACATCCTTATTGTAATATCAAAGTGATTTAGCCAATAAATGTGAGAGTTGGCCGTGGCATTGAAGGTTTACAACTTGATCACTTCCTCTTATGCTTATTTGAGCACCATAAAGCATTGACCGATTGTGCAAAATATATATTCCCTCAAAACTGAATACCAAGTAAACACTACATGTAGAAAAAGCTGGGTACCAAGTAAACACTGCATGTAGAATAAGCTGGGTACCAAGTAAACACTATATATAGAATAAGCTGGATACCAAGTAAACATGTTTGAGAATACATTTTGTATTCCTGACCTTCGATTCTGAGAATGTCTCGTTGAATTCCAGCAAAATACATGTACAGTAAAACCTCTCTACAACGACCACTAAATTTGTGTTAATCAGTAGGTATTGTGGGCAGGTGGTTTCTTAAAGCAAGGTGAAAGTAAAACAGAACGCTCCTATAGGAGTGTTCTGTTTTACTTTCACCTTGCTTTAAGCATCCACCTGCATTTAACACAAAATACTTGATGTAATTTAGTGGCCATTATAGAGAGGTTTTACTGTATTCCATACTGTATATCATTTCTACTGACACCATAGACACCAGTCTACTTTTTCTCTTTTTTCACCCGGCCCATCAGATAAAATTCTTGGTTTGGCTTCAAATTCATCAGATATGCCATTCTATTGGACAGGGCAAATAGGGCCACAACTGACCCAATATCCCAGGCATCATCCTGTGTTAACCCATGACATTCTAGGGCCGCAAATCGCTCTTCAGATAGTGGTTTGCAATGGCACAGATCAATTGCATACTCTAAAATAGCGCGCTGTCTGTTATCAAGGTCTGCCGTTCTCCAGTTGGCTGCCACCTGAAAAATAACACATACCCTGAACTTTGCGACAACAGAGGTTCTAGTTATTTGATATCTAATCTGGTCAATTTATCAATTTCACAGCTTAATGCAGGTTAAAAATAATGCTATAAGTTCCTATAGGAGCTTTCAGCATTGCTTTCGACCTGCATTAAGCTGTCACATGAGTTTCTAGATATTCGAAGTTAATACATTTCAGAACAATTATGTATTGTTAAGTTTGGAATTACCGAACTTTATCTTAAGTTATCCCGAGGTTCGAGTTATCAGTGTTCAAGATATCAAAGTTCAACTGTATATCAGGACACACTGTCTTCTCTTCACTGGTTGGTGGTACAATAAAGTCTCACTAATATGACCACTCAAAATGAGTATAAGTCTTGATCTATAACTCATTCCCTCCAAGACTATTTTTAGACCAAACCTCTTTGAATTAATCTACTGAAAAGGAGCATTACCGGTAACTGTAGCAAAAGGAGAATCTTAGAATTTGAACAAATGCTCTATAAATCACATTGGTTTCAAAAAGTGAATTTACAGTGGCATCAAAAGGTGTTAATATGAACGAATGGGTCAAAAGGCAATAATAATTGGCATCAATCTGAGGGAATGGGTTAACACTTAGATCACTAAGCAACTATTGTCTGCAACAAAAATTGTGTAATGCAATTCATTAACCTGATGAATATTCTGATAATTCATGTAAGACATAATGACATTGTGAATGTTAATTACCGGTAGATTATATTTTATAATGGCACATGAACACATCATGTTGGCTCATGCCAGCACTGTAGAATCATATCTACTGTATACTATACCATTAACAAACAGAGAAGACCCTGATCAGACAGGAGCCATCTGATCTGGGTCTATTCCATTTGCAAAGGCATGAAAAAGTGTTTATTTATGGGAAAAAATTAATTCATTTCTCCTTAGATACATGTACACTTTTTGCTGCCATTGGAAACAGATCGGATGCCTCTCTCTAATCAGGGTCTGCTCTGTTTGCTTATGGAATAATATACATGTAGAACTGATTCTACAGTTTAAAACTGTTCTATAGGTCAGAGGTCCAGATAAGATGCGTAAATTAAAACATTTTCAAGAATAACTTCTTTATTTCTCCACCAAACCCTATTTAGAATCATCTCTTCAAGATGAGCCTAAAGAGTGGTCACAATATAGGGTTTGTTGAAGAAATGATGATTTTAGTATTTGGGTAGTCAGCACCTTTATCTGTAGCTTTGTCACAGTATAGGGTTTGTTGGAGAAATGACAATTTTAGTATTTTGGTAGTCAGCACCTTTATCTGCAGCTCTGCATTGGTTATTGTACAGTGCTCCCTCCCTACAACGGCCCTCTCAATAACGATTCCCTCCTTACAACAACGCATGTCACTGTTTCCGAAACAACAAGGCTCCAGAAACAACTTCTTCCATCGTATTTTCTTTATGCCTCCATCAAACCCTATGTTGTGACCACTATTTAGAATCGTCACTTTGTGACGATTCTAAAGAGTGGTCACAGCATAGGGTTTGATTGAGGCATAACGGTTTTAGTTCTCGAAATACACCTTATCTGGGATTTTCCCTCCCTATAACAACTCCCTCTGAACAACACATACAATCTTCGTATCCCAAAGTGTGTCGTTGTAGAGAGGGAGCACTGCATATTCAATGCTAGCGCACAAAGAGAAGAACAACAATACCTGATCAGCCGAGTAAGGGTTTTTTGAGAAGATTCTTTGCAGGGCTCCATGTGCTATGATACAGTACAGACAATGGTTTTCTGCTGACGTTGCCACCACTATCATCTCTTTGTCAGCTTTTGTGATATTTCCTATGAAAAACAAGTAATAGGAGCATTGAAAACAATGCCATAGTCCCCTACTGACTGAATTGAAAACAATGCCATAGTCCCCTACTGACTGAATTCCAAGTCTGACTGCTATAATTCTTTGAAAAATCAATGTATCATAACAAAATTCAAACTTGATCTCTAACTCATTATAATGAATCTACATACTAAATATCACTTCAATATCTGCTAGGGTTTAGATAAAAAGTCCCGAAAACTGATCTGGGTCTACTCTGTTTGCAAAGGCATAGAAAGGCGTATCTATGGAGTAAGGGGGATAAATATACAGACGTCATCGAACTTCCCTTTCCACTTGTTTCGTATGCAACAGGTTGATACGTTGATAAATTTACAAGATTTGTTTCTTTCTCTGTATCGGTTTTATGTCGCTTTAACAGTATTTCAGTCATATTTCGACATCAAGTTAAGGAAGATACCACATGCTTTTCCATGAATGGAACAAATTGCAATGTTTCTTGCACAGAAGAACACCCAGATAGAACCACCGACCTATCGCAAGCCAGTGGGAAGGCTTCCTCACATGAAAAATCCAAATGCCCATGTTGAGCAAATAGTGAATACCCTAATCAAACTTCTCTTCAGCAGTTGATATGGCTCTACACTATTTGCCTTGATCCATATTTTTTTTTATTTACAGTATGTAAATTTTATCCAAAGTAATGATACCTCTTTCTGCCATGACGATATCGTAGTAGTCCATGAATGCTCGTAGCTCATCAGGCTTGTATGACATGCCACTGAAGACATTGGGTACAAACCCAGTCTGCAATAGAATTGAGAAACTCACATGTATGATATGCCACTGAAGACATTGGGTACAAACCCAGTCTGCAATAGAATTAAGAAACTCACATGTATGACATGCCACTGAAGGCAATAGGTACAAACCCAGTCTGCAATAGAATTGAGAAACTCATTTCAAAGGCTGCAATCAATGCGCCATGGCTTGTTAGAATGTGTGTGCATACTAGGGACCAGGTGTAAATCTTTTTTCAGTATTAGCTGATCAAGCTGAGTTGTGACCTTTTTAACCCTTCGCTTGCTGAATTTTAAAATACATTTCTCCTTCTTTACCCATGCCCTGTTGTATAATTACATATATCTTCACTGTGTACAAGTATTTCGCTGTGCAATCACTGCTGTGGAGTGCAGTGGTTGCACAATTAACTTGTAAATAGTGCAGACCCTGATGAGACAGCTCCTGCAGGAGCTGTCTCATCTGGGTCTTCACTCTTTACAGGTAGGTATATTGACGTGAATAGCAAGTGAAGGGTTCATGTACCAATGAAATGCAATAAAGAATGCAGGCGTTTATTTGGTTAGTACAAAGGAAATGGTTAATTATTAAGGAGTATTCTGCATGACTTTCACCCTGCATTAAGCTTCCACCTGTCTCCAAGACCGATATGAATTGAATGTCTGGTTTAGAGAGGTTTTACTGTGTCAATTTACTGATTATTTACAGTAGCTCATGTTCACAGGAAATATTTGCCATGGTACAAGCTCTAGAATCAGATCTTTATTATTCTACAAGCAAACAGAGCAGACACTGATCAGATTGCTCCTACAGGAGCTGTCTGATCTGGGTCTAATCTGTTTGCAAATGCATATCTATGGAGTAAATGGTGGCAATAAACTAGAATTATTAACCTTTTCCTTCATCTAAATGCCTTTTCACACATCTGCAAACAGAGTAGACCCGGATCAGGGTCTGTTCTGTTTGCTAATGGAATTAATGGTTTAACAAGGGGTTATTATTCATTTGTGCATTATATAAATACCTTGTCTGCTATTTCCATTATTCTGTCCTTGACATCTGTGGGTAGAGTTTCCAGGTCTGGTACAGGGAACCGGCTACATCCCTGCTGCTTCCTCACAACACTTGTAGATTGCAAAAATCTCATGGATGCCACTTGACATTTTGGAGTCTGTAATATACATGTAACAAACAACTAAGAGACCAAAGACTGTACTTGTAGCAATAACAAACAACTCAGGGATCAGAGCCTGTAGTTGTAACAATAACAAATGACTCAGATATTGTCGGTAAGATTTGACCTGGCACTGTATGAATATTCCGCCTTTTTCCGTAAGCAGTTTTTATCTTTCCAAAACACACAGTTTAAGAATGCGCCACTATACAATGACTTTGGTTCATTATTAGTTTTTCAATGTAATGCAAGCATTTGCAGCGCAGTGGTTTAATCACAGTAATGCTGATATTAGTGTCGTGGGTTCAAGTCCCACCATAGTTTTTTTTATCATTTTAAGATATGAGATTAGTAAAAATTCTTTTGGGAAGGTGCATGGACACATGCTGGTCATGAAAATGTTTTTTGTGTGAATATTAGTACAGTGGAAGTTGTCTTAGACAAAATATATTAACAATGTATACATGATGTAATCAAACAGTTGTGTTTAAGACAATCTACTACATGTCGCGCAAACTGCTCTTAAAAAGCGCTCTGTGCATATAATTGAAAAAATGCAGAAAACAATGATAAAAGAAAAATAAAGAGAAATTTCAGAATAAATTTAAAAGATAGTATATTTCTGAAAAATGTTTTTTGCCTTAGTTTGATTAGATTCTAGCTGAATTCAAACCAACAACTTCTATTTTCAGAGTCAGCGACACAATCCACTGGGCTATTGCAACAGTAATTGCAACATTAACAAACAACTCAGAGACAGTTTTATAACCTCGGGCCAGAGCCTGTAATTATAAAACTACTCAGAGACTAGCGCCTGCAACTGTAACAAACACCTCAGAGACAGACTAGAACCTGTAATTGTAACAAACAACCCATGCAGAGACTAGAGCAGCAGAGCCTGTAATTGTTACAAAACAACTCAGATACCATAGCCTGTAATTCAAAAAACAACTCATAGACTAAAGCCTGTAATTGTAACAAACAACTCAGAGACTAGATCCTGTAATTGTAACAAACAACTTGATCAGAGACTGGAATATGTAAGTGTAACAAACAATTCAGAGATCAGAGCCTGTAATTGTAACAAACAACTCAGAGACCAGAGCCTGTAATTGCAATAAACAACTCAGAGACTAGAGCCTGTAATTGTAACAAACAATTCTGAGACTAGAGCCTGTATATAATTGTAACAAACAACTCAGAGACAGAGCCTGTAATTAAAGGCTGATTTAGTGAAATAAACGTTCTTGAAATAGCACACATGTTCTGTATCAGATCGACACATAGATGCTGTACTGTAACACACAATAAGGTGTAAGACGGCATGCTATTTTTTTGGTGGTTGGATATCGTACAAACCGAAAGTAGCTCGATGATCAGACAGAGTAATACAACAAACGGAAATTCAGAATAATTAGATGCACAGAACTTATTCTCTGTCGATTCCGCTTACTGCTAATACTGGTTACTTTCTAACAGTCTATTGTCTTCTGTATGTGACTAATTGATAATCAAGCCACTGTGCTTGGGACACTTTTTCTTTGCTTAGAAACACGAGAATGTAGACTAATATGTTACTGAATTGTAACAAAACATACATACACACACAGAGGTTTTATACTAACCCTTTTCAGCACATGAGCTAGCATTCTCTGTAAATGTTGCATTTGGTCTTTTGGTGGATTCGGTGTCAGTTCCAAAATTAACGAGAAGGTAACCCCCGTCTTTAAAATATATATAGGTCAGATGTCGTCCTAATTTACAACAATATCGATCGGAATTCCTCGTCTTATTCCGCCAAGTCGATTATAAGCAATCGTAACACCTCGGGGACTTCTACGTAATTTGACGGACTGCCTTCGAAATCATAGGAATGGTTACCTTACACATAAATTTTGTGAAACAACTGAGACATTTAAAAGTGATATGACCCAAACGGTAATAATTGTTTCAGCTTTTCGACACTATGTCTTTTTGTCTGAACGGGTGAATACTTGTTGTGAAAAATGTATGCGAACTCGCACAAATAAGAGAAAGTACATGTAGAGGTGGAGGAACTTTTCCGAGGTTGCCGGAAACCGCCGAGTTGGTAAGATTTGAAGGCTGAGGTTTATGTAGACCATATAGAATTGCGGTCTTTTCTGCGGGCATCGGATACCTTTGCTTTTGGTGGATAATATTTAACGCGAAATGTAATATAAATATTGTTAAGGGAAAGGGTTAAGTTAGACTTATATAAAACGTTATACGGCTATTACGGTTTATAATACCCATAATTTTGAGAGTAATTTCTGAAATGAAGTGAAGTGGAATTACAACTTTCTTTCACAATATTAATATTCATACTCAAACATGTATCTATTCAATGTAGACTCATTTGGGAATTGGGACGGACAGTTAAATATGTTTTTGATTAGGATTAACATATAGATCTACCCATAGTGTTGAGAATCACTTCTGAAATGTACATGTATCAGATGGATACAGAGAATTCCGAAAGAACCGTGGACATATTTGGTCTTAACTTCCATTGGAATAAAAAAAATAACCAGATAAAACGGAAAAGGATATAAGAGAAAACATATGTTTCTAGGTCGATTCTATAGGTTAAACGAAGAAGCAATTGTTTAAAAAAAAGTGTCCATCGCTTGTGTGGTTACATTAATGATGGTAGAAAAGTTCTTGGATGTATACCAACTAATTACAGAAGTTTTTGTTAATAAATAAATTGTTCTCTGTATTAGACACGTATTGTAAAGCCGGTCCGTTCCCATCGCAGAGAGTGTGGAAATGACACAGAAGTCCAGATAAGAATAATAAATTAAAACATTTTCAAGAATAACTTCTTTATTTCTCCACTAAACCCTATGCTGTGACCATTCTTTAGAATCGTGGAGTGGTCACAACATAGGGGTTGTTGGAGAAACGACGATTTTAGTATGCATACATCTGTATCTGTAGGGGGCTCCGTAACCGAGTGGGCGTGGTCTTCAACTGACAATCGCTTAGCCCCTCACCGCTGTGGGTTCGAATCCCGGTCTGGGCATTTAGATTTTTCATGTGAGGAGACCTTCCAGCTGACTTGCGATAGGTCGGTGGTTTACCTGGACCTTCTTCTGTGCACGAAACAATGCAATTTGGTCCGTGTACAGAAGGGTCTTCCTCCACCTGTAATTAGCTGGACGTCGTGATATGACTGAAACATTGTTAAAAACAATAAAAACTAAACCAAACCTTTATCTGTAGTTATGTGGTCACAACAGAGGGTTTGGTGGAGAAATGACGATTTTAGTATGTACCTTTATCTGTAGCTCTGTGATGGTTTCCAAATCAGGATTATTTACACAATGATTGATGACTAGATAACTCATACAGCCTCTCACTTGTCACTAGCATTACACTTGTTTTAATTCAAAGCTATTTAACCCTTTACTCCATGAATACTCATGCGAGAAATAACGACATCATGAATATTAATTAGGTAAATTGTTATAATAACACATTGACACAGGGATTTATGGTCATAGTAGAAACTGTAGAATCATATCTATATCATATAGATCTAATAAGCAAACAGCAGACCCTGATCAGTGGGTGTACTCTGTTATGAACGGCGTAGAAAGGCGTATTTATGGAGTAAAGGGTCATTCTGTGGCCATTTAATCCTTTCAGTACGGGACACTGGTTACCGGTACTTATATCCTTGGCAAACGGCAAACAGTGTAGACCAAACTCACAGGCTTCCTAGAGGAACCCTCTATTCAGGGTCTACACTCTTTGTCATGTTATACCTTTCTTAAAAACACCTAGAATATTCACGATAGACTTTACCTTTCTGAATTTTGGAATAGTCCATTTGGAAATTCAGCATTGAAAGATTTAATTAATGTACAATGTACATACAAACTGTTGAAAATGTTACATTTATTATGGAACGCATTTCTGCCATGCTAATTGCTAAATACAAAATGTGAAATGCTTTTTGCTAATTGTGTAAATTGCTAGGGAATGTTCCAAATGATGGATGTTAATGACAAAATGTTTGCACTACATGTACTAGCATTGAACAACGCCTATATAATTATCATTTTTACAGAAAACATTAACCCATTTGCGCCCAGTGGATTCTTCCATTCTTATATATTGGATTTATAAGTCCATTTTTTATCTAAGGGATGCCTGGTCTAAATTTTCATTTTCGTTTTGTTTTATACTGAAATTCCTATCAGCAAACAGTGTAGACTCTGATCAGACGCCGCATTATGCGGCGTCTGATCAGAGTCTACACTGTTTGCCCATGTCCCATATATGGGATCGTGGGAACAAATGGGTTAATCAGATTGTGATTGGATTTAAGTGAAATGTGTGACATTTTAAGCTTAGTTTAAATCGTGTGCTTTGAAGCATGGCTCAGGGTGGTATACTGCACAAACTAGGCATGGAGCTTTAAGTCAATGCCGGCGTTGCCGTTGAAAATTTGCCACCTGTTAATTTTTTATCAGGTCTTTTTTCACGGTTAGTTGAAAACTTGTTGAACACCACAGCAAGGGGGGGGGGATCCAGCGAATGGTCTAGGCCCTCTTCAACCCCGCCCCATCAAAACACATCCCTCGCAACACCAGGTCAATTTTCAACATTAAATATTGACCCAAACAATATTTCACTTGTTCCTATTGCCTGCTTATCGCGACAATGATAATATGTACGGAAACAGCTTGGGGTAACTCTCCATCTTATCTGGATCGAATCTGCTTTACGTTATACAGTTATACTCCAGTAATTGGTACAATTAAGATTTTTTTCGTGAAAAATAAAATTGCCTCATTGATATTTAAATGCATATAATATTAATATTCAGACATTCTAGTAACCATCTGAAAAGTTTGACTCACACCATTGTTAACATCTTATGCAAATGCTATTTCGAATTACATTAACGGATTCTAAATCCCCCGCCGCAAAACGGGGAGAGGATAATGGGAATGCACTTCGTCTGCCCGTCAACCATTGTTCGTCCGTCCGTCCGTCCGTCCGTCCGTAACTTTCCGTGCCCTTCCCTTTGAAATATTTTGAAATGAAAACAGCACATGCATGTGCGGATCCAACTCTACCCCCCCCCCCCCACACACACACACACACACACGTACGCACGCACATATGCACTTTCATTGTCAAAAGGACATTTCGCGATGATTGATTTTTATATATTATAATTAGTAAAACTGAATACAGGGTAAGGTGTAATATCCGTCAAGAAAATAAGGAATAAAGTAAATATAAACCGAAATACGGGGGTTTGCTGCACTGCACAGCGGCGGATCCAGGCTGTTTGCATATGGCAATAGGTCGTGATTGGCAGGGTAAGGTGTAATATCCGTCCGCTATGCAGTGCAGCAAACCCCCGTATTTCGGTTTATATTTACTTTATTCCTTATTTTCTTGAAATTTCCCCATTTCTTTTCTTGTTCTTGCAAAACAAATATGCGGGTTTGATGTCGATACTACGTATATTAGGTTACCGGATTGTCGCGATTGTTTGAGCTTTTTATAATATACATGTAGCTGTTTCAACATTTCGTGGCACCCGACTTTTCAATGATGGGAGCCACCCGACTGCTATTTTCACCCCCACCACCAAACTCTCACCTACACTTCAATCTAAACGTCTTCATAATTATGAAAATATCTGAACCCATATAGTTGATGGCGAGAGTTGATTAGTATCATACGATCAACCATATTGATTGTATATCAGCATCTGGGTCATTTTTCAACGGGTTCCTTTTTTCACGTAAGGTCACTTTTTCACGTGTGGGCAATGCCGTTATTTAACGACCCGGGTAATTTCTCAATGTTAAAACATGACCTGTCTTTCGTGGAATAGAGACCCACCGGGTCCTTTTTCAACAGGGCCAAACTTTAATGTAACACTGGAAGCACTACGACTTCGAGTAAAGTTCTGAGGTTGCAGAAAGAAGCAGAAAGACTTCTAATGGAAGTACTAAACATTCCAAGGAGGCATATAGTGATCTTGTTGGCCTCAGCACCACGTGTAATGATCAACTTTTGACAGTGGATCATCGGGAAAATTCTCGCCCACATATGCACGCTTCTCCCTTGGGATATTCGTCTGCTTAAAATGGTTGCATGCCGGACAAGGATGCCGGTCTTTAAAAACTTTGGGAATATCAAAGGCAATAAGCTGACATGATGAAAAACATCTTGGTAGAGTTTTCCTACATTAAAAATACTGGTAATCAGTTATCAAATGTTAGTGGTTGTAAAAGTTCCATGCATGGTGGAAATTTACAAACTGACCAAGGTAAGAGCTAAGACTGACCAAGGTCAACGTCGCCCGGAGAATGATCAGACAGGTGAACCTATTTTGGGACAATGTGCGGCCTCATTCTCGCTGGCTGATAAGAAGGGTGTATCAGTTTCACAGGAGATGGCTATATTTCTGATTGCACCAGGTATCGAGGAAGGCTAACGTACACAGCTTTGCGAAAAACATCCTATACCAGAAAACACATATGCATTGAACATACCTAAGGCATATAAGGAAATATGGCGTGTGTTGTCCCCAGAAACAAGATCAAAAGATGTGAAAATCCAGAAAATTCAATTTCAATGTCCTGGGTGCTAGTGTTCCTTTGGTCAGGGCAATAGATTTGTTTATTGAGAACCAGAATATCCCAGACAAAATAAGCGTTGAAAACGTAGTTACACTCCTGGTAGACAGTCTAGCCATGCTATCAAGTGTCAACTTAGACATGAACACCCGTTGACGGGATATGATTAGGAAAGACCTTCATCATGCTTATGTCGCTTTGTGCTCTCTCCAAAATCCGGTTATTGAGTACCTTTTTGGTGACACTGTTGCAAATGAAAGTGATTGCGGAAACCAACAAAGTTAGTTTAAAGGTTAAAACTCAGCGGCATAATTCGGTATACAGATTCAACCCAACGCAAATACAAAACCGGGGGCATTTTTATTGAACAGACCTCTCCCACAAAACCAGATTGTTCGCGGCAATAGGAGGGGGTTCAAACCGACGGCCAGCAATCCTGCGACTCAGTACCGGTCGTACAACAACAAGAAAAGGAAAAATTAAGAGTTAAGGCTAGTGACATGAATATGCCATTCAAGGCGGGTCGACTACCATATTTTATAGATAATTGATACATTACAAGAGAAAAAACTACTTTGAACTTGGTAAAATGATTTCAGATGAACTTTTAAACACACCTATGCAAACCTCTTGATTAAATAAATCTGAGAGAAAAATGCTTGATTCTGAACTTAAAGGTCAACCCGTACTTAATTCTCAGTGTTGTTCTATTTTCTGGTCCTTCGGGATCATTAGTTTTGATGTTATTAATTTTGAAAATTGAATACTGCTTAAGCCGGTGCTAGGGGAGTGAGTAGTGTTGAACTTTTAATAACTACTCATGAACAGACTCAATAAAACCGAGTATGCACTTTTCTCTTTTTGCATTTCTACTTTTGCTTTTCGAAGGATCACTTTTTTTCAGAATATTTATAAATTTGCTACAGAAAGGTGTAATTGAACAGGCCGATCATATTTCAAGGGAATTTATTTCTACTACGTTGTTAGACAAAAAAAACCGATGGATCATTTCGAATGATACTAAATCTCAAACAATTAAATCAGCCAATCGAGTATGTGCTTTTTATAAATGGAACATTTACAGGCAGCTATCGGATTAATGCCACCTGGCTGTTATATGACTTCGTTAGACTTAAAAGATGCTTATTATGCTTATTATACAGTTAATGTGTCAATAGAATATAAAAAAATACCTTCGATTTCTTTGGAGAGGAGAATTATACGAATTTACATGTTTTCCAAATTGACTAGCTTGTGCATCCAGTAAGTGCGTGAGTTGGGTTTTACGTCCGTCCAACAGTATTTCAGTTATTTGCAGACGGCACCCGATTGAGACAAGTTATAGTGCTGCCTCACTGGAATGCACCTGCCGAGGGCACATGGCAAGGGCTGCCCACCCAGTCACATTATCCTGACAACGGGCCGACCAGGACCGAACAGTCCTATAAGTCTGTCGCGGCCGGGGATCGAACCCACGACCTTCCGTACCGCTGGCGGACGCTCTACCACTGAGCCACGCAACCGGTTTTTGCGCGGCCGGTTTGTGCATCCATATTATTCACCAAGTTAATGAAATTACACGTAAGAGTCATGCAGGAATCACTGCATACAAAACACACAACCACCCCAAACAGCATCAAGCCGAAACACAGTAAATGTACATTTGTCAAATGTGCATTGGAACGGTCAGTGACAAATGTCACTGGGGATTTAAACCGATTAGGGACGTCTGACCTCACACTTATCCCATCCCACCCTAATTGACCATATTTGGCCATCAAAGAACGTTAGGTTTCCTGTCTGTTATTTACATTGATGACTCATATTTACAATATTTACAAGGTGGCTCGTATACTGAGTGTCTGAATAATGTAGTCAACTCAAAATTGGTCTCAAACCTCGGATTTCTCATAAACAGGAACACATCTGTTTTTCAGCCTACTCAAGTAATCATAATTCTAGGTTTTGTCATTAATTCACTCACAATGCGTATTTATCTGACAGAGGCTAAGCAATTGAAACTGAAAACGACAATAAGTATGATAATTAACCCTTCACTTGCTGAATTTTAAAATACATTTCTCCTTCTTTACCCATGCCCTGATGTATAATTACATATATCTTCACTGTGTGCAAGTATTTCGCTGTGCAATCGCTGCTGTGGAGTGCACTGGATACACAATCAACTGGTAAATAGTGCAGACCCTGATGAGACAACTCCTGCAGGAGCTGTCTCATCTGGGTCTTCACTATTTACAGGTAGGTATATTGACGTGAATAGCAAGCGAAGCGTTAATTCTGTGGATAAAAGTTTATCTGTACGAACAATTGATGAATTGATAGGAACTCTTGTATCATGCTAAGTAGCTGTACCTTTAGGTTTTGTATATACAAAAATATTGAAACAGGAGGAGACTTTTGTTTTCGACGGATCACACACTTTCAAAATATATGTTCTTCACAACAGCAGGTGTTAAGTGTTTGTGTGGCGGCCGTAAAAAGTCGCCCCGTACTTCATTCTCAGTGTTGTTATATCTTCTGGTCCTTCGGGATTTTAGTTTTCATGGTATAAGTTTTGAATATTGAATACTGCTTAAGCCGGTGCCAGGGGCATGAATAGTGCTGCACTTTTAATTACTACTCATAAACAGACTCAGTAAAACTGAGTCAGCATTTTTCTCTTTTGGCATTGCTACTTTTGTTTTCGAAGGATCACCCACTTTCAGAATATTTGTCTTCAGATAATGACATCTGTTTAATATCCAAATAATGCAATGTCTGCGCCCTTTGAGCAGACAGCAAAGCAAAAAGCATATCTAGTTTATGAGTTGTTTGTTTCAGATTTAGTTTCTCAGTCGGTGCAAGCGAATAGATAAACAACAGAAAAATCCCAGATAGCAGTATTCAGCCATGTTCTATATAACAAAATGTATCAAACAAACAAGACCCGGATATCATATTAAAGCGCTTAGTTTCGACAGATTCATTAATGACAAGGATTTATGTGTTATTAAATGTGTATTTAAAACAGACAGCCTCCTTAAGAGGACCATGTAATTCATTGTTTATTAGTTTGTAACCTCATAAACAAGTGTCAGTCAATACCATATCAAGTTAGATTAAAAGTACATTAGCCACGGTAGGTATAGATATAAGCCAATTTAAAGGACACAGTACAAGGACAGCCTCTGTTACGGCGACAGACCGACTAGGAGTACCTTTGCAGGACATTATGGCGGCTGCAGGTTGGGTGGCGTCTTATGGAACTTTTGAAAAAAATTTATAAAAAAAATCTACTGAATTAGGAAATAGATTAGCAGATGCTATTCTAAATTTCAGTCAATAGAAACAGTATGTATATACACAAGGTATTATTAGTTGGCATAAAACCTACCAAGTCTGCTGAAAATGCTGTTTTGAATAAAGTTATTCTGAACTCCTTTAAATCCCTAGCAGGAGCCTGTCACGTGACCTTGTGCTGATAGGATAATTTATAAATTAAACGAGACTTACCTATAAGTTGAAGTTGGATTTTAATTCTCCGAAGCACAAGGTCACAATGATGGGCTCATGTGCCCTCTCTACCCGTCCTATAAGGATATGTATTGTTCCTTTGATATATATTATGCTCTATGTATCACTATGGTTTCGAACAATGAATCTTACAGAGACATCAAAAGGCATCAATAGGAAGGAATGGGTTAATTAACCCATTCCCTCATATTGACGACTTTTGACGACTTTGTAAAAGTCACTTTGTGAAACCATTGTGATAAATACAGCATTTGCTCCTATAGGAGCAAATGCTCTATTTACCACAATGGTTTCAAACTACAAACTTCTAAAATTTACCCTTTCTCTAGTTAATGCTCCTTTTCGGTAGATTTATTCAAAGAGGCTGTATCTAAAAATAGCCTATGAGGTAATGGTTTAATGCAGAACGAAAGCCACAATAAAGAAATGTTTACGGTATACATTTATTTTCATTATTTTACTTAAATACAAAACAAGTAGGATTTATGCGGTGTCTATTTCGACTAGTCGCTCTCTCACAGACTGAGTCATATTCTGCGAAAACACCTCTGGGTCCGCATAAGGCAAACGGCAACTGTAAAGATAATATACAAAAACATTGTGTACTGATTTCTGACGTTATGGTGCAGGTGACACCTGTAGTGTCAATTAATGCTTGCTCTGTTTGCTAATTGAATTTGATGGATCTTTTTCTTTACTTTCAAAAGTGGCTACAAAGTTCCAACTTCCGAATTTCATTATAACTATTTTGTCCATGAATATTCAGTAAGTATTGAAATTTAAAATAAACATAGCACAAGGAAAGGGTTAAGAAAGAATTTATATAGCTGCAATGTGCATCATGCATTAAATTGTCCAGCACGGATGAAAACTATTAATATTAAATTGACCAATACACAGTCTGATAAAGTTCGGAAGGCTTATATTCTGTAGTGCTGTTATTCGTACTTACAAACATATGTGTTAGGACATAGTGCATGTCCCATCCTGCCAGAACTTTTGACAATACGTGTTCCTCAACTCGCCTCGTGAAGTGACAATAAGGTTCCTGTTAATACAATCGCCTTGTACAACGATGCACTTTCTTCCTGTGCACTCTCCCAGCTGAGTTAGGGCACTCAGAACAACAAAGGTGCCCATAAACAGTAACACAAGCTTACTCATCGTCATCTAAAACACAAAATAACAATTTTCTTATTTCAAACAGGTTCCAACATATATATATTTCTTTATGTAAAGCAATAGATAAAGGTGCGTACCCAAATACTAAAATCGTCATTTCTCCACTAAACCCTATCTTTGAGACGATTCTAAAGAGTGGTATCTGTAAAGGGTTTGATGGAGAAATAAAGGCGGTACTGTTGAAAATGTTTAAACATTCGCATGTTATCTGGACCTCTGTTTATGTATATATTTCCTTAGTTCTGTCTCTTCTTTGTACACACTAAATATATACGAGTATATAACAGTTTTACATATACATGTCTGTACAAAGTCATTCATAACTGAATTATAAGAGACCAGCATATTTATTGATCATACATTGCATTACCAAAACCATGTATGAACAGCAGGTAAAATGCACGCAGTGCCCTTTAATATCACACACCATAACCCTCAAAGCTAAGCGTTTGTCGTGTTTAAAAATATGATAACGGGTGTTTAACCCTTTCGCTGCCAATGTCGGATCTGTGATTACCTATGCAAACAGTTTGGATCCAGATGAGACGCCGAGTAACTCGCGTCTCATCAGGATCCAAACTGTTTGTTACTGTTACTATGTTTTTGAAACAAAATGTAGAAAATAAAAAAATGAAAATTTGTAGCAGACAACAACGTTAGAAGACGACAGAGTTTGGCAGCGAAAGGGTTAATAAGAACTGAATATACAAACATGTCCAAAAGGCCACACTATGAATCAAATATTACCTCACGTCAGACTTGAAGTAAACTGATTAAAGGATGTATATACACGAATTAAAAGAACAACAATTGAAAAAGCCTAGCATCATGACGACACTATACACACTAAAGGTATTCTCTTAATAGTACAATAAAATATAACCATATATAAATTGCAG
Source organism: Azorinus chamasolen (assembly GCA_963576725.1). Classification (NCBI taxonomy): domain Eukaryota; kingdom Metazoa; phylum Mollusca; class Bivalvia; order Cardiida; family Solecurtidae; genus Azorinus; species Azorinus chamasolen. The sequence continues at coordinate 16,735,198 of OY755241.1, read as the reverse complement.
TGTTCGGTACATGGGTACATGTATTTAACCCTTTACGCAATAAATACGCCTTTCTACCCCTTTGTAAACAGAGTAGACCAATACCAGACGGCTCATATAGGAGCCGTCTGATCTTGGTCCTCTCTGTTTACGTATGCTGTAAAGTAGAAATTGTATTACAGTTTCTGTCAAGGCAAAGCATTCCTGTGTCCATGTGCTAATGTAACAAATTAATCTAATTTATATTCATGACGTCATTATTTCTGTCATTAATATTCATGAGGTCGATTTGAAAAGAAGTCAGCGTTGGCAATGTTACACGTAATCCACTTTCAACTACAGAAAGTTTCACAGAACGGACAAACTCTTCTATCAATTTCCAGACGTTCATATCCCCCTTTTCTAAACACGGAGCCCCCCCCCCCCCCCCCACACACACACACCGATGTTAAAGGGGGAATACCTATCCTGGCATACTTTTCAGCTTCAGTTTCATTTCTAAATAATGCTGCTTGCATAAGTACGTAATTCATTTTCACCATTATTGGATAAAGACTGCGTTCTCGTTTTTGAGTTGCTCCACTGCATTTTAAATCTAGGCATAGATGATCTGTCACGAGTTGTGTTTTAAGATCACATGTTCCTAAACGAGCCTTAGAAAATGTTATTAAGCGAGCCTTCATATATGTTCTAAAGTGTTCTTACACGTGTTACAGATTAGGGAATCTAAACCCGTTGTTCTAACCCGGAGGTAAGGGAAGTTATGTGAGAAAATGTATTTCGTTTAATTCCATTCACTAACCTATGTCTTTAAATCATAAAACCCCATTGCAATTCAGATCACGAAAAAAATGCACACTTTAAAAGTCCACTTTTTTATTCCTATGGAATCCATTCTATTGCACAAGGCTGCAGATAAGGTTCGTTTAAAGAATTCATTTTCCGTTTTAGCTACAATGATCGGCTTATTCAGTGGACTTGATTCACTTGAATGATGTATTTCACTTTGAAAACATATAATCTAAGGACCATTCTTGATAGGTTTGGCCATAATCAATCTGGTGGTTTCGGAAAAGAGAATTTGAGAAATCATCAGTGTCCTTTAAAATTAATTTACTTTTAGCTCTCATGACCTACTTATGCGTCGAACAGGAACTATTTAACCCATTTCCCTGTTCAATATTCATGTAAGAAATAATGACACCAGGAATATTTACTTGCTGAATTTTTTATCATGTAAAATTTTCAAGTAAAATATTTCGCCTTGATAAAAGCTGCTGAATCTAATCTGTTTTGTTTCATAAGCAAACAGAGTAGACCCTGATTAGCGTCTGAGATGGGTCTACTATGTTTGCAAAGTTGTATAAAGGCGTATGTATAGAATAAAGCGTTAAACATTATTTTGGTTTGGCAATCATGACCTACTTATGCAGTGGACCTTACTTTTAGCCCTCATGACCTACTTATACAGTGGACTTGAACTTTAATTTTAGCCCTCATGAGCTACTTATGCAGTGGATTTGAACCTTACTTTTAGCCCTCATGACCTACTTATGCAGTGGACTTGAACCGTACTTTTAGCCCTCATGAGCTACTTATGCAGTGGACTTGAACCGTACTTTTAGCCCTCATGAGCTACTTATGCAGTGGACTTGAACCTTAATTTTAGCCCTCATGACCTACTTATGCAGTGGACTTGAACCTTAATTTCAGCCATCTTGACCTACTTATGCAGTGAATTTAGCCTTACTTTAAGCTCTCATGACCTACTTATGCAGTGGACTTTAACCTTACGTTTACATGTAGCTCTCATTTCCTACTTATCCAGTGGACTCATAATGTAATATAATATATAATATAATATCCCTTAATTGAATTTGGTTGATCTGTGTACCCATTCGAACCGATGAGTCAGTTCCTGAATAAACTTCTCTTATTTAATGTTTTTTTAAATAGCGTTTTCAGCATAATCATATCTTATTAAACCATTCTCCTCTTTGTGCTATTATTCTATATGGTCACATTTGTCTCATGTATCTGTTTAATTAAAAGCACTGAAAAATATTGATCTCTGTTTTTCTTCTATCCTGCCTGCTTAAACAGATGTTACGCAGCAATTTTACGCTCGCCTAAAACCTCGCTTATTATTTCTGACATTTATGAAAGGGATAATATATTACATGTATATAGATATGATTAATATTCCCTGATGTAAAATATACATGTATATCAAAATGAATAAAGTTCGAAAGATAAGACAAAACCTTACTTGTTTGAATTTTCTAAGAATTGTCTTGATTCCTCTCCGGTTCAATTACGAACGTTGTACTGCACAAACCACTGTGCCTAATACTTATGCCTATGCCCTGGTATTCAAAGAATGAATGAGCTAGACGAGAATAGTGGGTTTCCAACTAAATAGTGTTACACTGTTTATGGAAACCGGCGGTGTAACGAAGTAAAATGACACCCATAGAATACTGACCCCCGGTCACTATTCTTCAGAAAAAACGACCCCTTTCTGAAAAATATCGACTCCCCTCTGAAAAATAGTGACCCCCTCCGCGATATCTATAAAATATTGACCCCCGCCCCTACTATTACTAACAAATTAGTAACCATTACAAATACTTGAATACCTAATATTGTTGCGGCTGCAGCTTTGTTTTTGTTGTTGTCGCTGCAGCATCTGGTGGGTGGGTATGTGTGTGTGTTAGGGTTGGTGGGAGTTAAACGAAATTTAACGCATTTAGAAACTGTCAATATTTTGAAAAATGTTGACACTAGCAGAAGAGTGACAGTGGGTGTGAAAGTAGTAGTTGTATTAGCAGAAGTAGTGGTAATATAACTTATTTTAAGGGGACATTTACGATGCATTTTGAGTATAACAACTTTTCTGTGCGGTCTAATAAATGGTTCCATACTTCTAACAGCGACCGACCTTACTTGTCAAAGTCATGTTTTTAAATCTTTACTGTAAGTAAACTCTTCTTTTTATAAAGGCAAATACTACTATTTGTGTATTTTATTTTGTACCCTTTAGTAATAATTCACAATATAAACGAACACAAACGCAAATTAACTTCAATTGAATATAAAAGGATAAAAATGGACGATTAATCTCAGCCTGATTGGCAAAATGTTTTGAAACTCAACAGGTGCTGATATTTTCGATGTCATACATATGACTTACTAGGCAGCCACAAACAGGTGATGAACACACAAGGAAAACTATCTTCTCTAGGTTATGAATTAAGAAATAATAAATTCATACCAGTGTTTTATCGTGCAATCGAACACTGGTAGGAGTTGAGATGCGTAGTAATTAAATTACGAGGCCGATAGGCCGAGTGATTTAATTATAAGCATCTCAACGACCACCCGTGTTCGATTGTACGATAAAACACTGGTATAAATTGATTATTTCGATTCTAACACTTCAATTTAACTATAATTTGCACCGCCACAACGGCACTACGTTTCTTGTCGTACGAATTTTCGAAGTCATATTACGTCACGTTACGTCGTTACAGCTCGTGCGGTGTTTTATTGAGAATTCAAACATAGATACGCCCCTTCTTTGTTTATGTAGATGTGTGCGCGAGGTGTGTTAGAATAGAATATAAGATTCGTGTTCATGATTTATTGGATCTATTAAACTCGTCCTTTTAGACAAAAATAAACACGCGACAAATTCTTGCTGTTGTGGTTTTCTACAAAGCTCGTTTAAAATAAAAGTAAAAACCATTATGAACAACTAATCTAATGTTTATTATCTGCAGAAGAAAATGGCCTGTTGCAATTGTACACACTATATTGCTATGGTATATATCATACGTGCTTGACCTTTTATATAAGAAAATCAACAGCATCTCTTCGACAATAATTGACACAATTCTCTATAAATGAAATTGTATTCCGATGTTGTGTAGAGGTATGTAAATGCGTGGATGCGTGCTGAAGGGTGTTTATTTATAAGTGATTGGGTACGTGCATGTGCGTGTGTGTGTGTGTGCATGCGCACGCGTGCGTGCGTATGCTATTCTGTACGAACAATGATTACAAGTCGTACTGCTTGGCGTCCATTGCGCGCATTGGTCATGATATATTAAACGGGGCTCAAAATGATATTACTAGGGGTCACAACATCTGTAACAATAATTTTTATGACTAAGGTTAAATATTGTTTTCGAAATACGTGAAACCCTTTCTTTAAAGTATACTTGAGGCAAATTAAGTTTGCTGGTGTTGTTCAAAATATCACTATTGTTTAAAAAATACTGACAGGGGTTAGATATTATTCAGAAAAAAATGACACCCGTTCTTTCTACAACATTCTTGAGTTCAATTAGCATTGGGCGCATTGGTCATTATATAATAAACGGGGCTAAATAACCTATGAAAGGGGGTCACTACATCTGTAAGAATGATAACCAAGGTTAATTTTTTCGGGTAAAGTTAAACCCTTTCCTTAAATTATACTGGAGATAGATTTGAGTTTCAGGGAGTCGTTCAACATATCATGAATGTGTGTCAAAGCACTATGACCGGGGTCGCTATTTTGTAAAAAATACTGACCGGGGGTCAACATTCTTCAGAAAATGTGACACCTAAGTACAAAATACTTGGGTTCAATTAACATTGTGCGTATTAGTCTAATATAATAAACACGGTCAAAATGCAATGACCGGGGGTCACTACATCTGTAAGAATTATGACTAAGGTTAAATAGTTTACGAGTAAAGTTAAACCCTTTCTTTAAATTTAACTGGAGGTAGATTAAGTTCGCGGGAACTGTTCAACATATCATGAACGATTGACGTGTGTCAAAGCACTATGAGCGGGGGTCGCTATTTTTTAAAAAATAATGACCGGGGTCGATATTCTTCAAAGATATGACCCCCTATGTACAAAATACTTGGGTTCAATATGCATTGTTCGATTTAGTCATGATATGATAAGCACGGCTGAAATTGCTATGACCAGGGGTCACTACACCTGTAAGAATTATGACCAAGGTTAAATAGTTTACAAGTAAAGTTAAATCTTTTCTTTAATTAAACTGGAGGAAGATTAAGTGCGCGGGAACTGTTCAACATTTCATGAACGATTGAACGTGTGTCTAAGCACTATGACCGGGGGTCGCTATTTTTCAAAATACTGACCGGGGTCGATATTCTTCAACAAATGTGACCCCCTATGTACAAAATACTTGGGTTCAATAAGCATTGCGCGATTTAGTCATAATATAATAAGCACGGCTGAAATTGCTATGACCATGGGTCACTACAACTGTAAGAATTATGACCGAGGTTAAATAGTTTACGAGTAAAGTTAAACCCTTTCTTAAAATTATACTGGAGGTAGATTAAGTTCGCATGAGCTGTTCAACACACAGGAGGTCATTTCGTGGGTCTACATTGTCTAAAAGGTAAAAAAATTGATTGGGTCGATTTAGTGTTATATTATACGTGTATAATATAACACTAAATCGACCCAATCAATTTTTTGGACCTTTTAGACCATGTAGACCCACGAAATGGCCCCCTGTGGTTCAACATATAATAAACGTGTGTCAAAGCACTATGACTGGAGATCGCTATATTTAAGAAAAAAATAATGACGGGGTCGATATTCCTCAGAAAATGTGACCCCCTATGTACAAAATACTTAGGTTCAATTAGCATGACGCGCATTAGCTTGATATAATAAACACGGCTGAAATTGCTATAACCGGAGGTCACTGCATCTTTTACCACTGTATTTGCCATCGCGGTTGTTGTAGATTAGTCGGAGAGGGGATACGTTTATGTACACTGTTTGTCTTTTAGGGTAGTGATGGAATAAGTGTGAGATTGGGCACCCATAAACAAGTCTAACCCACCCCCCCCACCCCCACCAGCGGCATTTGTTACTGACCGTTACAAGGCGGTACTTCCATCTTCCCCCTATTGTTTGTTTGTTATGTCCGTGCGTCTCTTTGTGTCTTTCACATTCATGTACATTTGCTGTTTGTCGTTGTTGTGCTGTTTGGGCGGTTGTGTGTTTTGTATGCGGTGTTTCCTGCATGAATCATACATACTCGTATACTTATATCATGAACGTGTGTCAAAGCACTATGGCAGGGGGTCGCTAGTTTTAAAAAATACTGACCGGGGTCGATATTCTTCAGGTAATGTGACCCCCTATGTACAAAATACAAAATATAGTTTACGAGTAAAGTTAAGCCCTTTCTTTAAATTATACTGGAGGTAGATTAAGTTCGCCGGAACTGTTCAACATACCATAAACATGTGTCAAAGCACTATGACCGGGGTCGCTATTTTTTTTAAAAAAAATGACCGGGGGTCGATATTCTTCAGAAAATGTGACCCCTATGTACACTTGGGTTCAATTAGTATTGCGCGCTTTAGTCATGATAGGATAAACACGGCTGAAATTGCTATGGCCGGGTGTCACTACATCTGTAAGAATTATGACCAAGGTTAAATAAAATCAAGAAACGTTAAACTCGTTCTTAAATTATACCAGAGGTATAATAATTATGACCAAGGTTAAATAGTTTATGAGTAAAGTTAAACCATTTCTTTAAATTTTACAGGAGGTAGATTAAAGTCGCGGGAACTGTTTAACATATCATGAACGTGTGTTAAAGCACTATGACCGGGGTCGCTATTTTTATTGCTTTCGAAGAACGCAATATAGCAGTCGGACGATTTTCTTTTTACGGCAAAGAGTTCACTATTTGTTGTAAACATGCGCAAGAAAAAATAGTTCTCTTCAATTCTGAACTAGTTTTGTTGTAAAATGTTAATGTATTCATTTACTTTTCATGCATTTAATAATACGTCGCTTTGTAAGATAAATTCTGCTAGTCTACACAAGATCAACCATTTAAAAGCCTGAATTATTGAATATACTCCAAAGAAAACGCGAAAGAATATCGGTATTACTAAACACCGGATTTGACCAAATATGAAGTTCATATCCGCGAACATGAGCCTAACAATCGGCCACAAAAGCATTAACTCGTATCCGCGGATATTAACCTCATTCCCAGTGTTTAGTCAAATATTGTTTTCCCAAAACATTGGCGTTTCTACAGTAGCAATAGCTTGTCTATATTTATAAATTTCTTCTCCGCCGATATCGAAGTATTCCCAACTAGAAAACCCGTTGTGTTTTTTCATTGATCAGTTACCCCTCCGCCGATAGGAAGGGAGAGGGCAATTTTTATATCGACACCGTGTACGGGATAAAATGCGAACCGCATTTCTTTACACCCGTCTTACCTAGAGATCCGAGTAATCCGTATAGCATTTAGCATGAATCGCAGTGGCTGTACTTTCGCTTTCATACCAGCAGTACCGCAACAATTTCTTCACGATAGAAATTCCAAATTCTCTTGCAGTGTTAACAGGCTAGTATGCGTATTACTCTCTACCATAGATTTAATTATTTTTCCACAAACCGAGATGGAACTTGCCATTCATGCCATTGTCATCGCAAAAATGCGAGACGTACATGTAGGCCTCTTCATTTACAAAAAAAATGCCGATGATATCTTTATCTACCAGAATTCCGATCATATTTGTCTCGGTTAATGGAATAGTTGAGATTTACTGTGATTTCTGATTTATAATGGGGTTTTATGGAAACTAATAGATGACATGTTTACAGTTTTAGTAATAGCCAAGAGGTATGCAGTTGTAGACAAAACACACAAGAAAAACACAATTAAACTATCAGAACTGCATGAAATGCTCTTAATTGAATTGTACTGTCATTTGATAGAGACAATATGAACATGCTAAATTTTATGTTGATATTTTCTGACACCCCCCCCCCCTAAAGTATTCATTTCGCGCTTATTTTTCCCCTTCGGTAAGGCCAGGCCCTTTCCCCAAAATCAATGAAAAAACCCTGGGAGATGTCACAGCAAAGTACATTTGACAACAAATTTGATATGACATAGCCACAGATGATGTCATTCTTGGCCATCAACATCCTGATGGAAATGAAGGTTTTTTTTAAAAACAGTGTCTATTCCGACAATAATGTAGTTGTTCATTTTGAATCATGAAAATTATAATTTCGGATTAATATGTGTGTGTTTGCATATTTTTCCGCGAACAAAATTTAACTAAAAATTCATACTTCATTGTCTAAACAGCAGTTAAAATTCTAGGCTTTGGAATTAATAGCGAGGGTAGTACTTTAAAATACACAACAGCATTTGATATTGCTTTGATATGAATGGAAAGATAGACACTGTCGCTCAGCATTGCATTTCTGACTTGTTGAGGTCAAAGACTGTCTGGGTGTCACTAATAACCACTTTGCTTATGGTTTGACTGTTGTTACAGTCTGTCACATTTTTAGTATTACATTAAACAATTCCAAGATGTCAAAAATGGTGATTAACATGTGCAGCAACTTCTTTCCTTACACTTAACATCCATATCAAACCCGAAAGCAATTATGGCTCTTCAGGCCTTTGATTTAAAAAATACTGACCGGGGGTCGATATTCTTCAGAAAATGTGACCCCCTATGTACAAAATACTTGGGTTCAATTATTTCCGTTTCAATGTTTTGAAAACCAGATCAGACGCTGAGTAACTCGTTCTCAGGCCATGCTCTACATCAAAACAGATCCACATCTGTTCCAATACATATGGCGCTAATATTAGTAGTAGAAATATCAATGTAATATAAGTAGGTCTAATGGTAGTAACAGAAAAAAATCAGTTGTAGTAGTAGTTCTAGAAATAGTAGTAGAAGTAGTAGTAGTAGTAGTAGTAGTAGTAGTTTGTTGTAGTAGTTTGTTGTAGTAGTTGTTGTGTTACAGAATGTACAAACAACAGTACCAGTAGTAATAGTAGTATAAGTAGTAGTAATAATAGTAGTAGTAACAATAATCGCTATAGTAGTTTTAGAAGTGGTATAAGTAATAGCCACACGTGTTGTTGTCGTTGTTGTAGTAGTGGAAGTACGGGTTCTTGTAGTATTACATTTGGGAAGACGTTATCCTCTTCTTATGAACACGTTTGTAAAAAAAACACAATTGTTTCCTTCGCAAACATTTTAGAGCAAGATCAGGCGCTAGGTAATCCGGCCAATCAGACACAAAATAAAACATCAGAAATATCAAGAGTTTTCATTGTCTAAATTAAATTACACTGTGTTCAGTTTTGTTTAAACGGAAAATGAAATGTTTTTCCCAGTGTATAAAAAGTAGTAGTACATGTAGTAGTGGAAGTACTAATTGTAGTAATAGAGATAGTAGCTAGTATAGTAGTAGCATCAGGTGTAGTGGTAGGTAGTGATAGTAGTAGTAGAAGTAGTAGTAATACTAATAGTAGGTAGCTAGGTAGTTAGGTAGCTAGGTAGGTTAGTGGGTAGGCAGGTAGGTAGGTAGGTAGGTAGGTAGGTAGGTAGGTAGGTAGGTAGGTAGGTAGGTAGGTAGGTAGGTAGGTAGGTAGGTAGGTAGGTAGGTAGGTAGGTAGGTAGATAGTAGTAGTATAAGTAGTAGTAGTATTTAAGGTAGTAGTAGTATAGGTAGTAGTAGAAGTAGTAGTAGTATATGTAGTAGTAGTAGTAGCAGAAGTAGTAGTAGGGAGTAGGAATAGTAGTAGTAGCAGTTGTAGCAGCAGCAGCAGCAGCGGCAGTAGTAGGTGGGTGGGCTTGTGAGTGGTTGGGTTTGTGCTTGGGTGGGTGGCTGGGTTTTGGGTGGGTGGGTTATTGGGTGGGTAGGTAGGTAATAGCAGTAGTAGGAGGAGGAGTAGGAGTAGTAGGAGGAGGAGTAGTATGTGTAGTAGTGGGAGTAGTAGTAGTAGTAGTAGTAGTAGTAGTAGTAGTAGTAGTAGTAGTAGTAGTAGTAGTAGTAGTAGTAGTAGTAGTAGTAGTGTAGTAGTAGTAGTAGTAGTAGAAGTAGTAGTAGTAGTAGTAGTAGTAGTAGTAGTAGTAATAGTAGTAGTAGAAGTAGTAGTAGTAGTAGTAGTAGTAGTAGTAGTAGTAGTAGTAGTAGAGCTGAACTTCGATATCTCGAACTCGGATAACTCGAACTTCGGGATAACTCGAAGTAAATGTTCACAAGAGTTAACCTTAACTCAATGAATATTTATGATTGAGATCCCATCCTCTTCGCATATTTATAATCTCAAATGGTATTTTGGTATGTACATGTATATAATTATCGGCAATTATTTTTATGAAAGACAAGATAGGTTCTGGTGGTGGTAGACGAAGCAAACACAACAACAACAACAACAACAACAAATATTATTTCCCACTTCGCTAAAATAATTGAAAAGGCATGATGTCGAACCCCTATGTTGCCTCACTTCGATGAGATTTATTTCAATTAATTTCAATAGGTGATAAATTACAATTGTATTCAAAATATGGATATGATATATGGCATTGCATAAAGCATTGGCCATACGAAAATCCACTGCCAAATGAAGTTTTTTTTAGTTTTACAGTGACTGACACAATTTTCCATCCACGAAATTTTAAGTTAGAACTTAGATTATTGAAATTTTAACAGCTATTTACGTTTTGTAAACCGTCAGATAGAAGTCAATACAACATTTTAAAATTCATTAAGTCATCTCTTTATACATGCATGCTGGTACATGTGCCCCTACGTGCGCGTGAGTGCGTGCGTGAGTGCTTAAGTGCCTCTATGTATGTGTTTCTAAGTGTATGTGTAAGCATCGGTATATGTGCGTGCGTGCGTGGGTGCATATGTGTACCGGTATGTGTGCGTTCATGCGTGCGTTTGTGTAATTGTGTATGTACATGCGTGTTGAGTGTGTGCGTGCGTGTTGTGTGTGTGCGTGCGTGCGTGCGCAGGCGTGCGGGTGTAGGCTATCTTTTCTTGAAACAAAGACAAGGAGTCACTATTCTGTGGGGGTCACAATTCTTCGTAAGGGGTCAGTTTTCTTCGTGTGCAGGGGTCGTAATATTATGACCAGGGGTCAAAATACTATGACCGGGGTCACTATTTTTTAAAAAATACTGACCGAGGGGTCAGTATTCTATGGGGGTCACTTTACTTCGTTACACCGGCCTTGAGCATGCCTCACACAAAACAGACATTTGAATACAGTAAAACATGTCTTAAGCGGTCATCAAAAAGAGGTCTAATTATGGGTCTGTAAGGCAGGTTATAGCTTAATACAGGTCAAATGTAATGACTTTCTGCATAACTATTGCCCTGCAGTAAGCAACCACCTGCTTTTTAATAAATGAATGGCCGCTTAAGACAGGTGCTACTGTACATAACAAGTGGGTGTCTCATTTGAATCAAACCGATTTTCCATGTACATGTATATGTTGCAGTGTTAGAGAAAAACGTGTACATTTACTTAACTCTTTCGGTGCGAAATTTATAATTGTCGGCTGCAACCCACTTTTGTTAAATCATTTGTTAGAATAAGGAAATGAGCTAAATAAATGCAAATTTCAAAGGAATAAAGCAAAAGTATAGAAATAGAGTTTGAATAAAAAAGTGAAGTACCTGATCAGACGCCGCTTTAAAAAGGGACGGCACTATTTGTCGTGGTGCATTTTTGCAACATTAGCGGTGAAAGGGTTAAGACACAAGCCGACAACAACGTAAATTTATAGAATATATGCGCACTGTGTGAGTTTAACCATTCCCCTATTGCATATTTAAATAAGAAATAATTGAATATTAATAAGATTATTCTTCATAATGACATAGGAATACAGGACATTTTGGTTCAAGCAGAAACTGTCGAATCAATTCTAGATTCTACCATAAGCAAACAGAGCAGACCCTGATCCTACATGAGCCGTCTGATCTGGGTTTACTCTGTTTGCAATTGCGCGAAAAGGCGTTTATATGAGAGAAAGGGTTAACGTTTAAGCACGAACTTGTTCGCCTTTGCAAACAATTTGAAGACGCCAAATATCTCGGTGTCTGATCGGGATCCAAACCGTTCGACACTTGTCAGGTAGATTCTCAAACGTCAGCAATATATGTCCTCTGCTAACTTTCTGTTGCTCCAGATAGACCAGACAGACAAATCGACGCAGACAGACAGACACAGACAGACCCAGACATATACAGAGGCATAGACGGAGACAAACACAGATAGGCAGAGATAGAGTTACCCGCACACGCAGCACTCACGCACGCACGCACGCACACACGCACGCACGCACCCCCCACACAGATGGACACACACAGACGCACAGAGGGACAGAGAGAGAGAGAGAGAGAGAGAGAGAGAGAGAGAGATAAAGTCAAAGATACAGAAATAGGCAGACACAGAGTGCCAGACAGAGAGCAAGACAATGACATAGAGAGAAAGAAAGGTGGAGAAAAAGGAGAGATAGAGGGAGAGAGAGAAAAAAACAGAGAGAGAGAGAGAGGAGAGATAAACAGAGAGAGATGGAGAGAGAGAGAGAGAGAGAGAGAGAGAGAGAGAGGAGAGAGAGACATAAAGCCAAAGATGCAGAGAGAGGCAGACATAGAGTGCCAGACAGAGAGCAAGACAGTGACATAGAGAGACAGAGATAGATGGAGAAAGAGGAGAGAGAAAGAGGAGAGAGGAGAGAGAGACATAAAGACAAAGATACAGAGAGAGAGAGAGACAGAGAGACAGAGAGAGACAGAGAGACAGAGAGACAGAGAGAGACAGAGAGAGAGACAGAGAGAGAGACAGACATAGAGTGCCAAACAGAGAGCAAGACAGTGACATAGAGAGAAAGACAGAAAGATGGAGAAAAAGGAGAGAGAGAGACAGACATACATAGAGAGGCACACAGAGACAGAGACAGAGAGAGACAGAAATACAGAGAGACGCCGAGAGCTAGAGATAGAGAGAGAGAGAGAGAGAGAGAGAGAGAGAGAGAGAGAGTATACAATAATCACATCTATATTAATCCATAAACAATGGAACAGACATTCGTTAGGGTAATCTGGTTATATTACGTTTTCAAATGCTTTAAAATGCGTTAATATGAAATTACGGGTTAAAATGAGTCTGTGATCTGTAATTAAGCTCTCATTAGAGACTAATGACGGCATTAACCCCATTCCCTCATAGGGTAATTTTAGACATATCTTCTCTGAATAAATCCACTGAAAAGGAGCTTTTACTAGAAGGGGAAAGTTTTAGAAATGTGTAGTTTTGATAAACACAGGATTTGAATTTGGTTACAAACGAAGATCACGTGATATGACGAAGATCACGTGATATGTATGGCGGCGGACGTGTTTTGTTTAGCGGAGGGAGATATCTCGGAAAATGTGGTTTATTAATATATACAGAAGAGAATCGGTTGTAATTTTAGTGATTTGTGAAGAACTATGTGGCGGATTATAGGATACTGATGGGAAAAAAACGTAAGAGTAGACAAAGTAGTGGAAATGACAGTAACAAAGAGAATGACAGTAAGTGTTTCAAATCAGGAGGCCCGTCGTCGGAGGAGTCAGTGAATGAGGATCCAGTAACAGTGAGTGAAATTTTAGGTCAGACTAATGATGTGTTGTACGGTGCTGTTGATAAAACTGATCCAGATTCTGTTTTTAGTGAAAAGTGTTGTGAAATAAGTATGTCTCAGGGAGCTGAGTGTCAAACAAAGGCGGGGCCAACGAACGCTGATCTGTTAGCTTGCTTACAGAAAATAAATGAAAGGATAGGAAATGTTGAGAAACGTCTGGACTCATTGACAGCTTTGGAGAAGAAGGTTGATGGTTTTGAAAAAGAGATGATGAAACTTTGGGTCGCGATGGACGATAGAAATAAAAAGCTGGAAGAGAGGGTCTCAAATGCTGAGGAAAAGATAGATTATGTTGATTTTAATGTGGCGGAGTTATCTGGTAAAGTGGATGAGTTGCAGAAGGAACGGTCGGAGTTGAAGAATGAGGTTGTGTATCTCACGTCACAGTCCATGAGAAACAACCTGATTTTTACAAACATTACAGAAGATGCCGACGAAGAGCCACAGCTGACTGAGACAAAGGTTAGAGACTTCCTAGTTAGTAAACTGAAGATAGCTCAAGACATTGCAACTAATATGGGTTTCGAGAGGGTGCACAGAACGGGGGAGAAGAAAAGAGGCAGAATAAGACATATAGTTGCCAAGTTTGTACTATTCAAAGACAGAGAATTTGTTCGAAAGCAGTGGAAGGCTCTAGAGGGTACAAATTTCAATATGTTTGAACAATTCCCAAGGGAGGTTATTGAGAAAAGGAGAAAACTAGTGCCCAAAATGAAAGACTATCGGAAGAAGGGAGATAAGGCCTGGATTTCTTATGACACGCTATACGTCAATGGTAAAGCTATGAAAGAGTAGGGTTACGCAGAGGGTGAATTAAACATTCTATCATGGAATGTGAATGGACTGTCCACTGACAAGAAAGATAGTGACGATTTTGTAAATATTATTGTAAATAATGATATATGTTTCTTATATGAATCTTGGACATGTTCTAAAAGTAATATAGCTTTAAATGGGTACGTGGCTCACAATTTTTATAGAAAGTTCCAACATCGCAATGCTAGACGTTGTAATGGTGGAATTGTTCTGTATTACAGGGATGGTATTAAAGACGGCATAGAAATTATAGAAAATCATTTTGATACAATTATATGGCTCAAACTTGATCGTACTTTTTTTGGTATTGAAAATGATGTTTACATATGCGGCGCCTATATCTGGGGTGCGGATTCCCCCGCTTATAACGTTATTAATACAGATCTATTTGACCTTTTAGAACATGACATATCTATATTTGATGGATTAGGAGCTGTTTATGTGACAGGTGATTTTAATAGTAGAATTAGTAATAAGAGTGATTTTATTGTACATGACTGTGTTAATACACATACAGATGATATCGATTATGTTCCTGACGGTACCTTGTATCGGGCCTCTATTGATAAGGTTAGTAATGGTCATGGTGTAAAAATGCTTGATATGTGCAAATCTACATGTTTACGTGTTGTTAACGGTAGAGTGGGCGACACGTGCAAGTATACCTTTGTGTCGTCTCGGGGAGCCTCCGTTATTGACTATTTATTGACACGTGAGCGAAATTTTGTACTGATAAAAGATTTTGCCATCGAAACTATAAATGAGTGGAGTGACCATACACCGTTACGGTTTTCAATTGGCTGTAATAATTGTTGTAGCGAGCCAGATAATTATAGGGAGATAAAGTTTAGGTGGAATAGTACACATACTGATCAGTTTCGATCGGGACTTATAGCAAGCTTGCCTGAATTGAATCAGATATTTACAGAAATCAATGTTCTGGATAGAGGTTCGGTAAATGATGCTTTAAACGAGTTTACATCAATTATTAGGCGGGTATCAGACCCATTATTCTCAAAGAGTTGTAAAATTAACAGCGGTGCACATTTTAAAGATAAGTCATGTGTTAATTAATCTGACTGGTTTGACAGAGAATGTGTTCACGCACGAAATATATACTTAGAGTCTTTGCGAGTTTTCAATATGTGTAAAAGTGACGTTAGTAGAGAACAATTCTGTAAATGTAAGAAAGAGTACAAAGTCATTATCCGTAAAAAGAAAAGATTGCATTATGTAAGAAAAATGTCAGAAATAGAAAACTTGAAGCATTGCAAACCCAAGCAATTTTGGAAATATTTTAAGAATAAAAACCCTGTCGGGAATAATGATATACCGATAGAGTCATTCAGGGAATATTTTGCGAATAATATTAGTGACATGTTTAGTTGTACTAATGATGAAGCTGAAACATTTTGTAGCGAACATGATTTTCATGATCCCAATACACGATTTGAAGAGCTTGATGAACCAATTACGGTTAACGAAGTTTTAAACGCTGTTAAGCTATTGAAGAGCGGTAAGGCTATTGGAAGTGATTGCTTGATGAATGAATATTTTATAGAGAGTATTGATATAATAGGATCTCATGTATGTGATTTATTCAATGTAATTTTGACCTCAGGGTTTTATCCAGAAAAATGGACAGAAGGTGTAATTATACCTCTTCATAAAAAAGGTAGTAAAAATGATGTGAATAATTATAGAGGAATAACGCTAGTCAGTTGTCTGTCAAAATTATTTACGACAGTACTTAATAAAAGACTTGAATCAATTTGTGAAAATAACAATTTAATCTCTGATGCTCAATTTGGTTTTCGGAAAGGGAGGTCTACTGTTGATGCTATATTTGTTCTCATGTCGCTCATACAGAAATATATTAATGAAAATAAAAGGTTATATGTAGTGTTTGTCGACATGATGAAATGTTTTGATAGTATTTATAGAAACGCATTATGGTTAAAAATGTATAGAATTGGTATACAAGGTAATCTCCTTAGAGTTATACGTGATATGTATCAGAAAGTTAGATCTTGTATCAAATCGTGCTCTGGTTATTCTGAGTACTTCAGTTATGCTGTTGGATTGAGGCAAGGGGAGGTAATCTCACCGATTTTATTTTCTCTCTTCGTGGAGGACTTAGAGCTTTATCTGCAAAACAGTACTGACTCTGGTTTATTGTTCGATGATATAGTTCTAATTTTGTTATTGTTTGCTGATGATATGGCCATTATAGGTGAGTCCCCTACTGAGCTACAAAGTCATTTAGATCTTCTACATACATACTGTGATACTTGGGGGTTAAAGGTAAACACTACTAAAACAAAGGTAATGGTTTTTCGAAGACGTGGACGACTTCTACCCACGGAACACTGGACCTATGATGGCCATGAACTCGATGTTGTGAATGATTTTAATTATCTTGGTACTGTTTTTAATTATACAGGTAATTTTACATTAAACCAAGAGCATTTGATTGGTAAAGCGCTAAAAGCACTGAATACCTTATTGTATAATTGTAAGAAATTTGACTTGAAACCTAAGATACTGTGTCAATTATTTGATGCTTTTATTGGTTCTATTTTAGGATATGCATCCGAAATTTGGGGATTTACCAAGTCCAAAGAAATAGAAAGAATACATTTAAAATTTTGTAAACGATTATTACATGTAAAAACGAATACTTGCTCAGCTGCTGTTTACGGAGAACTTGGTAGATACCCATTATATATATCTCGTTATGTAAGATTAATTAAGTACTGGTGTAAGCTTAAATATTCTAAAAATATTATATTAAAAACAATGTACAGGATTAGTTTGGAGGACTGCAATAAGGGTTGTAAAAACTGGGTGACAAATGTTAAGAAGATGTTAAGTGATTATGGATTTTCGCATGTTTTCAACGAAGTGAATTGTGTAGACCCTAAAATATTCCCAGAGGTGTTTAAAGGTAGAGTGATAGACACATTTAAACAAGAATGGGCTTGTACGCTGGATAGAAGTTCAGTACTTAGTAACTATAAGCATTGTAAATCTGTTGTTTGTTATGAGAACTATCTTGATATACTACCACGTAATTATAGGTTTTATTTTTGTCGGTTGAGACTTTCGGTGCATCCTTTTCGTATACAGACTGGTCGATACGCAAGGCATAACATACCACGTGAGCAGCGATATTGTCAATGTTGTAGCCTTTTAGATTTAGAAGATGAATATCATTTTGTATGTATATGCCCCAAATACATTGAGCTACGAAAAATATACTTGAAGAAATATTATTATGTAAGACCATCTATGTACAAGTTTATTGAATTACTGAAATCTCAAAACAGAAAGGTATTGATAAAGTGTTCGAAATATATTAAAGAAGCTATGACTTTAAGAAACACAGTTTTAAATTCCCAGTAAATTTACTGCATTATTCATCTTCAGTATATTTGCTGATTATGCATTTATATGTTTTTGTTTATATCTGCTATATTTAGATACTATGCGCTGTACATATTCATGTGATTACGATAAATGTATGCATTATATGTTAACAAGACGATGTACGTTTGTATAAGTCTTCAATAAAAATCTGTTCTGTTCTGTTCTGTTCTGTTCTGTTACAATAACATTTAAAGTGTAAAGGTCTCAGATTGAGACTTAACCTATTGTCTCATAGGTTATTTTTAGACCTATACTCTTTAAATAAAACTACAGAAAATGAGCATTTACCAGAGAAAAGGAAAAGTTTAGAACTATGTAGTTTTGAAATCATTGTGATAAATAGAACATTTGCTCCAATGGAGCAAATGCTCTATTATCACAATGGTTTCAAAAAGTGAGTTTTTAGATGCGTCAAAAGGCGTCACTATGAGGGAATGGGTTATTATCAATAAGATACATTTTAATAATGGCATAAGAACGCAGACATGTTTGCTATGGCAGAAAATGCAATGATAGGAATTTCAATATAAAACAAAACGAAACTGAAAATTTAAGCCAGACATCCCTTAGATGAAAAATGGACTAATCCAATATATAAACATGTAAGAACCCACTGGGCGCAAAAGGGTTAAATAGAGCTAGAGAACTGGGAAGTTATCATTGTAGGAATACCTTCAATGACTTGTTGCAGTTACCTCCTTTAATGCTTTCCTTATAAATCAATACCTTACTGCAGGTATTGTGCATATTTTGTTCTTGTGTTTGTTGGTTTGCATGACTCGTGTCCATATGTGCGCCCAGTTATTGAATAAAACTTGATATTCTGTTAACCTTCTACTCCATATATATGTTTGTTACGCCTTTTAGTAAACACTGTAGACCATGGTCAGACAGATCCTGCAGCTCCTCAGCACTGGTTGCACTCAGGGTATTTTAGACACGAACCTATCTTGTCTTTCATAAAAATAATTGCCGATAATTATATACATGTACATACCAAAATACCATTTGAGATTATAAATATGCGAAGAGGATGGGATCTCAATCATAAATATTCATTGAGTTAAGGTTAACTCTTGTGAACATTTACTTCGAGTTATCCCGAAGTTCGAGTTATCCGAGTTCGAGATATCGAAGTTCAGCTCTACTACTACTACTACTACTACTACTATTACTACTACTACTACTACTTCTACTACTACTACTACTACACTACTACTACTACTACTACTACTACTACTACTACTACTACTACTAGTACTACTACTACTACTACTACTACTACTGCTGCTGCTGCTACTACTACATGTACAATTACGATTAAATTAATAATAATTATAATATTGCTGCTGTGTACAGCTTTCGTCCAAGTCTTTAGTACTTTGCATCAGCTGCTCTGATGAATCGGATCACATCTGCATGAGAGAAGATTAAATTTAAGGGTTAAATCTTATGAACATTTACTTCGAGTTACCCCGAAGTTCGAGTTATCCGAGTTCGAGATATCGAAGTTGAGCTCCGCTACTACTACTACTACTACTAGTACTACTACTACTATTACACAGTTTAGGATTTGGTGGAGAATTTACTATCATAGTATTTGAGTACGCACCGTTATCTGTAGCTCTGAATAATAATAATAAATGCGTGAAAATACATTTGTGTAGGAAATGTTTAAGGAGTTGAGCCTATATCTAAT
The DNA here is from genome assembly GCA_963576725.1 of Azorinus chamasolen. Taxonomy (NCBI): domain Eukaryota; kingdom Metazoa; phylum Mollusca; class Bivalvia; order Cardiida; family Solecurtidae; genus Azorinus; species Azorinus chamasolen. The sequence continues at coordinate 16,715,734 of OY755241.1, read as the reverse complement.
GAATATTCATGTAAGAAAAGATAACATAATGAATATTAATTAAATTAACTATATAATGTAGACATGATTCTACAGTTTCAGACATGACCAAACTTTTCTGTGTCTATGAGCTATTACAACAATGAATTTAATATATATTCATGATGCCATTATTACTTACATGAATATTCATGGAATAAATGGTTAATATGGCATATGAACACAAAAATGTCTGACAATGACAGAAACTCTAGAATCATATCTATATTATCTCATAAGCAAACAAATCAGACCCTCATCAGACGGCTCATACATGAGCCGTCTGATGAGGGTCTGCTTTGTTTTCAAAGGCGTAGACTTGCGTATTTATGTTAGGGTAGATGGCGATTTCACATTACACAGCTAATTTAATAATTGATTCTGTAATTTGCATTTGTCACTGCTGGTTTTACAGTCACCAATGTTTTCATCAGTTTCACAATTTTCCTGTAAAGAAACCTTTTTGTTGGATGCTCCCTCTTTGCTGTTGTCAGTGTTGGTTTTGTCATCACCACTAATTTCATCAGTTTCAATATTTTCCTGTGGAGAAGTCTCTTTATTGGATCCCCTCAGTTTGCTGTGTCAGTGCAGGTTTTATCATCGCCAGTGTTTTCATGTATTTCAATATTTTCCTTTAGCGAAGCTTCTTTATTGTATGCACCATCTTTGCCGTTACCAGTGCTGTTTTTATCATCACCAATGTTTTCACCAGTTTCAATATTTTCCTGTGGATAAGCCTCTGTATTGGAACCTCTCAGATTGCTGTTGTCGGTGCAGGTTTTATCATGTTTTCCTGTGTTGCAATATTTTCCATTAGTGAAGCTTTTTTGTTGGATGAACCATCTTTGCCGTTGCTAGTGCTGGTTTTATAATCACCAATGTTTTCACCAGTGTCAATGTTTTCCTCTGGAGAAGCCTCTTCATTGAACCCCCCCCCCTCTTTGATGTTGCCAGTGCAGGTTTTATCATCAAAAAAGTTTTTACCAGTGTCAATATTTTCCTCTGGAGAAGCCTCTTTTTGGACCTCCCCCTCTTTGCTGCTGCCAGTGCAGGTTTTATCATCACCAGTGTTTGCATCATTTACAATAATTTCCTGTAGTGCAGCTTCTTTATTGGATGCTCCCTCTTCGCTGGTGTCAGTGCTGGTTTTATCGTCACCAAAGTTTGCACGAGTTTCAATATTTTCCTGTAATGAAGCAACTTTTTTCGATTCAGAGGTACATTATTGTGTTTGATGTATACTTTGTTTCTGATTGGTATCATCTTGAGTATTTAAGATGATGTCAGAATCTTTTGGGTAAGATTCTTGTTTGCCTTCATCGCTAGTATCTAAGTTACATGTAGATTCTTCCATACCTGGTAAAAGTTGCTGCTGTGTACAGCTTTCTTCCACTTTGCATCAGCTGCTCATCTGATGAATCGGACCACATCTGCATGAGAGAAGATTAAACATTTCTTAATCCTTTACTCAATCCTTTATTTTACACGTCAGAAGCCTCAGATCAGGTACATCATGTAGGGTCTGTCTGATCGTGGTCTACTTTTTTGCTCATAGATTAACTTTAAATCTCTGTCTATGTTGCCTGCTAGGCATATTATTTTTATTGTTTCGCATAAATTAAAGTGATTTTCATAAGGTTTCAGCCACTCACAGACCAAACGTGCGTTAGAATTGCAAACATGCTAGATATACATTTTTGTTCACTTTGTGGTTCAAGTGTAGGTCATGATCAGGGTTCATGCTTATAACGCTTTTTTTAGTTGAGTCTGAGTTCGTTCTCAAGCTTTTGATTGGTCAGATTTGCGTTCTCAAGTTTTTGATTGGTCAGATTTGATCCAAAGGCTCAAATCTGACCAATCAAAAACTTGGAACGAACCCAGACTCAACTAAAAGTTTTATAAGCATGGACCCAGATACCACATTCAAACTGCGGTAATGAGTCTAGATGTAGATTAGTTACAGCGTGTTACAGAGAACTGCTTTTGTTTTCAAATTATTATAAAAATTATTCACAAATATGAATGCATTAAAAGTGACAGTACTCCATAGGAATTGACTAATTATTAAATTCAATTCAATTCTTACCTTGTAAATGTGCACCCTTCTAACCCTATACACAGATACAACCTATGTGTCCAGTACTTGTTGGAAAACACAATGTCTGGTGTAGATAATGCTCGTTTGTATCTCCCAATCAGTGATTGCGGCAGAAAAATTGTCCAGCAAACTCCACGTTTCTGCTGATAAGCTAAGTTTGGTTTATGGTTGGCTTATACCAGAGCAATACTACAGCAAAGTGTTTTTCTTGTTTTATGCACTCATCACTTTAAAATATGTTTGAATTAAATAAAAACTTATCTACGAGCCTATTCATATATGCTTTGGTATTGCTGATCATGATGAAATATGCACTCAGTCATCTCTGTGAGAGCAAACACTATGCTAATTTAGATATAGCTCTAATTTATTGTCATATTGTGTACACTTTCAAAAAAAACTAAAAAAAGGGATTTCCCCAAAATTGGTCAAATACTAGGTTTTTGCTGTAACCCCGGGATATCTATATCACAAGTGTTCGGCGCGTGCTACCTACCTAACACCTCACCTCCCCATACCCTTCTACAAACCCAAAAATGAATAAAAGACACAAAAACACACACATATGGTCAAATCATCATAACTTAGCATAAAAACATGTCGGTGTAGAATTGCGCCAGGTGTAGGCTGCACTTTCTTTGCTCTCATTGTTTTGAACTTTATCAGCAAATCTACTGCTGGTACAGACCTATAAATTGTCATGAAGTTGTATGAATGTGACAAGAGTGTATATATGCTGATTTTATTCGGGATTTTTATGCTGAATTTTGTTAATTTTAACCTAAAAGATATTGCTAAATATTCAATTGGTTTTAAATCAGAGTGTATTTTGCCCTCAGAAATGATGAGTGAGCGTATATCAAGGACTGTACAATACATGTCCGATATAAATAACCAGTCGACCGTGAAGCAAACCTGCAGGTATAGTCGTGATCAACTATTGGAAATAGGATTAGCGGTTTCTAGCGATAGGCAAAATAATAAACTGAACCATTGTGTACGCAGTGTTATCAATAAGCTGAACATTTCTCGAACAAAAAAACGCCAGAGGGGTAAACGTGGTGGCAAGCTTAAAGTTTTAACAAAGCCAAATGGTGCAAATCTCAACAACTTGATTTATCCTACAAAACACAATACGCGTATCCGGCTTGGGGAAAGGGTGAACTGTTTGACACTTAATTGTAGATCGGTTGTTAACAAAGAGTCTTTTGTTGGCCAATACTTGAGAGAAGAAAGACTTTGCATTGTTGACAGAAACATGGTATTCTGATGATAAACAACATCAATATGAAACTTCAGATCTTAATCAATATGGTTACAAAATCAGTGTTACAAATCGTAGAAAACGAAAAGGTGGTGGTATTGCATTAACTTGTAAAACTGAAACGAAAATGAAGAAAATTGAAAGTGGAACAAAACAAAGCTTTGAGTATGGTATATGAAACTAGTGTTCGAAAGTATAACTATACATATAGTTGGTGTTTACAGACCCCCATCTTTAGCCTCATGTGAACAATTTGCTTCCGATTTCTCAAACCTTTTGGAAGACATACTACCTCAATACTCTAATCTGATGGTGATGGAAGATTTCAATATGCATATCAATAATGGCAGTAATACATCCACACATTTTAATAATTGCCTTCATGCAATGGGACTAGAGCAACATGTAAACTTTAGCACCCACACCGGTGGCAACTGGTTAGACCTAGTCATTACAGAGGCAACAAATGGCGCAAGTGTACTGAAATGCGAACAAGGTCCGTATCTCTCAGATCATTGTGTTGTGAAAGTTGTAATCAATGTCAAAAAAGAAAACATTACGAGCAAAACTGTAAAATTTCGTAACTGGAAGAATATATCTCACTCAGACTTTTCGAACGACTTGGCCGGGATATCAGTTGATAGCGAAGATGTTGATACTTTTGTAAAATTGTTTGAAACAGAAATTCAGTCTATTGTTGATACTCATGCCCCCGTAAAAGAACACACTAAAATATGTAGAGTTCCGAAACCCTGGATTAATAACAATATTTTGCAACTTAAACGTACTGTACGGAAAAACGAAAGACTTTGGAGAAAATACAGACAACCAAAGCAATTTAGAGATTTCAAAGAAGCGCGGAACAGGTATTGTAATGAAATTGAATGTGAAAAGAAACGCGTGATTAGTGATAAAGTAACCAATGCCATAGGTGATTCAAAAAAACTTTATAGTTTAATATCGGAACTTACTGGTACTAAAACTGAAAATCCTATGCCTCAATTGCAAAGTAATGGCGAACTTGCAGATAAGTTCGCTGATTTCTTTATGGACAAAATTTCTAAAATTCGTCAAACACTTGTAAATTTTCGAAGTTTTCAACCTCAGGTGAAACTAGTTCAATGTTTTGACAACTTTGAGGATCTCACAGAGTCAGAAGTCAGACACCTTATCAATAAACTTAGCACAAAATCATGTGAGCTGGATTTACTACCCACCCATATCCTAAAGTCATACTTATATGAATTAACGCCTACAATACGAAATTAGTCAATCTTTCTCTAAGACAAGGTGTGTTTCCTTCACATTGGAAACAATCTATCGTTAGGCCATTACTTAAAAAAGCTGGACTTGACCTTCAGTTTTCTAACTACAGACCTGTAAGCAATTTATCTTTTCTCTCAAAGTTAGTTGAGAAAGCTGCTCTATTCAGACTTAATAATCATGTCGATAACAATAATCTGCTACCCATAAACCAGTCTGCATATAGGCGTCTCCATTCATGTGAAACTGCACTCCTTAGACTTGTAAATGACTTACTGGAGGGTATGGAGAAACAAGAAGTTACAGCACTGATTGCGATTGATCTCAGTGCTGCTTTTGACACTGTCGACCATGATATTTTATTAGATATGTTGCGAAGCCAGTATGGAGTGTGCGGTACAACATTAGCCTGGGTTAATTCATATCTTCGACCACGTAATTGTCGTGTAAGTGTAAATTCGGCTGAGTCATCTCTACGTCCTCTTGAATGCAGTGTACCTCGAGGCAGTTGTCTTGGACCTTGGCTCTATCTTACCTATGCCGGAACTTTATTTGATGTAATTCCACCAACTATATCAGTGTATGCATTCGCTGACGATCACAACGCACTTAGACGTTTTCGACCAACTTCAGTGTCAAACGAAGTTAATGCTATTACAGATCTTGAACAGTGTGCAGTTATTATTAATAATTGGATGAATGCGAATAAGCTCAAAATGAATACAGATAAAAACGGAGTTCATACTGTTTGGCAGTAAATCACAATTGAATAAATGCTGTACAAAAGAAATTGACATTGCAGGTGATAAAATTAAATCTGTTGGTACTATTAGATACTTAGGTGCGTACCTGGATGAATCACTGAAATTAAAAGAACATATCAAAACAAAGTGTAGAACTGCTATGTTGAACTATCTTAGAATAAAAAATATCCGTAAATACCTTACTGAAGACGCTACTAAGATTCTGGTTCTTTCTTTAGTTATGTCTCATCTCGATTATTGCAATGCCATATTGTTTGGAACCGCAGATGCTGACTTAAACAAAATGCAACATATTCAGAACATGTGTGCCAAACTTGTCTTACTACGTGGAAAGTATGAAAGTTCCAAGGAGGCTCTCTTTGATCTTCACTGGTTACCAATCAAAGCCCGCATAAACTTTAAGATTCTGTGTTTTATGTATAATTGCTCTGTAGGTAATGCCCCGGTATATCTTAGAGAACTTTTAAATAAACAAACTCCAAAGAGAGCGGGTTTGCGCTCCTCAGACACTGCAGAATTGTTATTTGTCGTTCCACTTAACAAACGGAAAACATTTTGTGACAGAAGTTTCAGTACCGTAGGACCAAATCTATTTTATAAGCTTCCGCGGACCATCAGACAATCGGCTTCCTTGGAATTGTTTAAAAAACAACTGAAAACCCACTATTTTAGAGAGTTTTACACACTGTTTTAATTAAGTGTGGTACTATACATAATTTATATTGCTTTTACATTTTAGGTCAGGTTTTAATATTTAAGTTGTATAATATATATCTTAATTGATCGATGTATATTTCAAAATATTGCATGTAATCTTAGAAATTATGTAGATATTTAAGTTTCTGTTTGTGTATTATGAGGTGTACCATATACATGTTTAACAGAAATCTGGGTCATTTAGGACATTTTAGTTATCATAAATATTTCAATTTGTGTTTATATATTATATATTATATGTACAACGCCATTGAATATGTATCTATCATAGAAATAGGCGTTTAATCAAATAAAACAGTTTACAGTTTAAAACAGTTTCTAAAGAACATCCCTCGGTGTCCAAGTATATCACGGGGGTGTTTAATTTGTCAAACACTGGTTGTTATGCTGCGTTATGATGATTTGACCATATGTATCCGTGTTTCAGTGTCTTTTATTCATGTTTGGGGGTTGTAAAGTGGGGTGGTAGCATGCGCCGAACGGGGTACGGACAAAACCCCACTAGGACGTAACCCCAATAGGACGTAACCCCATAGGACAATACCCCATAGGACACAAACCCACTGCCAAATGTGTCATGTTAACATGTTAACATAATTGGGTTATAAATCAACTTTTAGATAATTTGAAGAAGAAACACTCAATCAGAATATAAATTCAGAGCAAGATCTTTACATTTTCAAATTTAAAGTTACAATCTGCAAATAAAAATAGAAGTTAAAGCATATTTAAAATTAGGTCAAAATTATGAATAAATGAAGAATGCATTCATAGTTAAATGAGCTTTAGTTTACTTTTAAATCAACTTTTAGATAATTTGAAGAAGAAACACTCAATCAGAATATAAATTCAAAGCAAGATCTTTACATTTTCAAATTTAAAGTTTCAATCTGCAAATGAAAATAGAAGTTAAAGCATATTTAAAATTAGGTCAAAATTATGAATAAATAAAGAATGCATTCATAGTTAAATGAGCTTTAGTTTACTTTTAAATATTACTTTTAATTTAATTGTTTTTAGCGGTATCAATGTTCAATAGTCATAATTATATATTAAATTCAGTTAAAGAGGGTTACACTAAACTACTGATTGAATGTGTGATGTGTTTTTAAATGTATCAAAGTTAATTATACATACAATTAATTAAACAGGATTATACATGGCATTGTACTGAAAACTTTGATACAGCAAATTCTTTTATTAATGTTAAGAACAGGAATCAGTTAAGTGTGTTTATATTATAATAGTTTATATGCAATATGTGCTAATATTACATTATCCACATCTATTGAATCTATATTAAGTGTATCAATGCAAACATGGTTGAGCCAGATCATAAAATTGTGAAAATGATGTGGTCTACCCTGTTTGTAAGTTAAGAAAAGGAATCAGTTAATTGTGGTTATATTATAATAGTTTATATGCAATATGTGCTAATATTACATTATCCATATGTACCAATGCAAACATGGTTGAGCCAGATCATAAAATTGTGAAAATGATTGGGCCTACCCTGTTTGTAAGTTAAGAAAAGGAATTAGTTAATTGTGGTTATACCATGTATGCCTTTTTGTATAGAATGTGGTTCACCTAATAAATATTCATTAATTGTCAGTGAGCAAATAGGTTAGAACCTGATCAGATGGCTTTGTTTTAGAATCTGTATGATCTGGATCTATTCTGTTTGTAAAAAGATATAAAGATATCCTCCTTGTGATAATACAACTTATTCTTTTAGTGAAAATCAGGTTATTACCATATTACCATATGCATAACAACATAGTTATTTATTACTTTAATTCCCATTGAAATTAAATATTTATACTTATTTCTTTTCTCGTATGATTTATTCTCCCTTTCTATTGCTATGAAGTGCCATTTGTATATATAAATCCTTAATTAAATACATAATTATGATTAAAATGGGGTTTTGTCCACGTGGGGTATTGTCCTACTGGGGTTTGGTCCTAGTGGGGAATTGTCCTAAGGGGTTACGTCCCAGTGGGGTAGGTCCTAGTGGGGTTTTGCCCTACACCCGCGCCGAACACCTGTGATCTATATCATATAGATCTAATAAGCAAACAGCAGACCCTGATCAGTGGGTGTACTCTGTTATGAAAGGCGTAGAAAGGCGTATTTATGGAGTAAAGGGTTATTTTGGGACCATTTAACCCTTTCAATGCGGGAAACTAGTTACCGGTACTTGTATCCTTGGCAAACAGCAAACAGTGTAGACCAAACTCACAGGCTTCCTAGAGGAACCCTCTATTCAGGGTATACACTGTTTGTAATGTTATACCTTTCTTAAAAACTCCTTGAATATTCACGATAGACTTTACCTTTCTGAATTTTGGAATAGTCCATTTGGAAATTCAGCATTGAAAGGTTTAATTAATGGACACACAAACTGTAAAAGTGTTACATTACTCATACAAGAAAATCATTGATGCAAAGCATCAAAAGGCGCGTATTACTGAATAATAATCAAACCTATTTAACATGTATATAATATTTAAGTAATATCAACAAAATGTCTAAATGTTTTAGATCTACTCCTATGGCCTTAGTAACGCAACAAAATTATTCAGTTTCATCACAAAGGGCCCTTGAAACGGCAGCCATTTTAGTCGGATGGCCCTAGTTATACAATAACCCTTTCAGTTTCACACTGGACCCCTTATCCCCTTTCAGGTTAAATATTCATGTAAGAAATAATGCCATCATGAATATTTATCAGTCCACTTTTTATAATGGCATAAGGACACATATCCAATGTCTAATCTGGAAAATTTCTTAAGTTCAAAGCTTATTGCAGGCATAGAGTAATGCTGAAAACTCCTGTAGGTATTTTAGACATGATAGTATTTTTTTCATAACAACTCCGTACTGTATATTATCCATTCGAGATATCAACTGTATGTCTAAATACAATGCCAAAGGGTATCATACGCAACTGTAGCCTCGACACTTTGAACCTAGAGTAACTGGCCATCTCATCAAGATCAAAATTGCGTTCTCCAGATCATTTATCTAGTGTAATAACTGTCAACACATACCGCCTGCCTGACGATAGCTATTACACAAGATTTAATCCATTAAGATGCGATAAGCGTTGTGTACAAATTACCTGTCAAAAGTCACGTGATGTACTAAATCCCTTCGGCCCCCTTTCTGCAAAGAGTTACAGTGTACAGCTAGACAAAGAGACAAAGTTTAGGCCATGCTAGATTTCTAGTATTCAGGATATCCTGACCAAATTAATTTACTTCATATAGTTACTTTTTACATTTGGATTTGTTATTTTTTCTGTCTGTGGATTACCACTGTTATATATTACGAACTGGAAGTCCAGGATACACTAAGTTCAAAGCTTATTGCAGGTATAGAGTAATGCTGAAAACTCCTGTAGGTATTTTAGACATGATTGTATTTTTTTTCATAACAACCCCGTACTGTATATTATCCAATTCGAGATATCAACTGTATGTCTAAATACAATGCCAAAGAGTATCATACGTAACTGTAGCCTTGACACTTTGAACTTAGAGTAACTGGCCATCTCATCAAGATCAAAATTGCGTTCTCCAGATCATTTATCTAGTGTAATAACTGTCAACACATACCGCCTGCCTGACGATAGCTATTACACAAGATTTAATCCATTAAGATGCGATAAGCGTTGTGTAAAATTACCTGTCAAAAGTCACGTGATGTACTAAATCCCTTCGGCCCCCTTTCTGCAAAGAATTACAGTGTACAGCTAGACAAAGAGACGCGTGTTTAGGCCATGCTAGATTTCTAGTATTCAGGATATCCTGACCAAATTAATTTACTTTATATAGTTACTTTTTACATTTGGACATGTTATTTTACTGTCTGTGGATTACCACTGTTATATATTACGAACTGGAAGTCCAGGATACATCCGATAATAAACATATAAAATACATGTACTATCGGAGCAGTTATCCATCTACCAACTGCACATTCTACAGTTCTTCAACTATTCTACAAACGTTCTCTATAGTGTTTAACAACTGAGTTAATGAAATTTGAACACTGGAAGCTTTCACCATGGCAGAAACTTTTGCATCAGATCTATATTAGTTCATAAGTAAACAGAGCAGATTCAGCAGGAGCCATCTATTTTGAGTTTACTCTAGGTATACCCTGTTTGCAAAGGTGTATCTATGAAGTAAAAGGTTATACCCGGGTCTTAAATCATGCTCTAGCATAAAATAGGTGAATATATTAATTAAAAACACTAATGATAAACCGCAGTTCTGTATTCAATTACATTACTTAAGAGCTCCTTTCGCGGGATTTAGTACTGTGGCGAAAGCAGCAAGTAATCCGTTTTCCCGGTATATCATGTGAATGTCATCAATATATTAATGATGTGTTCATATATACAGGCTTATATCAGTATAGTAATGCCAAATACATTTAAAATATATGTTCATATCATTTATAATAACTAATCAGTAGCCGTTGTTAATCTTTAATCCTCCTTTCGCCTCCTTTCGCCTGCTTTCGCCAAATATTCTCATTCCGTGTGTTAGTCATACTCGGTTTCGCAACAT
>OY755241.1:16495909-16704827 GCA_963576725.1 Azorinus chamasolen | reverse complement strand
GGCATACATCATATGGGTTATACAGCAAGAACTGACCCCATTTTCACGGCATACATCATATGGGTTATACAGCAAGAACTGACCCCATTTTCACGGCATACATCATATGGGTTATACAGCAAGAACTGACCCCATTTTCATGGCATACATCATATGGGTTATACAGCAAGAACTGACCCCATTTTCACGGCATACATCATATGGGTTATACAGCAAGAACTGACCCCATTTTCACGGCATACACACACGAGTTGTTCAGCAAGAACTGACCAGAGCTTTGCGCCATACACATACAGAAATGACCTCACTTTTACGGCATACACTTATAAGATACGCAGCAGGAACTGACCCAAACTTCACGACATACATACAGAAGCTATTAACCCTTCGCTTGCTATTCACGTCAATATACCTACCTGTAAATAGTGAATACCCAGATGAGACAGTTCCTGCAGGAGCTGTCACACCAGGGTCTGCACTATTTACAAGTTGATTGTGCAACCAGTGCACTCCACAGCAGTGATTGCACAGCGAAATACTTGTACACGATGAAGATATATGTAACAAGAAATATCTTTAAAAAAAGATATTCAGCGGCATTCAAATATTGACACAAGGTACAAAACAATCTCTGCAATATTTATTTCAATGTTTGAAGATTCTACTAGTACAGAGAACTAGATCTATGAAGGATTGCTTGTTATTATACTAGCAGAGAAGCATGCAATGAAAATGACTTGGAGTAGAAGAAGCAGTTATTGAAATATTTCAAGTTGCTTTTATAGGAAATCACTTTTAAAATGTACGATGTCAAAGTAATGTTTTAAAACTATCTCAAGCTAGTTCTTTAGTTTACCTATTATAAAATGTACATGAAAGCGCTTATATTTGTATTGATATGAAGATAAGAAATTGAATACACTTTAAAGCATAAAGTATTTGTTTGTGCAGAGTCTGTAATTCCTTAAAGAACGGTATTTATTTAGCCTAGATCAACGCTTTAATCGACTTGTGTGCATCATCATTTATGACATCATTAACTGAATCTACATGTATTTTTAAAACAATATAAAGTTAGCAACTTCAACCTACGTCTATATGAGCACAAGCCCCATGTGATAGAGCCGTAGCAATAGCCTTCAGTAAGTAGCTTTATATCAAAGAGAGCCAACAACCAGAGCCTCGGTGCTGTGGTCGGGGTATAGTAATTAATACTATTAATACCACTACTCTAATATACTAAACAATCCTTCTTCTTTATTTCCTATAGCACTGCCTGTGAATTATGGTGGTTTCGGCAAACTACCTGTTCGTCAAAGTCTCCTTTATTATCAAATGGTGTATTAATTGATATGCAAAATGATAGTAAAAGTTTGAAAGTTTAATAATGGTTTCGACAAACTGGTAATATTGCTCAGCAACCATTACCATGAGGTGATACATATCAGTACATCAGTACTTTGATTTTATGGGAATTTCCAGGTCTTAAAATCTATTATAAGAACAGAACTTTCGACAGTCGACAGTCTTCGGTCCCATGCTAAATATCTGCGTAAATAATGATTTTCTGTACTATATGGCGTTTTGACTGAACTCTAAGAAGTTTATAGAACATGTCTGTGTAACATGATGCCTTACATAAGTTGTGATTATGTTAATTATTGCATTGAATTCAATCTGCGAGCCCGAAGCAGCTAATTACCATAAAACATGGTGTTTTGAAATAACTACAATGTCGTAAGAATCGACACGTTAGCAGACTGTATATCAGAATTTTAAATAGTTTGGCAATGTGTAGAGGCATGTAAAAAGGTTGTATGCCAGTCAAGGTATTCACTAATGAAAATACAGTTTACTACTAAATACTCGTAGGTCATATGCAAATTACAATGTAACATAGTTTCTCATTGGTGGAAAACTAGAACAGAAGAGAAAATAGACAGCTAGCCGCTGAATTATACAACAGTGCATGGGTAAAGAAGGAGAAATGTATTTTTAAATTCAGCAAGAGAAGGTTTAAGAAAGAGATTGTATAGGTGTTATATGCAACCTGCATTATTTCCAGTACGGCTGAAAACAATTAACATAAGATCGACTAATATACAGTCTGTAAATGCTCGGAAGTCTTATATTCTGTTCTGTTGATTATTGGGTTGCGAAAGCTGCCAAATCTTTAATGGAAATTCAAAAAGACCATGGTTACTGCGAGACTACACTCCAGATTTACATTCCAAAAAAAAAATGCAGCTGCAATGTTTTTCACTGTGCTCACTTAGCCTCACTAATGCCCAAGAACTATTTGATGTTCGATGTATTGTTAATTGTTCATTATGTAGGTCATTTGCAGGTCAGAGTTAAAAACAGCTTTGACCCTGATGAGGTGCCAAGTTACACGGCGCCTCATGAATATGGATACAGACTGTTTGCAAAAGTTATTTTAAATGCTAAAACCAAAACAATAGCAACTGAAATAAAACTCACACCTGTTTAGAGGAACAGTTATTTCAGAAGTCAGTTGATCGTCTTTGGTCAGAAGCTTGTATGTCCTTGGATAATACTAAATAATAATTACTAAATAATTTAACATTGCTCTTTGTTTTATCTCCTCCCCTGCCTAAACATGGTTTACGCAGCCATTAAAACGCTTGCGTACAACCTCGCTTGTTATTATACTTACAAACATCTCCTTTGGGACATAGTGCATGTTCCAACCTGGCTGGATTTTCGACAGTATGTGGACCTCACATCGCCTCGTGTAATGAGGAAAAGATTCCTGTTAATACAATCGCCTTGTACAACGATGCACTTTCTATTTTCACACTCTCCCTGCTGAACTAGGGCACTCAGAACAACAAAGGTTCCCATAAACAGTAACACAAGCTTACTCATCGCCATCTAAAACACACAATACAAATTTCTTATTTCAAACAGGTTCCAACATAGATCTAGATCTATATATTTCCATATGCAGAGCTACAGATAAAGGTACTGAAATGATTAATCGTCATTTCTCCACCAAACCCTATACTGTGACCACTCTTTAGAATCGTCTCTTCGAGACGATTCTATTAAGAGTGATATCAGTATTGGGTTTGGTGGAGAAATAAAGGCGGTATTTTTATACGCATGTTATCTGGACCTCTGTTTATGTTTAGTACTGTTTATGTAGACCTATATAAGAAATAGTACAGCCCACTGAGGGCCTTATTGCATTATAGTGACCTACCAATCAGCCCGAAAATAGTTTAAGGCCCGAAGTATAGTATACCTTATTCAAATACGCTCCTTCTTTACTTATGTAAACTGTACCGGTCACTAAATTACGATAGTGCCCGCTGGAACATTATATAGTGCCCGCTACGCTCGGTAAGTTCCGGTAGTTTCCGCGCACACGGAAACGCACGTACCGGTAAATGAATTGTATTATTTATAGTATAAATAGTAAACCTTATCCCAGAGACATATAAATACATATAGATATGGCTCTACCTATCCACATACGCTCCTTCTTTACTTATGTTAAACGTAACGATCCTTAAATCGCAACTGTGCCCACTGGGACACTATATGGACCGCTGCGTTCGGTAATTTCCGGTGCTCGGTAATTTCCGCGCATACGGAAACGCACGTTGATGTATTACGTCATTCTAAATATATATTAATTAATACATAAATACTTGAATAGCATGATCTAATATTTCGATCACTAAGGGTCCTTTTCAAAGATTATCGTGTCGAAATACACGTCACATTCTTGTTACTATCGTAATTTAGTGACCGGTACAGTTTACATAAGTAAAGATGGAGCGTATTTGAATAAGGTATACTATATTTCTTTAGTTCTGTCTCTTCTTTGTACACACTTTATGTATATCACAGTTTTAGATATGTAGATCTATGTACAAAGTCATTCATAATTGAATTATAGGAGACCAGCACAGTAAGTTTTCTCACATAACTTCTCTTATCTCCGGGTTAGAACAACGGGTTAAGATTCTCTTTTCTCGCTTCTCAGCCGTACTAGATAAGCTGAGTTACTAAAAATAGCCGTACTAGAAATCCTTATCTGGAACACCCCGTGACTAGTGTATTCATACGCGCGATTGGGTAAACTTAATACAAGGGAAGAAATTCTTACAGAATTATACCAACAATTCTATAGGCAACAACCTTATGAATTGAAATTAATATAAGTAATTAGCACGAATATTAAATTCTAATTATCATATAAACACTTTAAAAGCCTATTTAATTAACCGAAGACGTTGTTTTGTAGTCACTCAGTCATTTATATTTTACGCCAAAACGTAACGTTTGTGGTTGTCATAACAAATGACGTCATTTTGTCACGCCTAAAGTTATGCTGCAGTCTGTTGCTATTAGATATGGAAGTCGTATTACGCAATGTAAAGTAGTACTTCACAAAATTCGTTAATGTACTTGGTTTTAGGGCGTATTTCAGCGGTTGGTCTGTTCCTATCGGAAACTCGCTAAAGCTCGTTTCCGACTGGAACAGACCAACCTCGGGTATAGAAACCCCCGTCTTTAACAAAACCCATGCTTGATTCTATTAATCAGTAATACGTGTAAGATCACTTTAGAATATATATGACGTCATACGTCATATACGTCATATATGACGTCAAACTGGGGGAACACCAATGTTTACATGTCATTAAAGGACGAAAATAGATCTCGATCTACACTGTTTGGTTATGCGAGAAAAAAATCTGATGTTCGTTGTCTTTTAAGATCACATGTTCCTAAACTCACCAAGAAAATGTTATTAAGCTCGCTAAAGGCTCGCTTAATAACATTTTCTAAGGCTCATTTAGGAACATGTGATCTTAAAAGACAACTCGCAACAGTTCCTCTATTTCTAATATCTGTATAATACACTTTCAACTATAGTTTCACAGAAACGACAACTATTCTATCAATTTTTAGACGTTCTATCATTTCTAGACGTTCATATCTCCCTGTCTCTAAACATAGAGTCGCAACATCACAACGAAATGACCATATTGACATAATTTTTCAGCTTCAATGGCATTGTTTTAAATAATGCTGCTTGCATTTATAAATACAAATATACGTAATTTATTTCTTCTATCATTAGATACATTCTGCATTCTCGTTATTGTGTTGTTCCACTGCGTTTAAAATATAGACAATACATTTAGTTTAATTTCATTCACTATGTCTGTCAGGGGCGTAGCTAGCCCTCTATTCATGTGGATTCATAATTTTGTCAGCCTTCCCCGCCATCACATCCACCACACATCCCCTACCCCACCGGCCCTCTCCAGAAAAAATGAAAACTGTGTTGTATTCTGGGCATTCTGAGGCGCTTTATTTAGTACGGAAATTGAACAAATTAACCATTTACTTGACAGATTTTATTTCTGAAGGAAGGTTTAATATCAAAGAAATACGAGCCCCGTTTTTCGAACAAATGTCTTTTTCAGTCATTTTCCATTTGTGAATACATTTACAATGTTCATATACATATATGTGAAATAAAACATTGCTAGTCCAAACTGAAATTTAGTGACATTGTAGATCTCATGCAGTTCTTCACCCTCCTCAAAATACTGAACTGTCTCTCAGCTAAGGTTGTTGAGACCAGCATAGTGAAAAGCACCATACATTATGAAAATGTCTGTCCAGAGTTTTGTTTGTGTCTTTTGCACTCAGGTCAGAAGGTTTTGTTTCTTCCGAATACCAACTTTCTCTCCAGCGGGCAACGTCTTAAGCTTTCACGATATCCAATGAAGTCGTGACAAAATACACCAAAATTGGTATCTTTCGGAGCAGGCGTCAGTTCATGGACAATACTTGGAATCAGATATAATGTACTCTGCTTTGAAATTGTCTTTGGAGATTACATGCGATCTTCTATTCTACAACCAGACAAGGAACGGATAGTATATTGCCCGCCGTTTCCAGTGTTCTGATACGGAATCTGTGGGCACTTTACCAGGGTAACGTTCGTAGCCAGCTACTCTTGACTTTGAAGGCTCTGCTTCCTGCGTTCGGCCATGGCCACTGTTTTGCAGTACAGCTCATCACACAAAACGGAAGGTTGCTTTAAGAACCTGGCTCTCCCTGACAGCCTTAACTAAGTCAAACTCAACAACTACCAGAGAGACAATATTTAAAGTAGAACCCAAGGATGCAAAATCTATAACTGCGCACATTGTCGTCTCCTCGCTCTAGCACCTTGGGGACATTTACTACAGTGGTGTATGCGTCTTTAAACTTGTATATAGAGTTCGCATGACTGGTCAGAGAGAGAATGGCCAGAGACTCTTCAAGCGGATTCGCTTGTTCAGTTCCTCTCTAGCAACATCGTCGTTTCCCAGCTCTTCCCGAAATGCAAGTAGAAGTTTTGCAGACTACTTGAATGTAAAACAGATTTGCTGCACTGACTTTGTCCAGCAAGTTCTAACAAATGCTATCTTTGCAGGCATGCACAATGGAAAGATTCGAGCTATGCAATTCGCACATGGTTTGTGGAACAAGTTGCTGTACCCGAGTTTGTACACCCCGGAACATTACTGACTCTATCGTAATTCTGGACACACATCTTAGCCAACATTCACCTGGCCCTCAATAAAACAAGGGCATGTTCAGCCTGACTGAAAAAAAAACTCCACTCTCCCCACCCCACCAACCCATGGTGTGGTTGACCATGGTATATACATGACCACCTGAATGGCATTAGTACCTTCTTTCATACATTGAATAAGTAAATAAAAAGTTATTGTCCCGACAAGAAAATATGAAAAAGGGGAGTAACTCCAAAAATATTGATGCTAGAGTTATTGCCCTTGTGCATGACACTACATCTCATCACGCTTGCTCCATATGAGAAGTTTCAAATAAATTGAACCAGTACATAAAGAGTTATTAACTGGACAAGAAAATATGAAAAGGGGAATAACTCCAACAATATAGATGCTAGAGTTATGGCCTTTGTGCATGACACTTCCCCTCATCATGTGTGTTCCATATGTGAAGTTTCAAATCAATTGAACCAGTAGAGAAAGAGTTATTGTCCGGACAAAAAAGAATGAAAAAGGGGAATAACTCCAAAAATATTGATGCTAGAATTATGGCCCTTGTGCATGACACTACTCCTGATCATGCTTCATCAATGTTTGAAATTATAATGAATTTGGCCTAACTTTGTAGGAGATATTGCCCGGACACGAAGTGTGACAGACGGACTGACAAGAAAATATGAAAAAGGGGAATAACTCTAAAAATATTGATGCTAGAGTTATGGCCTTTGTGTATGACACTACCCCTTATCATGATTGTTCCATATGTGAAGTTTCAAATCAATTGAACCAGTAGATAAAGAGTAATTGTCCGGACAAAAAAATAACTAAAAGGGGAATAACTCCAAAAATATTGATGCTAGAGTTATGACCCTTGTGAATGACACTAGCCCTCATCATGCTTCTTCAATGTGTGAAGTTATAATGAATTTGGCATAACTTTGTAGGAGATATGGCCCGGACACGAAGCGTGACAGACGGACGGTCGGACAGACGGACGGACAGACGGAAGGACAGACTGACGGACAGACAGACAGACGGAATCGAGCAAACCTATAGTCCCCCAACCGGTAACTGGTGGGGGACTAATAATTGAACAGAGCTTCTCTAGCATTTGACTCTTGAATCATCACGAATGTCATTTTCTGACCCAGAATATTATCTCACACAAATTGGTATGCATGTGATTAACAGTAAACCCCTTCTTGATTATTATTTCGGCGGGGTATAGTACACAAAGGCTATTTAATAAAGAAGAGGATAGGGACGTTTTATAGCTGTATGTTGGCTGATTTTTCACATTTTTTAAATATTTTTTATTAAATTTATTTTTTGGTCAGAATTATGTGGATTCAGCTGCGTACTCGCGTATAGGCGGCTACGCGCCTGTCTGTCAATTATAAGAAACAATTCAGATCACGAAAAATATTGCACACTCCTATAGGAGCCGTCTGATCAGGGTCTGCTCTGTTTGCTAATTGAATTTGATAGATCTGTTTCTATACTTTCTAAAATGGCTACAACATCCCATCTTCCATATTTCATTATAACTACTTTGTTCATGAATATTCAGTAGGTATTGAAATTTGAAATTAGCATAGAACAGGGAAATGCTTAAACCGTTGGCCAGAATTCAATGAGAATTTGCAGAAATTGTCCCCTTTACAACAATAAGTCGTTCAAGTCGTTTTAATTCATCAGAAAGAGAGCCATGCATGCCCTACATTGAAACATCAATGATTTATCAAGGCATTATTTAACCGTTCACTCCATAAATACACATTAAACAGAGTAGACCCAGATCAGAGGGATCCTTT
This sequence comes from Azorinus chamasolen, assembly GCA_963576725.1. NCBI lineage: Eukaryota > Metazoa > Mollusca > Bivalvia > Cardiida > Solecurtidae > Azorinus > Azorinus chamasolen. The sequence continues at coordinate 16,696,444 of OY755241.1, read as the reverse complement.
AGTGGCCGTCTGATTAGGGTCTTATCCGTTTGCTTATGAAATGATATAGATATGATTCTGAGGTTTCTACTACGACCAGAATGTCTCGTGTCTATATGCCATTATAAATATAGTAAAAATTGCAATATTCGTGATGTAATTGGCTGCGGCGATTTTGGTGGGAGTTGAAAGTTCCCATGATTTACTGCGGGATTAGTTTTTATCTAAACGTGTGATAGAAAATTCCAACTAATGTCTAATTTCATTTCATTTATTTACTGCATTGTACTATATTTTCCCCAATGTTGGTACATATTTTTGACGGAAATTCAAAATGGTTATGATTTACTGCAGACTACACGCCAGATTTACACTCGAGAAAAATGCAGTTGCAATATTTTTCCTGTGCTCACTTAGCTCACTTATGCCCAAGAACTGTTTGATGTTTTGTTAACATTATGCAGGTCATTTGCATAATTGCCAGCAACATGTACTCCAAATTCCTTCTGCACTCTGAGCAATTAACCCTTTAAGTGCCAGAATTGTCGTCTGCTAGACATATTTTCGTCTGCTGTAAGTTTTAGAATGGACGTTTGTTCAATGTCTGTATAAAACGATAAACAGGGTATCAAACAGTTTGGATCCAGATGAGACACAGAGTCACCCGGTTTCTCATCTGGATCTAAACTTTTTACATAATTATGATATTACATACCTGTCTTCATGGCACTGAAGGGGTTAATGTCTGCAAATATTGTCGTCTGCTGCATTTTTCTTTCCATATCTATTCAAAAATGAAAGAGTGAAAAACAGATTGGACACACTGATGAGATGCCACATTATTCGGCGTCTCATCTGGATCTAGACTGTTTGCAAAGGTTGTTATAAATGCTAAACCCCAAAGCAAAAGCAGCTGGAACAAAACTAATGCCTGTTTAGAGGAACGACTGCTTATTTTTCAGAAGTCAGTTGATCGTCTTTGCCACTCTTTGGTCAGAACTTTGTATGTCCTTGCATAATCAAAATTACTAAATAATAATGTTGCTCTGTTTTATCTCCTACCCTGCTTAAACATGTTTTACGCAGCCATTTTATGCTTGCATAAAACCTCGCTTGTTATTTCTTACATGAATATTCATTGAGTAAATTATTGAAGCGCTAAAGAAAGTAAACCATTACACACTGTTTTAGTGTAAAGGCGTGTTCCTTTCTCTAATGAAAATGTATGCATGTATCTATCACTTATGAATATTAATCAGATTGTAGGATAATATATATACAAAGCCACAATACATATAACATTCTGATCAGATAGCTGCTGCATGAGCTTTCTGATATGAGTCTACTCTGTTGGCAAAAGTGCTAAAGGGTGTTAACCCTTTCGCTGCCAATGCCGGATCTGTGATTACCTATGCAAACAGTTTGGATCCAGATGAGACGCCGAGTAACTCGGCGTCTCATCAGGATCCAAACTGTTTGTTACTGTTACTATGTTTTTGAAACAAAAATGAAGAAAAAAAAATTGTAGCAGACGACAAAGTTAGCAGACGACAGACTTTGGCAGCGAAAGGGTTAAAACCGTTAAAAGGCGTTACAGGCGTTAAAATGCTCTTCTATTATTAAGTTTACATAATAAATTAAATAAAGGTAATACATGCACGGTGGCTCTGTGCAATTAAGGAGATGTCATTTTAAAAAAATCTGACTCAATTTTAGCTACTCTGTTTTAGCTACAATGACCTGTTTATTCAGTGGACTTGAACCATGCATTTCTCTTTCAAAAAATATTACTTCCGCTTCATTCTTGTGAAGTTTGGCAATAAATCCATCTAGTGATTTAGGAGATGTCCTTAAAAGAAATTGCCCTTCAAAATTAGATCTAATTTACTTTTAGCTCTCATGACCTACCTATGCGTCGATCAGGAACTATTTAATACTATTTAACCCTTTCCCTGTTCAATATTCATCTAAGAAATAACAAGCGAGGTTTTACGCAAGCTTAAACTGGCTGCGTAAAACATGTTTAAGCAGGATATAGAAGATAAAACAGAAAGCAATATTATTATTTAGTAATTTTGATTATGCAACGGCATACTAAGTTTTGACCAAAGACGATCAACTGACTTTCGAAATAAAAACAAACTTCTGAAATAAGTCTCTAAACAGGTACGAGTTTTGTTCCAGCTGCTATTGCTTTAGTTTTTAGCATTTATAATAACATTGGCAAACAGTCTGGATCCAGATGAGACGCCAAGTAACCTGGCACCTCATAAGGGTCCAAACTGTCCAAACTCTGACATTTGTTAAAAGATATGGAAGACAAATATTTTTGCAGCAGACGACAATATTTGCAGACATTAATTGCTCAGAGTGCAGAAGGTATTTGGAGTACATTATGCTGGACAGCAAATGGCTTTAAAACGCCCTGCATAATATTAACACCACATCAAACATCAAAGACGTATTGGACATTAGTGAGGCTAAGTGAACACAGTAAAACATATTGCATCTGCATTTTTCTAGAGTGTAAATCTGGAGTGTAGTATCACTGTAAATCATGATATCAGGAATATTTATTTACTGATTTTTTTTATCATGTAAAATTTTCAAGTCAAAATTTCGCTTTGACAAAACAGTAGAATCATATCTGTAATGTTTCATAGGCAAACAGAGCCGATCCTGATCAGACGGCTCCAATAGGAGCCGTCAGATCTAGGTCTACTATGTTTACAAAGGTGTAGAAAGGCGTATTTATAGAGTGAAGCCTTAAAAATTCCATTTGTTTTAAGCCCTCATGATCTAATTATGCAGTGGACTTGAACCTTACTTTAAGCCCTCATGACCTAATTGTGCTATGGACTTTAACTTTACTTTTAGGCCTCATGGCCTACTTATACAGTGGACTTGAACCTTACTTTCAGCCCTCATGACCTAATTGTGCTATGGACTTTAACTTTACTTTTAGGCCTCATGGCCTACTTATACAGTGGACTTGAACCTTACTTTTAGCCCTCATGACCTAATTGTGCTATGGACTTTAACTTTACTTTTAGGCCTCATGGCCTACTTATACAGTGGACTTGAACCTTACTTTTAGCCCTCATGACATACTTATGCAGTGGACTTGAACCTTACTTTTAGCCCTCATGACATACTTATGCAGTGGACTTGAACCTTACTTTTAGCCCTCATGACATACTTATGCAGTGGACTTGAACCTTACTTTTAGCCCTCATGACATACTTATGCAGTGGACTTGAACCTTACTTTTAGCCCTCATGACATACTTATGCAGTGGACTTGAACCTTACTTTTAGCCCTCATGACATACTTATGCAGTGGACTTGAACCTTACTTTTAGCCCTCATGACATACTTATGCAGTGGACTTGAACCTTATTTTAGCCCTCATGACATACGTATGCAGTGGACTTGAACCTTATTTTAGCCCTCATGACATACTTATGCAGTGGCCTCATAATATAATATAATATAATATGATATAATTTAATATAATATCCATTAATTGAATTTGATGGCTCTGTACCCTTTTGAACCGATGAGTCAGTGCCTGAAACATCACTTGAGAACTGCGTATTTCTGTTTTTCAAAAATGTTCAACTTAAACTTCTCTTATTTAAGCTTTTTCAAATATCGTTTTCAGCATAATCATATCTTATTGTAGCATTCTCCTCTTAGTGCTATTATTTTATATGGTCATGTTTTTCTCATGTATCTGTTAATCAAAAACACTGAAAACTATTGCTATTTGTTTTTCTTCTATCCTGCTTAAACAGATTTTACGCAGCAATTTTACGCTCGCGTAAAACCTCGCTTGTTATTTCTGACATTAATGTAAGACATATTATATATAATAATATCCACTGGTTAGATATGCCATGATGTAAAATGAATAAAGTTCGAAAGATAAGAAAAAAACCTTACTTGTTTGAATTGTCTAAGAGCTGTCTTGATTCCTCCCAGTATGAATTCCAAATGTTGTACTACACAGACCGCTGTGTGTCTAATTTTTATGCCTGCGCACTAGTATTCCAAGAATGAATGAGCTAGTGGGTTTCCAACTAAATAGTGTTACACTGCTCACGGAAACCGGCCTCGAGCATGCCTCACACAAAACAGACATTTGAATACAGTAAAACATGTCTTAAGCGGTCATCAAAAAGAAGTCTAATTATGGGTCTGTAAGGCAGGTTATAGCTTAATACAGGTCAAAAGTAATGCACAGAACGCTCATATAGGAGCCACCTGCTTAACACGAGTATATTCAATAAATGAATGGCCGCTTAAGACAGGTACTACGGTACATAACAAGTGGGTGTCTCATTTGAATCAAACCGATTTTCTATGTACATGTATATGTTGCAGTGTTAGAGAAAAACGCATATTGCACAAGCTGACAACAACGTAAATATAATATAATATACTCTGTGTGACTTTAACCCTTTCCCTATTGCATATTTAAATAAGAAATAGTTGAATATTAATAAGATTATTGTTCATAATGGCATATACATACAGGGCATTTTGGCTCAAACAGAAACTGTCGAATCAAATCTAGAATCTAACATAAGCAAACAGAGCAGACCCTGATCAAACAGCTGCTACAAGAGCCGTCTGATCTGGGTTTACTCTGTTTGCAAATACGCGAAAAGCGTTTATATGAGAGAAAGGGTTAAAGTTTAAGCACGAACTTGCTAGCCTTTGTAAACAGTTTGAAGACGCCAAATATCTCGGTGTCTGATCGGGATCCAAACCGTTCGACACTTGTCAAATAGATTCTCATATGTCCATATGGATCAGAAGTACAGCTTGCCTAGAGTAGAGTTATAGCAGACATGCTTTTGACAGTAGGATAGAGGTTAATTCTTTACTCCATAAATACGCATTTTTTCGTCTTTGCAAACAGTGTAGACCCAGATCAATTGGCTCCTATAGGAGCCAATTGATCAGGGTCTCCTCTGTTTGATGACGACCCAAGTTTTCTGAGTTCATATGCCAATAGAAGAATGAACACAATTTGTATTCATGGTATCATTATTTCTTCCTTGAATATTCATGTAGGGAAGGGCTAATTTAAGATGCTGCCTGACCTACATAGGGCCTACTTCCAAAATAACCCTTATCTTATCTTACTATCAGACAACACGAACTGCAGTCAGCAATAATGCCAATATATGACCTCTGCCTCCTCTTTGCTTTAAAACAACAAACCAAAGAAGCACACTAGTTTGGATCTCGTTGAGGCGCCGAGTTACTCGGTATCTCAACTTGAGCCAACCCGTCTCAAATGCGAACGCAGATTCGTCGTCCATGTCAGAGAAAGTGGTAAAGCAAGCGACTCAGCGTCAGTGTTTTCGTACTACTTCATACTACATATGTTCATCATGCTACTAGATTTTTATGCCCCCCAGATCTGATCCGGGGGGGGGGGGGGGGATATTGTTTAACATTGGTCATAACTTTTGAGTCAGTACAAATAGAGACTTGATATTTGGCATGCATATGTATCTCATAAAGCCGCACATTTTGAGGGGGTGACATGTCAAGGTCAAGGTCATCCTTCAAGGTCAGAGGTCAAATATATGGATCAAATCACCGACTTTAACATTGGCCATAACTTTTGGACCAGTAGAGATAGAGACTTGATATTTGGCATGCTGTGTATCTCATGAAGCTGCACATTTTGAGGGGTGACATGTCAAGGTCAATGTCATCCTTCAGAGTCAAAGGTCAAATTGTCTGTTATTTTGGCTGTAACTTTAACGCAACTTTAACATTGGTCATAACTTTTGAGCCGGTACAGATAGAGATTTGATATTTAGCATGCATATGTATCTCATAAAGCCGCACATTTTGAGGGGTAACATGTCAAGGTCAAGGTCATCATTCAAGGTCAGAGGTCAAATATATGGGTAAAATCACCGACTTTAACATTGCCCATAACTTTTCGACCAGTAAAGATAGAGACTTGATATTTGGCATGCTTGTGTATCTCATGAAGCTGTACATTTTGAGTTGTGACATAACAAGGTCAAGGTCATCCTCCAGGGTCAAAGGTCAAATTGTCTGTTTCTTTGTCTGTAACTTTAACATTGGTCATAACTTTAGAGCCAGTAAGCTAGTGACTTGATATTTGGCATGCATACGTATCTCATAAAGCCGCACATTTTGAAGGGTGACATGTCAAGGTCAATGTCATCCTTCAAGGTCAGATGTCAAATATATGGGTCAAATCACTGACTTTAACATTGCCCATAACTTTTCGACCAGTAAAGATAGAGACTTGATATTTGGCATGATTGTGTATCTCATGAAGCTGTACATTTTGAGTGGTGACATAACAAGGTCAAGGTCATCCTTCAGGGTCAAAGGTCAAATTGTCTGTTTCTTTGTCTGTAACTTTAACATTGGTCATAACTTTAGAGCCAGTAAGCTAGTGACTTGATATTTGGCATGCATATGTATCTCATAAAGCCACACATTTTGAAGGGTGACATGTCAAGGTCAATGTCATCCTTCAAGGTCAGATGTCAAATATATGGGTCAAATCACTGACTTTAACATTGGCCATAACTTTTGGACCAGAAGAGATAGAGACTTGATATTTCGCATGCTTGTGTATCTCAAGAAGCTGCACATTTTGAGGGGTGACATGTCAATGTCAAGGTCATCCTTCAGGTTCAAAGGTCAAATTGTCTGTTTGTTTGTCTGTAACTTTAACATTGGTCATAACCTTTGAGCCAGTACAGATAGAGACTTGATATTTGGCATGCATATGTATCTCATAAAGTCGCACATTTTGAGGGGTGACATGTCAAGGTCAATGTCATCCTTCAAGGTCAGAGGTCAAACATGGGTCAAATCACCGACTTTAACATTGGCCATAACTTTTGAACCAGTACAGATAGGGACTTGATATGTGGCATGCTTGTGTATCTCATGAAGCTGCACAGTTTGAGGGGTGACATGTCAAAGTCATCCTTCAGGGTCAAAGATCACCAACTTCAAATTGGCCATAACATTTGAACCAATAGAGATAGAGTCTTGATATTTGGTATGCATGTGTATCTCATGAAGCTTCACATGTTGAGGAGCAACATGTCAAGGTAAAGGTCATCTTTTAGGGTCAAAGGTCATCGACTTTAACATTGGCCATAACTTTTGAACCTGTAGATACAGACTTGACATTTGGCATGCATGTGTATCTCATAAAGCTGCACAGTTTGGGGGTGACATGTCAAGGTCATCTTTCAGGGTCAAAGGTCACTGACTTTAACATTGGCCATAACTTTTGAACCAGTAGAGATACAGACTTGATAATTGGTATACATGTGTTTCTCATTTGCCTGCAGTTTGAGGGGTGACATGTCAATGTCAAGGTGGTCATCTTTGGAGGTCAAAGGTCATTAACATTGGCTATAACGTTTGAATCAGTAGATATACAGCCCTGATACTGGTATGCATGTGTATCTCATGAAGCCGCACAGTTTGAGTGGTGACATGTCAATGTGTAATATAGCGGTTAGGATAATAACGACACCATAACTTCTGTTCTGAACTTTATTTCTCAAACCTAGAGATATGTGAAACTGGCAGCATCTCCCCCCACTTCTAGACCCAGACCCTTGGCCTCTCTCGAGCCACTCTCCAGCCGGTCTCTCTGGCGGTCTCCCAAGTCCCCCCTTTAGCTAGAATTTATGTATTTATACAGTTAGTGAACCAGGAAATGTTAACCAAATTGTATAATCGGCCTTTAGTTTATAACAGACGATTCGCTTTAAATGGTCATTCATTTCCTCTTTAGTCCTTTACCCTTAATCTGCTGCCAATCTCCATGACAATATTACACCCCTTCCTTACCCATACAAACAAAACAAAAACAGTTATAAACATGGGTCAACATAATAATGTAATGTCCAGTCTCTAAGACACGTCTCTTCAATAACTAAAGTTCATAATACGCTTGCTGTCATTCCGATGAGTCCAGCGCTGATGGATTCAGAAGGAAAGTTCATGTACCAAGGCAATCGTTGATCTAATACTCGGACATCAATGTAGATTTGACATCATGTAAAGTCCAAATTTCTGAAGAAAATTGAGGTTCTCCGAATAAGGTTTGAAGTTAGTGAAGATGTACTTCTCCTAAAAGTCTGTCATAGTTCCGTGATTTGTTGATATAAGAAAGATACTAAAACTGTATGTAATGATTTAGTTATCACAGCACTTGTCCACTTGCCCAACCCTGAGCTATCTCCAAAACATATGCGCTAGATCCGTGATTTGTTGATATAAGAAAGATACTGACACTTTATGTAATTATTTAGTTGTCACAGCTCCTGTCCAACCCTTAGCTTTCAGGTGTCTGAACTTAACATTATGTCAGCACTCGACAGTTCATTTAGCTATACATTTGACAGTTCCGTTATGTAAATTCATGTCACCGACAGTATTCGAATATCGTGCTACCAGGCTGTTGCAGCAACGTCGGAGGCTGGATATACGCTGCTATGACGGCACGCTGACGTGAATTCTACTATACACACCTCAACCTTCATTGTAACAAAATGACCCTCAACGAGTTGCACATACCGATACTTTAAAATTACACATTAGTCTTAAACGTAAACCTCATACAATTCTTTTATTCAAGAATCTTTAAACTAATAAATGCTATAAGATGATTTGCCAATTTCTGTTTGACAGCCTAGTTTGAATAGAAATTTTGCTCTTACCTGCAAAATATTCATCATTCTGTATTGTTTGTGTGATTTTTATCATTAATTTGATTAGATCTTTAGTCTCCTATACGAACACATGACTTGTATTAATATTCATTAACTATACCCATTGAAATACTGCAATTCATTTTATCTTAAAACATATACGCAACAATAGACAAGAATTCAAGAAAACAAACCCAACACCAAACCATATTTCTTTTTTCTACACTACTACTAAAACTGTAAATGACCGGCAATCTTTACGGTATATCGAATGCAGATACATTAACAACCTTACAAAGAAAACAAAGAACAATAACAAACAAAATAAAACCATAACAATTTCACCAGTAATACCCTATTTACAGTATAACCTATAAAATGCATCCTGCCTCTACTTTTCTGCCAAACTTATTTCAATCGTAATCACATTCACCATGAGTTAATCACTCAATAACGTATATTTGGACTAAAAGCTAATCGCTGATCCGCTATACGAACTTAATTCGAAATATCTGGATTACCTGTATCTCACTACTCTAATTCAACTAAAGCGCATTGCTACTCGCAATCATTGCTACTAGCAATATAAAATTAACGTCCCTATTTAAGTATATTCACCTAGTTAATCACTGGTGTTAGATATAGCCCTTAACTATAAATATCCTAACACATGGATGAAATACTTATGGACAACCCGACAAATCCTCTCTACACTATCGCAGAATACCTAATCGCAGAATAATATGGAAGCAGTCAAGCAACAAACAAAAACAAAATCATACAAAACGCACTACATTGTGATACGCATTTAATCTGTACAATCACCATCCCCATAGTTTCTTTGTAGTTTAATTTCAAATTTCCTCTTTTTTCTATTTCATTTATTTAATTATTAAGCTACAGTCACACTTTTGAAGTCCACTATCAATATATATTGACCATACCATGTGGCAGTTTGTGTATTCATATTAAAATTTGCAGTCGAATTTCTGACAGCTAAACTATTTGACAGCTTTGACAAATCGCCTTAATACTTAATTAAGTTAACTGAAACCTGTATAAAATTACATTTTGCAAATAAAAACTGTCTTAGGAGTGTAAAACTTATTTGATTTTTTAGAAGGTACATGCTCCAAATAAATCAACATTTCTGTTGTGGCATAAATTAACTGCTGATCCAAAATCATCTAATGATCTACATTGCCTTGATCCTAATTTGATTAACCCCTATTTAGGTACTTTCTTATTTGATGAAAAATTATTAACTGTCCCTTTGTGAAAAGTGTCAATTTTCCACTTACACCACTATTACTAATAGATTCAATCTCCATGTTCATTTTATGTTATAAATGTCAGTACAATTAAAATTATTCTATTAACCGATTTTGGCAATTCATGTTGTTTATCAGTTTGCATGCAGCTGGCATTATCAAAACAGGAACAATTTACTGAATCAAGTGTGCAACTATATTGTTGGTCATCATGATCACAACTCAAGCTAAGCATGAAAGTAAAAATTCACTAACCTGTTGTTCCGCGTTGTGATGTACTCAACTCCAGATCATCCTGGTCACGGCACGATTTCAAGCCGTGTAATATAGCGGTTAGGATAATAACGACACCATAACTTCTGTTCTGAACTTTATTTCTCAAACCTAGAGATATGTGAAACTGGCAGCATCTCCCCAACTTCTAGACCCAGACCCTTGGCCTCTCTCGAGCCACTCTCCAGCCGGTCTCTCTGGCGGTCTCCCAAGTCCCCCCTTTAGCTAGAATTTAGCTCTATATTTATACAGTTAGTGAACCAGGAAATGTTAACCAAATTGTATAATCGGCCTTTAGTTTATAACAGACGATTCGCTTTAAATGGTCATTCATTTCCTCTTTAGTCCTTTACCCTTAATCTGCTGCCAATCTCCATGACAATATTACAAATGTCAAGGTCATCCTCTATGGTCAAAGGTCACCAACTTTAACATTGGCCATAACTTTTGAACCAGTAGAGATACAGACTTGATATTTGGTATGCATGTGTACCCCATGAATCTGCACAGTTTTAGGGGTGACATATCAAGATCAAGGTCATCCTTCAGAGCCAAATATCATATCGAGGGGGCATAGTGTTTCACAAACACATCTTGTTTGTTTGCTGTATTTTGATCTCTGATTTGCTGAAATTATCGCTGACTTCCGGTTAGTTCTCGACCCAATTGACGGATTGGCATACTGATTGTCATATTATTGTAAACATATCTAAATACCTGGCTAGGATAAATATGTTGTTGCAGACATAGACTGTCAGACAGAGAACAAGACAGTGACATAGAGAGAAAGAGAACGATGGAGGGAGGGAGAGAGAGAGAGAGAGAGAGAGAGAGACGGGGTTACAGCGATAGATACACAAAGAGAGTATATAGTTCAAAGTTCAAATTCTATAATCACACCTATATTAATCCATAAGCAATCAAAGACCTTCGTCAGGGTAATCTTGGTATATTATGTTATCAAAGGCCTTAAAATGCGTTAATATGGATTATGGGGCTACAGTGAGTCTGTGATCTGTAATTAAGCTCTCATTAGAGAAATAATGACGGCATTAGCCCCATTCCCCCATAAGCTATTTTTAGACCCAGTCTCTCTTTGAAAAGTTCTACTGAAAACGGGCATTTACTAGAATAAGGGAAAGTTTTAGGGAATAAATTAGATAAACACAGGACATTGTTGCTATTGATATTTAAAGTATATGGGTCTCAGATTGAGACTTTTAAAACCTGTTATCTCATATGCTATTTTAGATCCAACCTCTGAATAAATCTACAGAAAAGGAACATTTACCAGCGAAAAGGAAACATTTAGAATTGTGTAGTTTTGAAATAATTGTGATAGATAGAGCAGTTGTTCCTAAGGAGCAAATGCTCTATTTATCACAATGGTTTCATGAAGTGCTTTTCTTTCAGATGCGTTCAAACGGCGTCACTATGAGGGAATGGGTTAATATTAATAAGATACATTTTGATTATGGCATAAGAACACAGAAATGTTTGCTCTGGCAGAAACTTTAGAATACTATATAATTATTATTTCACAAGCTAACAGACAAACAGACCCTCGTTAGATATAGCTCCTACAAAACCGTCTGGCCCCGAGATTATAAAACTTTTTGCTTGAGTCTGAGGTCATTCTCAAGCATCTGATTGGTCAGATTCTGAACTTGCTCAGAATCTGACCAATCAGATACTTGAGAATGATCTCAGACTCAGACGCAGAAGTTTTATAACCTTGGAACCTGGTCTCGTCTCGTCTGTTTGCAGAGACGTCAAAAAGCGTCTGTAAAGGGATAACGCCCACAGAGTTACAGTATAAATGACAGTGTGCACAATTAGTTCATTTATATATACAGCAGAACATGCCTTAACCCTTTACCTCATAGGCTATTTTTAGATCCAACCACTTTGAATAAATCTACCGAAAATGAACGTTAACTAGAGAAAATGAAACATTTAGAACTTTGTAGTTTAAAACCATTGTGATAAATAGAGCATTTGCTCCTACTTTTTGCAGGATAAAAGTAATTTTGCCTTGCATTGAGCAACCACTTGTTTTTCTAATACTTCTATGATAAAAAAAATGAATGGTCACTTAAGACAGGTTCTATAACTACACGGTGTTGTCATCAGATCAGAGGTGAATATTGGGTGAAGGCATAATTAGTGTTCACTCTTTTCATTAGTCAGAATGTATGTCTTATAGTTTTAAAAGCTTAGATTATGTATTTCTGAACTTTTGCTTTTTTCAAATGGGGGAATATGCTGTGCACAGAACAGCACAACTGTTAACCTGATACCTGCAATGGGAGGTTATGCATCTATAACTTAACTCCTGTCTGTAATGCAGTTGTGATGAATACAGTAAAACCTCTCTATAACGGCCACTTAATTGTGTTAATTAGTTGGTATTGAGGGCAGGTGGCTGCTTAAAGCAAGGTGAAAGTGAAACAGAACGCTCCTTTAGTGGCCGTTATACTATATTAGGGCAATGATACATATGTTCTGTTTATTTTGCACACTGTATTATTGATGATTTTATCCTATCCATTTGTCCGGCCTGGGTTACATTTAAATCAAAATGAGTTCTATAAATAGTCCATGGCAGCTATGGTATTGTATTTTGCTACACAAATTATTAGATAGAGCTAAGGAACTGGGAAGTAATCAATGAATGTATTTCTTAATGAGTTGCAGTTACCTCCCTTAACCCTTTCCCTCATATAAACGTGTTTTCACGCATCTGCAAACAGAGTAGACCCAGATCAGACGGCTCCTAAGGGAGCCGTCTGATCAGGGTCTGCTCTGTTTGTTAATGAAATTTGATAGATCTGATTCCCTTCTTTCTAAAATGTCTACAACATTCCACCTTCTATATTTCTTTATAACTATTTTGTCCATGACTATTCAGTAGGTATTGAAATTTGTAATAAACATAGAACAGGGAAAGGGTTAAAGCCCTAGCACTCCACTTAGTTTGCTTTCTTTATAAATCAATACCTTAACTGTACATGATTAAGTATATATACTGCTGAGTACATAACAATGTACTGTCACACCCCTCTAAACCGGAATTCTAGTAGAGAATAATTTAAATACTTTTAAGCGGGTGGCTGCTTAATGCATGGTGAAATCACACAGAACGCTTCCAGAGGAGCATAAAGCTTCCACCTGTCTCCAAGGCCGATATTTATACCAAATTGAACGACGGGGTTTTACTGTAGAACTTGCATCGTGAATAAATGCATATATATATATATATAATCATATGTGACAACTTAATGCTGGTCGAATATAATGCTGAAAGCTCCTATTGCTCAGCTTTACTTTAGACCTGTATTATGCTGTGAACTTGAGATAATGGCCATCATGCAAAATTCAGACTAATTCCTGAAAACTGTATAAAGACAAATACATGTATGTTTGCAGAAATAGGTAACATTTTACAAATAATGTCAATTGATTGTTAACACTTCCTTTTCCTTCCATGGATATTCATGTAAAAATAATGACGTCATAAATATTGATTAGATTAATTTGTCATAATAGCACATGGACACAAGAATCTGTGGTAATGGCAGAAACTGTGGAATCATATCTATATCATGTCATAATCAAACAGAGTTGACCCTGAACAGAACCATAGGAGCCGTCTGATCTGAGTCTACTCTGTTTGCAAAGGTAGAGAAATACGTATTTGTTAAAAACGAGGAGGTCAAATACTTACTGGTGGAAAGTTAATTTTAAAACCCACTTCCTCCGGATCTGGTTGTTAAAAAGAGAAGGTCAAATAATGGGTGGAATGTTAATTTGATAACTCACTTCCCTCGGAGCCCCATACATAGCTGTATGCGACCTGTTCGGTATGTTTAACCATAAAATGTATGTAGTATCTATAAATGGTCGAAATTATTTGCATATTTATACAAGCTGCAGTTAGAAATGCACAAAACCCGATTTATCTTGTGTATGCGGTGTTCTCTGGCGCGAAATTCATGAAATACCACATTAACTCATTACCTCATAGGCTATTTTTAGATCCAACCTTTTTGAATCAATCTACCGAAAAGGGCCATCAACTAGAGAGTGAAAAGCATAAAAATGGTAGTGTTTCTGTTATGGTTAAGCTTTATATCAGTTATATACATGCGGTATGTTTTATTAATTCATTATATTAATTGACATATAATATAATATATATAATAAAAAGATGTCTTCCACAGTATATTCTCTTATGGCTAAAGGTGCATACACAGATAACGGACTCCTCTCAACCGAGTATTCAATTATTTAATTCTGTTTTTAAATACTAAGAATGATGAAAATATTTAAAAGCAAGCAATTTAAAACATATGACGTGCTTAGTGTGAACTTATATTATTTATTTTATTTAAGACAAAAGTTATGACAGTCGAGTATTAGAATAAATAGTAAGAAATTACCAAATAAAGATTGTATTTGTTTATTTACTCATTTCAATACCTATAGTTGAGCATAAGCATAACATAATGACAGTGCAAATTCATCATCTGTTGGAACACATTTTGTCAGTGTCACTGCAACATCAGTCATAGCTAGGTCCCCAAGCAGACACAGTTCAAGAAAAGCGGAATAATAACAATTAAAAAAACCAATAAAAAATAATTTATAGATAAATAAAAAATGCAATATAGTTCCATGATTATGTTGTCATTATTCATAAGCCTTAAGGCATATTAGGTCTGAATAAGTACACAATCTAAATATGGACGAAATGTCTTACCATCCGGGAGGTTCATACAGATATTTGGTGGGAAAATTCAAGCAAGTTCCAAGGACTTTTTAAGGACTTTATTTAAAAATTCAAGCACTATTAGTGACACAACCTGTCTTACCCAAACAGTGAAAAAGCCTATTCAAAAGCAACCACATGCAGAAAATAGCTTAGTTAAGTGCAAGTGTAATGCAGAAGGTTTCTACAAGATCTTTCTGCATTACTTTTACACTTCAATAAGTAGTCACATATCTGCAAATGTCGAAGATTCTACTATAGTACACTTGAATGATGAGTCATAGGAAATCTATAGTAGTCAATAGTTCTGCCTGGACAGTTTTCAAGGACATTTATGATGATTTTCAAGCACTCTTTAGGATTGGCCACAATTTAAGCACTTTTCAAACACTTATTAATGTTTTCAAGCACTTTTCAAGGCAACCCCTGTAATCCAAGGAATTTTCAAGTAGTGCGAACCCTGAATTATTCTGGACAGTGCATAAATCTCTGGGCTACTAGAATTTTTTTTTCTAGTAGCTTCTTGGCTACTAGAAAAAAATTCCAGTAACCCAGTGGGATACAAATAAAAATAAATTTGTCGGACACTGCAGTTTGACGAAGCGATAGTTTGACGAAACCGTCTGTTTGACTTCCTACTCACTAGAACTGCTTAAATACGCCAACCTATTTCGGATACCTCGGTTATCTTCGTCGTTTACGTCTATTTTAATTAGGAATTTCCATGTATCATCTATGTTAAGAACAAAACTTTTGACAGCCTTCCAAGCTAGATATCTGCGTAAATAATGACTTTCTGTATTATATTGCGTTTTGACTGAAATCTGAGAAGTTTATAGAAAATGTATGTATAATAGAATGCCTTACAATTGGTGTGGTTAGATTCATATGGATCGATTGCATTGATTTCATCTTGCGAAGCAGCTAATTATCATAAAACCTGGGTTTTTGAAATACTTACTTAGTCGTAGTTAGACCCCAGGATTTTCATCACATAAGTAGACTGTATCTGGATTTTACATCTAGTTTGGCCATGTGTAGAGGCATTGTAATAAGGCTGTATACCAGTTTAGGTATTAACTAATGAACTTCTAAATATTAGCGGGTCATATGCAAATGACAATGTAACAAAGGTTCCTGATTGGTGGAAAACTATAACAAGAAAGAAAATAGACAGCTACCACTGAAAAATATTACGATTAGCATATAGATATACCTCTACTGTTGAGAGTCACTTCTTACATGGATTTTTATTTTTTAGGGTCTGCATTGCTTGTCATATTACACTTTTCTTAAGAACTCCCCGAATATTCACGACATACTTGACCTTTTTGAAGTTTAGAACAGTCCATTTGAAAATTCGACTCTGAAAGGTTGAATTAATACACACAGAGACTGTTGAAAATGTCGCAATATATTGTTACGTTTACTCATATGAGAATCTCAAGAACCTTTTGTATCATTCGTAAATAAGTCGCCTCATTTCGTCAGAGTTCGTAGGTGTCCCGATTGCCTCTTTTTATCATTTTATCATTTGCTGCTGTTGTAAAGACGCCTTGGATACATTGGATGGATGGTGATTCATTTTGCTTATTATCTGAATTGTTACTACAGTTCAGTCTCCGTAATACAACCACTCAACATAATAAGCCTATAAGGTTAATTCTAGACTTTCGAAAATGCGACATCTAAATGCAAGACAAATGTAAAGCAGAAAGTGCCTATAATAGTTTTCTGCATTACGTTTGCCCTGCATTAAGAAACAAATATTTTAAAAGATTCATATGTCAATAAATCATATGGCCACTTTAGTGGGTCTCCACTGTACTTGTGCTGGACATAAACATGTTGGCATCTATTATCCTTTTGAAAACGGAATTGAACTTTATTCAGTAGTATTAAGTTATTAACTCTTTCGTTGCAAATGTCGCATCTGTCATTATCTATGCAAACAGTTTGGATCAAAATGAGACGCCGAGTAACTCGGCGTCTCATTAGGATCCAAACTGTTTGATACAGTTACTATTTCATGAAACAAAAATAAAGAAAGAATGACCACTGACAATTGTAGCGGACGACAATGTTTTCAGACGACAAAAGTTGGCAGCGAAAAGTTTAAACGGTTATGGCTCTTTCAGTCGCTATGTAAAATGCACGGTTTTGCATTGACCCGTTTGTTATTATCAAATCTGTGTTTAACCAATTTATTCCCATATTATTTGGATAAAACTCGCCCAAATGTCAGTGTGGACGGTTCCATTTTTCATGTTGAGGGGGCACAGCTAACAAAGTATTTGCTAGAACAAGCCATTGCCATTGATGGGTTCAGCAAACAGTGCAGACCCTGATCAGAGGACTCCTTCATGAGCCCTCTGATCTGGGTCTACATTGTTTGCCTGTGTCCCTTTTAACCCTTTCCTTCATAAATACGCCTTTCTACGCCTCTGTAATAACCACTTCTTGAACCCTATAGGAGCAAATTATTTATTTATCACAATCGTGTCAAATTTATAAAATTCTAAATCTTTCCTTTTCTCTAGTTAATGATCCTTTCCGGTAGATTCACTCAAAGGAGGTTGGGTCTGAAAAATAGCCTATGGAGGAAAAGGGTTAAGGGACTTTAGGCACAACTGGATGAACCCTATGCCTGCTTATTACTTTTTGTAATTAAAACTGACTCCGCCCTTTCGGAATATTAATTAAAACGGTAAAGCAAAACAAGAAAAGGTGTTAAAACGTATCACTGAGAAAAGTTTTTTAAGACAAACAGTGTGGACCTTGATCAAGGGACTTCCACAGAAGCACTTTTATCAGGGTCTATACTGTTTTCAAATGTTACATTTACATGGTTCCCGCACACTTAACGGTTTTTAAGTTATGCGAGTGTTTATGCACAGTGGTCATACTGAGATTTCGTGTTGGCAAGAACACCAAACAAACTTATATTTCTGAGCTCTTTCTGAATTCATATTTAATAAATTTTAGTTTTGACTAACTGGAACTTTAATTATCTGTTCACACGCAACTGGGCTTGAGAGTTGCCACAAACCAGTGCAAAGAAACCCTCAACCCATTGACGTCTTTTGACGCCTCTGTAAAAGTTAAGTCTGAAACCAGTGTAATAAATAGAGCATTTGCTCCATAGTCCATAGGAGCAAATGCTCTATTTATTACAATGGTTTCGAAACTACAACATTCTAAAATGTTCCTTTTCTCTACTTAATGCTCATTTTCGATAGATTTATTCAAAGAGGTAGTATCTGAAATAGCCTATTAGCGAATGGATCAACTATTGCTGTAGCGGTGCTTATCAGTCAACAACATTCAACGCATCCGCTGTACATGTCAGCAGTTACAATATAGTTCGTGTCAGCTAACCCTTTCCCTGTTCTATGTTTATTCCAAGTTTCAATCCCTACTGAATATTAATGGACAAAATAGTTATAATGAAATATGGAAGGTGAACATTGTTTTCTCACAAGTTCTCTCGTACTTTGTCATGTCACAAATTCTCTCTTGTACGAACGACCGGCGGTGACATTTCCACTTAAATATTTCACGATTTTACGGCTTCACAGATGCATGATTTCATATGTTTTTTAATTTTTGAAGTCAAATCGTGAAATTGTGAAAACATGAAATATTGAAATGAAATCGTGAAATTGTGAACTCTTGATGTTGTGAAATTTTGAAGTGAAATCATAAATTGAGCAATCGTTGAAATTTTTAGGTTAAATCGTGGAATCGTGAAATCGTGAAATTGTGAAATCGTGTAATCTTGAAGTGGAAATGTCACCGTCGGTCTTTCGTACTCTTGTTCTTTGTTTTTTACAAGTTTGCTCGTACTTTGTTTTGTCACTAGAACTTTTTTGTCGCACATTCTCACGAGCGTTACTTATCTTATTGATAGGCATTGTAGAGTCAGATATTATTATGATTTCATAAGCACACAGTGTAGGCCCCTGATAAGCCTGTTTGCAAATTTGCGACAAAGCGTTTATATCATGGAAAGTGTTAAAACAGAAATCCACATTATAATGGTGTCATTTATGTCACTGTTTGATGGGTGGTTAAAGGTCATAGAGAAACGAAAGTAGTGTGTGACACTCTGCCATCCTAAGATGCATCCACATCATAAACTTGAAAACCGATAACCCAAGTGGTTGAATGGATATCATCCAGACAAAATATGCAGACAGAGCGTCATGGTCGGGGTAAAGGTCACAGAGACACAAAAGTAGTACGAGACACTCCCGCCTTCTAACGATGCATCTAAACAAGACGGATGGGAAAAGTAAGCCAAGCGGTTGATGAGATATCCTCAAGATAAATGCCTTAGCAAACATTTACTAAAACTAAAGACACGGTCAATGTTATGGAGACATCAAAGTAATATGCGATACTTTCTCTTCCCAAAATGCACAGACACGGCAAATTTGGAAATCCGAACCCAGTGAGATAAGGATGTCCCATCCGAACAAATTATCAGTCAAATATTTACTAAGACACTAATTAAAGTAGTATGTGACAATCTGCTTCCCTCAGATGCACCAACATTAGAAATTTGAAAATCCTAATTCAAAGGATTGAGGACATATAACATGGACAGATGCAGTGCAAACACTTCACTAGCAAATTAGGGACTACTTAAGACACTGGTTGACCAA
Organism: Azorinus chamasolen; assembly: GCA_963576725.1. Lineage (NCBI taxonomy): Eukaryota > Metazoa > Mollusca > Bivalvia > Cardiida > Solecurtidae > Azorinus > Azorinus chamasolen. The sequence goes on along the minus strand of OY755241.1, from coordinate 16,676,740 downwards.
TGGACGGACATGGTGACCCCAATATACCTTTATAAAAAAAATTAAATTGTGTAGTTTTGAAACCATTGTGATAAATATAGCGTTTGCTCCTATGGAGCAAATATTCTATTTATCACAATGGGTTCAAATAATGACTTTTACAGGGGCATGAAAAGGCTCCAGTAGGAGGAAATGGGTTAACCTTTTCACCGCCGCAGTCGCATAAATGCACCACGACAAATAGTGCAGTCCCAGATCAGACGCCGCCTTTTCAAGGCGGCGTCTGATCAGGGACTTCACTATTTGTCTCAATCTCTATATCTATATATGTGTTTTATTCCGTTGAAATTTGCATTTATTTATCTCATTTCCTTATTTTACTGAATGATTTAACAAACTTGGATTGCAGACGATAATTAGAAATTTGGCGCGAAAGGGTTATTAATTATTACAGAACGCAAGTCAAAACGAAACATTCCAGAGAAGTATTCTGCATTACGATGGAAGTCTGTTGAGTGGTTGCTGTTGAAAGGTTTATTTATGCATTTAATTTCGTTGTTTTACTACAATTCACACTATATAGGATGTATGCGGTGTCTAGCTCGGCCCGTCAATCTCTCACTGATTCACAGCATGTTGACCAGTCCAAAACCGTTCTGGGTCAGTGCCAGACACAACTGTAAATATATAATACAACAATATGGTGTACTGATTTCTGCCTTTGTGATGCAGATGACACATACAGCATCAACTAATTCCTTTTTGACACTTACACAACAAAACCAGTCCTAAAGCAGAGGTACAGATGACCATGCGTACCCCAGTACTAAAATCGTCATTTCACCACCAAACCCTATATTGTTACAAAGCTTTAGAATCGCATAGAAGAGACGATTCTAAAGAGTGGTCACATTATAGGGTTAGCTGGAGAAATAAAGATGTTTTTCTTAATCATGTTTGAACTTACGCATTTTGTCTAGACCTTTGTCTTAAATCTTTTCAGTGATGCGTGAAAGAAAGTGGGCATCGGCCATGTGTCACACACATGTGAGCTGGATCTAAAGGTTGTATAATTTACATACCATTCTCAATCATCTGATCTGCCAGATTCTGGGCTTGCTCAGACCCTGATCAATCAGATACTTGAGGATAATATCAGGCTCAAACATTTTATAACTTTGGGAATAGTACAGCGAGGACAGACTCGATGAGATGACATATGAGTTATACAGATGACATACGAGTTATACAGAAAGAACTGACCCGAGTTTCATGACATACGCAGTTGTAGAGTTGCACTGACTAAACCAGATGTCAGTTTCACGGCATATGCATATTAGTGTTACAGCAAGAGCTCATCACAGTTTTTTGGCAAACACATATTAGGTAGGCATCAGAAACTGATCCAAGCTTCGTGGCATATCTACATGAGCTATACAGAAAGAAATGACTCGACTTTCACAGCATACATATATTATGAATTGTAAGGCATAGCCTTCCTTAGTTTCACGACACGCATCAGTTGTACAACGAGAATAGTTTTACAACACACAAATAGCAAGAACCGACTTCATGGTACGCACATGTTCTCAATTCTTCTTTACGGTTTGAATCAGCGATATCTTCTGATACTTTTTTTTTTTTTAGATTTTAAATGCTTTTATTCTCCCCGTCATAGGTATGTGAGGGTCGGGGAGTACCATCCCTCATCATACCGTACAAAGTATTTGGTTAGGTTAGTAGCATCGTGTCATAAACGGTAAGTATAATAGTTACATAAATTAACAAAAATATAACAATGCCATTTGAGAAAACAGAATAATTGATATTTATACAACCACATTTTTGAAGGGGAGTTTTATGCATTTGATAATAAAAAAAGAAAAAAGAAAATTCCTAAATCCTAAAAATGCTTGATGGGGTTCTCTCATTTCAATAATTATTCGATTTCATGTTTTCTTTTTCATATTAAAATGTCTATATCTATACAGGAAATTTTGAAAATTGCCAAAGCCATTGTAATTATGTGGAGAAATTTATTCCATTAAAAGATAATAATATTTTGACCATGTTTGATCAAACTGTTCAAGATAATTATCCCTTGTTGCTATGTATTTCAGAGCTGTATATTTTGCTATTATTTTGTTTTTTAACGATTTTATTGAGAATTTTCCTTCCCTTTTTTTGGTCAAGTATATATAGTACTTTGTTTCTAGTAGAATAGTCATGTCAGCCATTGAATAGGAATTGCTTAAATTGAATAGGTATTTCTTCTCATTTATACAATTGATATACTCTGCTAATTTCAACCACTGCTGGACTTTTGTTAAAAATAATTCTGTTTCTGGACATGACCAAAGCATATGTTGAATTGTTTCTACTTCACCACAAACTCTGCAATTAGGATTGTCTGAGATTTTGATATTAAAAAGGTATTTCTGTGTTGGAAGAATTCTATGGTTTATTCGATACTGAAACCACCGTATTTCTGTACTGAAGTTGTATTTAAATATGGCATTGTAAATTTCTTTCCAATCATTATCTTCTATCTGAAACAATTGGTTCCATCTTGTCACTGCAGTAGGGTTTTCATTATTTTTATTCAGTATGTTATATAAATGAGCGGAACCTTTTGATTGTTTCAGTAGTATTAATACATTTAATGGGAATGATGGATTCTGCATTTTCTGCAGTGTTACTGTAAAGCTAAACTTATTTAAAAATATTTTTATAACATTTATAAGACCATAAAATTTTACAAAGTCAATATGAATATCATATATTTCACAAAACGATTGATAATTGTAGAAGTTTCCTTCAGCGGTGATAAGATCATTTATTTGTGAAATCCCTTTTATAAAAAATGGTTTGACAAACCCACACACACTCCACCTATTTGAATATCTTTGTTATAGAATAATGGTGATGCCATTAATTCCGCTACGTTTACAGGAGTGTATGATGTTTGTATTTTATGGAATGCTTTTATGACATCTTGCCAAAACGGATTCGATATTTCTTTCTCACATTTCTTTAGATACTCAGATCCTAGAGAAAATATTTTACTATAGTCAATACTGCATTCTAAAATTTTGTTCCATTTACCATAACTTGTTATTAATTTTCTCAACCAAGTTGATTTTAAACCTTCAATAAAACAAATTAAGTTTATCATTTTAAGACCCCCTTCAAAATATTGTTTAACTAACACTGCTTTTTTTACCTTTGCACTCCCTTGCCAAATAAAGCCAAAGAACATTAAATTTATTTCCTTTAAGACTTCTTCAGGAGGATTTGGTAGTGTCATAATGAGGTGATTAAGTAGGGGAAGAAGTAGTGTTTTAATTACCGTGATTTTCCCCATAGGTGTCAAATACCTACGATTCCAATTTAATATCAGAGCTTTTAGTTTTTGTATTTTTTCAGTATAGTTAAGCATAACCATGTTTGAAAGATCCACATAAAAAATAATACCTAACAATTTAAATCTATTTACTCCCCATGAAAATTTCCACTTTGTTTTAATTGAGTCAGTACTGTACTTTTTGCATCCTATCCATATTACATGAGTTTTTTCAAAGTTGACTTTTAAACCAGAATATTTTGAGAATCTGTGCAATTCATTTAATGTTTCATTTAGAGATAAACTAGATCCATCTAATATAGCAGATAGATCATCTGCATATTGGGATAACTTGTATTCTGTTCCATTTATTGTAATACCTTTAATACTTGTGTTATTTCTTAATCTTATAGCTAATATTTCTGCACATAATAAAAATATATATGCTGATATTGGATCCCCTTGCCTGCAGCCTCGACTTATTGTGAAGAAAGTTGATAAATGACCACCCTGGTTAACTGATAGCCTAGCATTCTTATACAATATAGTAAACCATTTAATGAAAGAGTCACCAAAGTTAAAAAACTTAATACATTCTGTATAAAATTCCAGGATATAGAATCGAAAGCCTTTTCAAAGTCAACTTTAAAATTAATCCAGGTATATTATGTTCTTCTGTATATTGCATAATATCATAAATCTGCCTTGTATTTTGACCCAAGAATCTCCCTGCCATAAATCCTGTTTGATCTTCATGAATTAATTTATCTAAAACTTGTTTAAGTCTGTTGGCAATTGCGCCTGACGCTATCTTGTATATACAGTTCAACAATGATATAGGTCTATAATTTTTTAAGAATTGTCGTGGTTTATTTTCTTTTGGTATGCAAGTAATAATTCCCTCTTTTTGTCTAACAGATAATTCGCCCGTCCTATACCCATAGTTTATAGATCTTAAAACAAATTGTCCTATATTTTTCCAAAATACTTTAAAAAATTCAGGGGTGAATCCATCTGACCCAGGACTACGGTTATTTGACATACCTCTTAGCGACTTTGTGATTTCTTCATATGAGAGAAATCCATCTAGGGAAAACGATTCCTTGTTACTAAGTTTATGGAAAGTGCAGTTTTTAAGTTCTGTATCTAAGTCTAAATATGTATCCTCAGAGAAATCTTTACTGTAAAGTTTTTCATAATAGGACTTTGCTTCCTCTAATATTTCATGCTGATTTGATATCACAGTTCCATCTTCTTTTTCAACTCTAGGAATTATTTTACTGGCACAGTTATGAGATTCAAGTTTGCAGAAATATGAAGTCGGTTTTTCATCATCTACAATTATTTTAACTCTTGATCTTACAATATGACCTTTCATTTTCTCCTTCCTAATTTCTAATAGTAGTTTTTTAAGTTCATCTAATTCTCCTGTTTTGTCTGATGTAAGGTTATTTTCAATGTTTTCAATTTTTTTAACAGTTTCCTTTTCCAAAGCGTTCCTCTGTTTTATTTTGTAACTAGAGTATGATATAATTCCCCACCTTAATTCCATTAGTAATGTTTCTAGAAACAATTGATCATTTATTGTAAACTGGATTTGGTCATTTGGTATGTTTTTTAGGTTTTCCATGTTATAAACAGGAACTGCATATTGTTGTTTTATATACTCAATTTTATCATTTATGGCCTTTAAATATTTTATATCTTTAAGAAGTGAATTGTTGTGCTTCCATAATGGTTTTCCTTTCTGGAATGGGTTAAAAATGAGATTTAAAGTAATCATGGAATGATCTGACCTATAACTACTTTCAATATTGCATATATCAACAGAACTTAGTAAATTTTCAGAAATTAAAAAAAAGTCTAGGCGTGCTTGTTTTAAAGGGTGTTTTTTTCTCCATGTAAATCTCTTGAGTTGAGGGTACTTCTCTCTAAATGGGTCTATCAAATTAAACATTTCTTTGATTTCTAAAACTTTTAATCGAGCATTCTTATTATTGATATGTTTGTAATTATAATAATCTAGTTTAGGCTCTAGGACCAAGTTAAAATCACCGCACATTATGAGCCCTTCATTATTGTATTTCTCGACTTGATTCATTAACAACTCATAAAATATTGGAATATCATTATTTGGTCCGTAGAGATTTACTAGTGTAAATCTGTTATTATCTATAGCTATGTCAGCAATAATATAGTTTCCCTGTGCATCTATTATATAGTCATGTATCTTAAAATCAGTTCCCTTTTGAAAAAGTATTGCTACACCTCTGGATTTAGAGTTACCAGAGCTAAACATTCCTTCACAACCCCATTGCATTCTGATAAGATTTTCAGTATTGGTAGTAGAGTGTACGTCTTGTAAGCAATAAATATGACATTTCTTTGCTCTAAGGTAGTCAAAAACATCTCTTCGTTTTTCTAATGAGCCCAGGCCCTGGCAATTTACTGAAAGAATTTTAGTCTCCATATAGCATCATCATTTTATACTTAAACATATAATTTAACAGTTTTGAGAGAACCCCTATCAAGGCATAAAAAAAGGATAACTAAACAACAACATTTACCACTTGAAATAGTGATATTCTGCCAAAGTCACTAAGTTTTTCATACTACATTTAAAAAAATCCAAATACGGATCAGCTGTAATTCTACATTATCTTCTGATACTTAATCCTGTCCTTCATATAAACGCTTTTCACGTATTTGCAAACGATTAAAATGTTTTAAAAAAGAAATTACACATCTGTTATGTGCATGCTGCATTATTGTCCAGTACAGCTGAAAACTATTAGTACTAGATCGACCAATACACAGCCTGAAAAGTCCCGGAAGCCTTCTATTCTGTAGGGCTGGTTATAAGAAGACTTATACTCTATAGGGGTAGTTATAAGAAGCCTTATATTCTGTAGGGATGGTTATATGAAGCCTTATATTCTGTAGGACTGGTTATAAGAAGCCTTATAATCTGCCTTATATTCTGTAGGGATGGTTACAAGAAGCCTTATATTATGTAAGGATGGTTATAAGAAGCCTTATATTCTGTAGGGATGGTTATAAGACATACTTACGAACACCTGTTTTGGGACATAGTGCATCTCCCAAACTGTCTTAATACTTTACACATCGTTGATCTGGTCTCGTTCCTTGAATTGAGGAAAAGTATTCTGTTAAAGCACTCGCCTTCCACAGCGATGCACAAATTACTACACTCTCCCAGCTGAGCTAGGGCACTCAGAACAACAAAGGTCCCCATCAACAGTAACGCAAGCTTACTCATCGTCAGCTAAAACAGAAAATAACAATGTTCTTATTTCAAACAGATTCCAACATATGTATTACTTATGAAGAGCTATAGTTGGAGGTGCGTACCAAAATACTAAAATCGCCATTGCTCTCCAAAGAGACGATTCTAAAGAGTGGTCACACTATAGGGTTTGGTGGAGAAAGTCATTCCTGAAAAGTATCTTATGTATCTTGCCTATGTTTTTCTTTATTTCTGTCTATCCTTTGCATAACTATCACAATTCACAGTTTTCTACAGAGATGGACAAAGTTATTCATAATTGAATCATGAGAGACAATCACAATTGCATTATCAAAAGCAATGATGTATAACAGTAGAATATCTACTATTCTAGTCTCCACCGCATTTTAAATATAGATAATGCATTTCGTTCCATTTCATTCACTAATCTATGTTTGTCAATTTGTTTGTCAATAATACAAATTTCATTGCTATTCAGATTACGAAAAATAATTGTACACTTTAAAAATCCAATTTTTACATGGCCTGCCTGCTATTAGCATGGCAATTTAAAATATACGTTTATTAATGCTTTTGAAATTCGTACTATTGCAACAGGCACACGAATATGACAATTTATTAACAGGGCTTTGCAAACAGAGTAGACCCAGATAAGACAGATCCTGTAGAAGCCGTCTGATCTCATTCTAGAGTTTCCGTGAACAGGTGATTTTCATTTTATTGAAATTAGAATGCAAACTATTTATCATTCTGTCTATATTTGAAGAGAAATGTACGAACATATAACACTGCAAACTTACATGGAAATCAGGTTATTGCCCAGGAAGTGTTATTCTGACCGTTTATCCTTGGTCGTCCGTCCGTCTGTTAAACATTTACTTCACCCTTTATTCCATAAATACGCCTTTGCAAGCAGAGTAGACCCAGATCAGATGGCTCCTATGGGAGCCGTCTGATCAGGGTCTGCTCTGTTTGCTCATGAAATAATATAGACATGATTCTACAGTTTCCGTTATGACCGTCGTAGCCTAATGTTACCATGGTCATATTCATTTGTAAAATATTCTAATTAACCAATTTGTGCCAGTATTGGAAATATGCAAACAGTGTAGACTCTGATCAGACGCCGCATAATTCGACATCAGATCAGAGTCTACACTGTTTGCTGATAGGAATTTCAATTTGACGAAAATGAAAATTTAGACCTGGCATCCCTTATATGAAAAATGGCTAATCCAATATATAAGTATGGAAGAATCCACAGGGCGCAGATGGGTAAAGATGCTGCTGTTTTTACATGAATATTAAAATATGAATGTTCTTTTAGTGGATATACACCATTGTTGTTTATAGAATTAGAGTCCACCTAAAACACTAATTGTTATGGAAACAAGAATGAAATAATTAAACGATCGTCTTGTTTAATCCGTTGGCCAGATTTAAATGCGAAGTTGCAGAAAGTATGCCCTTAACAAAAGTAAGTGTTGATTCATCAACAAGAAAGCCATGTATGTCCTATATAGAAATACCAATGGTTTATCAAGGCATTATTGTACATTAGTCTATAAATGCGTGTTAGCCCTTGCCTCCATAAATGCGCCTTTCTACGCCTCTATAACAGCCACTTCTTGAAACCATTGTGATAAACAGAGCATTTGCTTCTATAGGAGCAAATGTTCTATTTATCACAATGGTTTTAAACTACACAATTCTAAAAATTTCCTTTTCTCTAGTTAATGCTCCTTTTCGGTAGATTTATTTAAAGATGTTGGATCTACAAATAGCCTATGAAGGAATGGGTTAAACAGAATAAACCCAGATCAAATCAGACAGGGGTCACCTGATAAGGGTCTAATTTGTTTGTTTATGAAATAATATAAATATGATTCTACAGTTTCTGCTACGACCAAATCGTTTCGTGTCTATATACCATTAGAGAACAAAATCTAATTACATTTACATGAAATATTCATGATGGCATTCATTCGTTTATGAATATACATGGTACAAAGAATTGAAACGTTAAACAAGTAAATAATTACTCAAAGTATACAGATGTTCAGGTAAGATGCTTAAATTAAACCATTTTCAAGAATATTTTTTCCATCAATCCCTAAAAGTACAAAAATGAGTCATGCAGGAAACACCACATACAGAACAAACAGCCGCCCGAACAGCAACACAAGGAAACAGCAAATGTACATAACTATAAGTTGTGACCAGTCTTTAGAATAGTCTGGAAGAGTGGCTACAACATAGGTTTTGGTGGAGAAATGACGATTTAGTATTAGGGTATGCACCGTTAACTGTAGCTCTGCCAGTGTATAGCTTAACCCTTTCTCCAATGGACATACTGTAAACCCCTCTTATGCGACCATCTAAATGAGGTATAATTCTGGCAGCTAGATGCAGGTGGTAGCTTAATGCAGGAGAAAAGTAATGCAGAACTCTCCTAGAGGAGTTTTCTGCATTACTTTTGTCCTGCACAAAGCAACCACCTGCTTATAAAGGCATCAATGTTTATTCATTACGTGGTCGTATTAGAGGGTTTCTACTGTATATAGCACATTCTGACCAGACAGCTGCTACATGAGATTTCTTATTGGGTCTACTCTGTTTACAAAGGCATTAACCCATTCCCTCATATTGACGAATTTTGTCCCATTCCCTCATATTGACGACTTTCGACGCCCCTGCAAAGTCACATGTTGATACCACTGTGTTCAATAGAGCATTAATTTGCTCCTATAGGGTTGGATCTAAAATAGCATATCAGGAAATGGGTCAAACGGCGCTTTCGTCGAGGGAAATGGTTATAACAATTTTATATTTCAGTAATAAAATAAATAAAGTTGATACAATGTCATTTAAAGATAAAACTTTTAACTCTCTTTAAACAACAATTGCCTGTTTATTCTGTGGACTTCAACCATGTATTTCACTTTGGTAAAATATAACCTCAGGATCATTCTTGTGAAGTTTGGCAATAAATTCATCTAGTGATTTAGGAGATGTCTTTAAAAGAAATTGCTCTTCAAAATATTATTTACTTTAAGTTCTCATGACTTATGTATCGAAAAGGAATTATTTAACCCTTTCCCTGTACACTATCCATATAAGAAATACTTACATCAGGAATAGTTATTTCCTGAATTTTTATCATGGAAAAAAATTCAAGTCAAAATGTTTGCTTTGGGCAAATACTGCAGAATCATATACATGTATGCATTGTTTCATGAGCAATGAGGAAGCCATCAGGTCTGGGCCTACTCTGTTTACAAAGGTGTATAAAGACTTAGCTATGGAGTAAACCGTTAAAATTATTTTTGTTTTAGCTCTCATGACCTACATATACAGGAGACTTGAACCGTACGTTTAGCCCTCGTGATCTACTTATTCAGTAGAATTGAACCTTACTTTAATCTCCCATGACCTACTTACGCAGTTGACTTGAACCATACTTTTAGCTCTCATGAACTGCATATGCAGTGGATTTGAACCTTACTTTAAGCTCTCATGATCTACTTATGAAGTGGACTTGAACCGTACTTTTAGCTCTCATGGCCTACGGTCTTGAACCTTACTTTTAGTTCAAGACTATACAGTATACCTGAACCTTACAGTTAGCTCTCACGACCTACGTATGCAGCTAACAATAACCATTTACAGCAGAGAATTCCTTTTCTATGTTTTAGCTACAATGACTTGCTTATCCAGTGTACTTTAACCATGAATAAAACTTTGATAAATATTACCTAAGGATCATTCCTGTGCAATTTGGTTATAATCCATTCCATAGTTTAGAAGCAAATACTGTATTTACCACACTGAATACAAAACTACACAATTCTAAAATACCCCTTTTCTATAGTTAATGCTCCCTTTCGGTAGATTAATTGAAAAAGGTTGGGTCTAAAAATAGTCTAGGAAGGAATTAATTAAATTCTACCTCTAGCTCCAATTAACTATTTAAGCGGTGGGTCAGTGCCATTTTAAAAAACAACGATACAGACTCACCCAAGGTCGTATTAATATAATTTAATTACAATTAACAGTTCAAAAGAAGATACAGTAAAACCTCTCTATAACAGCCACTAAATTCTGTTAATTAGTTGGTATTTAGGGCAGGTGGCTGCTTTAAGCAAGGTGAAAGTAAAACAGAACGCTCCTATAGGAGCGTTCTGTTTTACTTTCACAGCCACCTGCCTTTAACACAAAATACTTGATTTAATTTAGTGGCCGTTATAGAGAGGTTTTACTGTACCACTTAATCCTTTACTCAAATATATGTACACCTTTCTATGCCCCTGCAAACACAGTTGACCCTAATCAGCAGAAACTGTAGAATTATGTCTATATTATTCTGAAAGTGGGTGATCTTTCGAAAGCAAAAGTAGCAATGCGAAAAATGAAAATTGCAGACTCGGTTTTATTGAGTCTGTTCATGAGTAGTAATTAATTGTGCAACACTATTCATGCTCCTGGCACCGGCTTAAACAGTATTCAATTTTCAAATCCAATAACATCAAAACTAATGATCCCGAAACACCAGAAAATATAACAACACTGAGAATGAAATATACGGGGCGACTTTTTAGTTCATTAGCAAACGGAGCAGACTCCTACAGGAGCCTCTAATCTGGGTTTACTCGATTTGCAAAGGCGTGAAAATGTGTGTATATGAGGTAGAACCTTAAGTTAATATAATAATATGATATAATTGATATACAGTAAAACCTCTCAATAACGGCCGCTAAATTGTGATAATTAGTTAGTACTTAGGGCAGGTGGCTGCTTAAAGCAAGGTGAAATTAAAATAGAACGCTCCTATAGGAGCGTTCTGTTTTACTTTCACCTTGCTTCAAGCAGCCACCTGCCTTTAACACAAAATATGTGATGTAATTTATTGGCCGTTATAGAGAGGTTTTACTGTACCATAATAAAAAAAATATCCATCAAAATAAATGCATTTTCGTATATTTGCAAACAGACTAGACCCAGCTCAGACGGCCCCTGTAGAAGTCGTTTATTCGGGGTCTGCTCTGTTTGCTTATAAACGTATCATAGATCTGACTCTACCGATTCTATCAATATCAAAAACCCCTGTGTACATAGAATATTATAAAGATCAAGCTAATACATATTCAGCCACTCTTATATAGGAATTCAGAATAACCATGATTACTGAGAACAGGCTCGTTGCATCGTCATATTACACGATTTTTCTGTTTTATTGAAAATGTTAATTTAACATCTAGTTCAAATGATTGTATAAAGCTGTTTACTATAGAGTAACGTGACATTTCTAATTGTTTACGTACGTGTCTTTTTTTTCGGTTGCTCTGTATAACTTTTCGACCCTTGTTAGATATACCATGATGTTAGATATATATCAAAATGAATACAGTTCGAAAGATAAGAAATAAAACTTACTTGTTTGAATTTCTAAGAGCTCTCTTGATTCCTCTCAGGTTCAGTTCCGAATGTCGTACTGCACAGGCCGCTGTAATATATACTTATGCCTATGTTCTGGTGTTCCTAGATTGGGTGAGCTAGAGCAGAACAGATGGTTTCCAACGAAATCGTGTTACACTGTTCGCGGAAACCAGCCTGGAGCTTGCCTCACACAAAACAGACATTACCATACAGCAGATCCTGTCTGTCTTCAGCGGTCATCAACCAGAGGTATAATTACGGGTTTGGTAGACATGTGGTAGGTTAACCCGTCCCCCTTATGTAAGCGCATTTTCACGCTTCTGCAAACAGAGTAGACCCTGATCAGGATCTGCTCTGTTTGCTTATGATGTAATATAGATATGATTCTACAGCTTCTAAAAATCTTATTGATATTCATGACGTCATTATTTCTTACTTGCATAATCTGTGCCCTAGAGTAAGCAACCATGCACATGCTTTTTGACAGTCCTGTGTTCAATGAATGAATGGCCACTTAAGACAAGTTCTTCTGTACATAGCAAGTAAGTGTCTCATTTAAATCAAACAATTAGAGAGAGAGAGAGAGAGAGAGAGAGAGAGAGAGAGAGAGAGAGAGAGAGAGAGACCTTCCTTGTGAGGACACATCGTATTCATGGGGATATCATTGGTCATCATGGGTTAGAAATAATGAACTGTACTTGAAATGATATTTGACATTCAGGATAATATACTTGAAATGAATTTTTATGTATTTTACAGCATTGTCCTCACAACAATATGAGAAAAATTATCCGTCTCTCGACTTTTCCTAAGAGAGATAAGGTGTGTTGCGTGGTGTTGAATCATTTCTAATTTCATTTTGAAGGTCTCCGCATGATATTAGTCATATTTAGGTAATTGAAGATATCTTAAATTTTCGATGCCCAAACAAATGCTGTCGTTTGCTGACACCGTAAATGTGGAGACACGATTCCAGAAAGAGTGAGTGAAAGAGAGAGAGACTGCGAGAGATAGTGCGAGAGAGAGAAAGAGAGAGAGAGAGAGAAAGAGAGAGATAGAGAGAGAGAGAGACGCACGTGTACACACATACCATACACAGACATACAGACAGAGGCAGAGAGAGACATACAGACGGACGGACAGACAGAGGCAGACAGACAGACATATAGACAGATAAACAGAAAGGACAGACAGACAACGTTTGCACATGCATTTAGATGTGAATAACGGGTTAGAATTAGTCTGTAATTTGTAATTGAGCTCTCATTAGAGAAAGAATGACGTCATTTACCCCATAGGCTATATTTAGACCCATCCTCCTTGAATAAATATACTGAAAAGGAGCATTTCATATAATAAGGGAAATATTTAGATTTGTTATTGGTTACAATGGCATTTAAAGTGTCTCAGATTTAGACATAACCAATTATCTCATATTTTTAGATCCAATCTTTGAATAAATCTGCATGAAAAGGAGCATTAATCAGTGAAAAGGAAAAGTTAAGAAGCTCATATGGAGCGAGTGCTTTATTCATCACAATGGTTTCAAAAAGGGATTTTTTGCAGATGCGTCAATATGAGGGAATGGGTTACCATTAATTGGATGCATTTTAACCTTTAGCCTGCTGAGCAAATTATTTTTTCAGAATTGTTCACCTACTACATTTTCAAAATTCAAGCTATGTAGTAACGCTCTATTGTTAACTGTAGTAACGCTCAGATGTTAAACTGTAGAATGTGGAGTGGTAGATGGAAAACTGCTCCGATAGTATTTTATATGAATTTATTATGTATCCTGGAATTCCAGTTCGTATAGTATAACAGTGGTAATCCACAAACAGTAAAATAACAAGTCCAAGATAAAACGTATCTATATGAAAGTAAAATAATTTAGTCAGGATATCCTGAATACTAGAAATCTAGCATGGCCTAAACACGTGTTTCCTTTCCTAACTCTAAAATGTAACTCCCTGCATCAGGGGACACCTTTTAATATATCCCGTGACGTTTTTGACAGATAAATTATACACAAAGGATCTGATCTTAGCAAGCTTATTTTGATTCTTATCGCATCTTAATTGATGAAATCTTACGTAATAGCTATCACCCACCGCCGGTATATGATTGTATCTGGCGCTCTGAGTGACATTTATCACGTAAGATAATAATCTGGAGATCAACTGTAAATAACGAAATATTTATCAGTCTAACAATTCCTACCATTCCAGAAAAGACTGTGTCCCCACAATTTAAAATTTGAAGAACATAAATTATATTTTCATGCAATAATTATTTCAACATTTTTTTCTGTATTCTCAACGTGTGAAATATAACGCAAATTACATAAATGTTCAAAGCATAAACGATATACAGAATGTATTAGTTATGTATTCCCTTCGTAGGTTAATAATTTTGCAATCTCAGACAAATAAATGACCAGCACACGGGCCATGTAGTAAAGCATATGAACAATATATAACGGGAACCGACATTGTTCCTGAACGTTATACTAAGCATGGGAGCGACGGTCCCGTAAAAGTAAACAAACAATTGCAAACATAAACGTCCCTACATGAAGTGGAATACATAACTGAAATTAATTAGAGGTAACAACTCTAAAACTCAGGGGAGCGCATTGGTCCCGTATAGAAAATAGCATTTTAAGAGCAAATTCGAGGCTCTCTAATTGCAGAACATGCATGTAAAATCAATTGAGCTCGATATTGAGTATACTGTATATCATTACAGATGCTGGAGAAATTATGTACTTTGGAAGAAAAACACATTTATAATGCATGTAAAAGACAATTACACTTGAACAACATAGTATGAAGTTAAAAGTTCTACTGCATATTAAACACCAAACAAATGACTACTGTGTACCAAAATTTGGCATGAACGTAAACAGTCCTGATTTGAAGAAATAAAACACATTCTAAAATCCATAATATTGACACTTTATGTATTGTCCAAATGTAAAAGTAATACTTATATTGCAAAATCTCACTGAAGCTGAAAGTAAACGACATTCTTTAGCTGGCCACATTTTCATGCTATCGCCCGCGCCGATTTCGCCGACCACGGTGAGGAAAGGTGTGAACGTTATTATTGTTCGAATGATCAACATACATGTATCCGCGGCTTTGTTGACATGAATTTCGAAGATCAGATATATCAGAATGGGCTTGTTCAAGTTGTTGTTGGTACATATTAGATGAATTTTCAAGTTCACGTTGATGAAGAATAGCTAATTTCAGTTGTATCTGTAAATTTTCTTTTTAACTTTCTTTCTTATGCAACTCACCGTCAATGTAGCGATTATATTCATAGAGTCTGTCATTTCTATATTCTAATGCCTTGATTTGGTCCGTGAATTCCGCATTGATATCCTCTGTTGTTTGCGTTGATGTCGTAGTTGTAATTATTGGCACTATAGCACGAAGTTTCTGGTTAAGTGGGTTGTTGGTGCCTAGCTTCAGTAGTTCAGGAGTTTCCAAGCAGTTGAAAGGTAGGTTTTCTGCCGTTTTCCAGAGAATAAATGCAGTCATCCTGGCCCGATCACGTTTAATTTTCTTTCCCGCTGTAACGACGGAGAAATGTAAGGCTGACGTATTTTGCCGTTAAAGTTCCTTTGCAGCACTTTGGAGTTAGAATATTGTCCGCAGAAATGTCCCTCGAGTTCCTTTGGATGTCCGAAGTAAAAATCCATGTGGTAATCCAGCATGTTTAGTTTGGGGAAATATCTGATTTAGCTCAAATCTGGAAGTGTCCGCTCGCTTGAATGGGGAATATGAATTGCTCAAACTGGTAGAGTCCACTCGCTTTGTGAAAGTTCCGAAAAAGTGTACAGCACAAAATATATGTGAGTACCCGGATTCTCCACCAATTGTAAGACCGCTTTCTCTCTAATGGGGAACTCGCTTGGTTAGGTACCGGGAGGGTCTTACGTAATTAGGGATCTGTAAAACAACAGCGATCCGAGGTCCAGTTTAGTTCATTTATTTCACTAATCCAGTTTGGATGCAAAGCCAGAAGTCATTTTAATTCATGCAAAGCCAAACAATAAACTTAGAATATTAATAAACGGATTTCAGGCAATAAAGGCAACTGATTAAATTCCAAAGAGTTATGCAGAATATAGAAGTAGATCTCGCCCTTATAGAAAAGATCAACACTGCCATGTAATCTGCATAATTCTGATTTCAAGTTTGACTTTACATGCATAGCGTATTTCATAAACATTTAATACATTAAAAATACAGTAGCAAATAATACAATGTAAACTTCACGTATTTGCCACCTATAGCATCTAAAACATTCTATGAACTTTAACAATACAATTACAATATTCTGAAGCATTAAATTAGTTTAATTATAATCGTAGGTAATGCAATTAGCAAAGAGTACAGTGTAGACCTCACACATTTGCTATTTATAACATATAACATTGTATTCTAACAATACAATTTCAATATTCTGAAACTCTGATTTAGTTAAATCATAATCATATGTGATCCTTGGTAAGTAGAATCATTTCTCAAATGTTATGTATATTTGCAGGTGTGAAATACATTTTTACTATTGAGCAATAATTTGATTTATAGTAATTATAATTATCGACCCAAATAACTAATTGCAACTTATTACTGAATTCAGTACTAATTGTAATTTAGAGAACTGTAAACTCCTCAGTTTCATTTCCTCCATAAAAATTACACATATGATCACATATGATTATGACTTAACTAAATCAGAGTTTCAGTATTCTGAGGTAAAGGGTTAAATGGTTTTGTTTACCCATTCCACCATATGTTATTATTAGACCCAATCACTTTGAATAATCTACCGAAAAGGAGAATTTGATAGCAAAAAGGTTAATTTTAGAATCGTACCTTTTTGAAACCATTATGATAAATAGAGCATTTGCTACTATAGAACCAATGGTTTATTTATCACGATGGTTTCAAAACGTGACTTTTACAGAGGCGTCGATTTGAAGGAATGGGTTAAAAAGCACTCAGTATTTGTGACATCTTGATCTGCAACTGATACCGGACACGTGGTTAAATACATGTATGTTTGCAGATATAGGTAACATTTTTCAAATAATGTCAATTGATTGTTAACACTTCCTTCCATGGATATTCATGTAAAAATAATGACGTCATAAATTAGATTAATTTGTCATAATAGCACATGGACCTAGGAATCTCTGGTCATTGCAGAAACTGTGGAATCATATCTATATCATGTTATAAGCAAACAGAGTTGACCCTGAACAGAGCCATAGGAGCCGTCTGATCTGAGTCTACTCTGTTTGCAAAGGCAGAGAAATACGTATTCGTTAAAAACGAGGAGGTCAAATACTTACTGGTGGAAAGTTAATTTTAAAAGCCACTTCCTCCGGACCTGGTTGTTAAAAAGAGAAGGTCAAATACTGGGTGGAATGTTAATTTGATAACTCACTTCCTTCGGAGCTCCATACATAACTGTATGCGACCTGTTCGGTATGTTAAACATGAATTGTATGTAGTCTCTATAAATGGTCGAAAGTATTTGCATATTTATACAAACTGCAGTTAGAAATGCACAAACCCCGATTTATCTTGTGTATGCGATGTTCTCTGGCGCGAAATTATGAAATATCACATTAACTCATTACCTCATAGGCTATTTTAGATCCAACCTTTTTTAATCAATCTACCGCAAAGGACCATCAACTAGAGAGTGAAAAGTATAAAAATGGTAGTGTTTCTGTTCTGGTTAAGCTCTATATCAGTTATATACATTTTATTACTTCATTATGTTAATTGACATAGTTGTATTTCAAATTTCAAAAATAAGTTTACAGTTTTACTCAAATTGTCTTTTATTATATACACGTGAGCATACGGGTTAACTGACAAATGTTCAGAAATAAATGTTATTAGTATTCATTAATACAAATGGTTTATATTTTACATTTGACTTAAAATATACAGAAGATCAAACTTAAATGACTACTATTTAAGTCAGCACGTGCTATATATAACCTCCGTAACTATGAAACAACATGAATACTCTGAACATGATTGTCTTACATGGGTAGAGCAAAAATGAAAATTCCATCTATGTTTAGAGCCGATTTATACGCAGGTACAAAAAGATGTCTTCCACAGTATATTCTTGTATGGCTAAAGGCGCATACACTTCCACAGTATATTCTTGTATGGCTAAAGGCGCATACACTTCCACAGTATATTCTTGTATGGCTAAAGGTGCATACACTTCCACAGTATATTCTTGTATGGCTAAAGGCGCATACACTTTCACAGTATATTCTTGTATGGCTAAAGGTGCACACACTTCCACAGTATATTCTTGTATGGCTAAAGGCGCATACACTTCCACAGTATATTCTTGTATGGCTAAAGGTGCATACACTTCCATAGTATATTCTTGTATGGCTAAAGGTGCATACACTTCCACAGTATATTCTTGTATGGCTAAAGGTGCATGCACTTCCACAGTATATTCTTGTATGGCTAAAGGTGCATACACTTCCACAGTATATTCTTGTATGGCTAAAGGTGCATACACAGATAAAGGACTCCTCTCAACCGAGTCTGTGCTATTTGCAAATTAACATCTTAGGTTAACTCTTTGCATGCTAAGTAATTTTTCGTCTGCAACAATTGTCGTCTGCTTCATTTCTTAAAATAAACTTTCTCTCATCTCTTTGCAAAAATATGGACAATGTGACAAACAGTTTGGAAGCTGATGGATCCAAATTGCTTGCAGCAGTAATGACAGTTTCGCCGCTAGTGTGCAAAGAGTCAAAACAAGAGCAAATAACCAAAAATCAATGTGTTGTTTTTTTCTTCAAATTTCAATTATTTAATTATGTTTTTAAATACTCTGAACGTATTTAAAAGCAAGCAATTTAAAACAAATGACGTGCTAAGTGTGAACTTTTATTATTTATTTTATTTAAGACAAAAGTTATGACAGTAGAGTATTAGACTAAATTACCAAATAAAGATTGTATTTGTTTATTTACTCATTTCAGTAGCTATAGTTGAACATTAGTATAACATAGTGAAAGTGTAAATTCATCATCTGTTGGAACACATTTTGTCATTTTACTGCAACATCTGTCATAGCTAGCACCCCTAGCAGACGCAGTTCAAGAAAAGCGGAAGAATGACAATTAAAAATATCAATAAAAAATTAATTTATAAATAAATTAAAAAAATGCAATATAGTTCCATGATTATGTTGTCATTATTCATACGCCTTAACCCTTTCCCTGTTCTGTGTTTATTCCTAATTTCAATACCTACTGAATATTGATGAACAAAATAATTATAATGTCATATAGAAGGGGGAATATTGTAGCCATTTTAGAAAGTAAAGAAACAGATCTATCAAATTATTTTAGCAAACAGAGCAGACCCTGGTCAGACGGCTCCTAGGAGCCGTCTGATCTGGGTCTACTCTGTTTGCAAATGCGTGAAAACACGTTTATATGAGGGAAAGGGTTAAGGCATATTAGGTCTGAGTAAGTACATAGCCAAATATGGACGCAAGATCTTACCACCCGGAAGGTACATACAGATAGTTGGTGGGAAAATTCAAGCATTTTCCAAGCACTTTTTAAGGACATTATTTCAAAATTCAAGCACTATTAGTGACACAACCTGTCTTACCAAAACACTGAAAAGGCCTATTAGAAAGCAACCACAAGCAGGAAATAGCTTAATTAAGTGCAAGTGTAATGCAGAAGGTTTCTACAAGATCTTTCTGCGTTACTTTTACACTTCAATAAGTAGTCACATATCTGCAAATGTCGAAGATTCTACTATAGTATTTCGAATGATGGGCCATAGGAAATCTATAGTAGTCAATAGTTCTGCCTGGACAGTTTTCAAGGACATTTATGATGATTTTCAAGCACTTTTTAGGATTGGCCACAATTTAAGCACTTTTCAAACACTTATTAATGTCTTCAAGCACTTTTCAAGGCAACCCTTGTAATCCAAGGAGTTTTCAAGGCTGTGCGAACCTTGAATTATTCTGGACAGTGCATAACATTCTCTGGGCTACTAGATTTTTTTTCTGGTAGCTACTGGGCTACTAGAAAAACATTCTGGTAGCCCAGTGGGATACCAATAAAAATAAATTTGTCGGACATTGCGGTTTGACGAAGCGATAGTTTGACGAAACCGCCTGTTTGACTGCCAAATCACTAGAACTGCTTAAATATGCAAACCTATTTCGGATACCTCGGTTATCTTCGTCGCGTTCGTCTATATTAATTAGGAATTTCCATGTAGCATCTATTTTAAGAACAAAACTTTCGACAGCCTTCCATGCTAAATATCTGCGTAAATAATGACTTTCTGTATTATATTGCGTTTTGACTGAAATCTGAGAGGTTTATAGACAAGGTCTGTATGATAGAATGCCTTACAATTGGTGTGGTTATGTTCATATGGATCGATTGCATTGATTTCATCTTGCGAAGCAGCTAATTATAATAAAACCTGGGTTTTTTAAATAACTACTAAGTCGTAGTTAGACTCCAGGATTTTCATCACATAAGCAGACTGTATCTGGATTTTACATCTAGTTTGGTCATGTGTAGAGGCATTGTAATAAGGCTGTATACCAGTTTAGGTATTAACTAATGAAAATACAGTTAACTACTAAATATTAGCGGGTCATATGCAAATTACAATGTAACAAAGGTTCCTGATTGGTGGTAACTATAACAAGAAAGAAAATAGACAGCTGTCACTGAAAAATATTTATCTATTACGATTAGCATATAGATATACCCCTACTGTTGAGAGTCACTTCTTACATGGATTTTTAGGGTCTGCATTGCTTGTCATATTACACTTAAGAACTCCCCGAATATTCACGACATACTTGACCTTTTTGAAGTTTAGAACAGTCCATTTGAAAATTCGGCTCTGAAAGGTTGAATTAATGTACACACAGACTTGAAAATGTCGCAATATATTGTTACGTTTATTCATATGATAATCTCGATAACATTTTTTTATCATTCGTAAAGAAGTCGCCTCATTTCGTCAGAGTTCGTAGAATATAGCTGAGGTGTCCCGATTGCCTCTTTTTATCATCGTTATCGTTTGCTGCTGTTGTAAAGACGCCCAAGATACACTGGGTGGATGGTGATTCAATTTGCTTATTATCTGAATTGTTACTACAGTTAAGTCTCTGTAATACGACCACTCAAAATAAGGTTATTTCTAGACTTTTGAAAATGCGATATCTTAATGCAAGACGAATGTAATGCAGAAAGTTCCTATAAGAGTTTTCTGCATTACGTTTGTCATGCATTAAGCAACAAATATTTTAAAAGATTCATATGTCAATAAATCATATGATCACTTTAGCGAGTCTCCACTGTACTTATGCTGGACATAAACATGTTGGCATCTATTATCCTTTTGAAAACGGAATTGAACTTTATTCAGTGGTATTAAGTTATTAACTCTTTCGTAGTAAATGTCGCATCTGTCATTATCTATGCAACAGTTTGGGTCCAAATGAGACGCCGAGTAACTCGGCGTCTCATTAGGATCCAAGCTGTTTGATACAGTTATTATTTTATGAAACAAAATAAAGAAAGAATGACAACTGTAGCAGACGACAATGTTTGCAGACGACAAAAGTTGGCAGCGAAGAGTTAAACGGTTATGGCTCTTTCAGTCGCTATGTAAAATGCACGATTTTGCATTGACCCGTCTGTTATTATTAAAACTGTGTTTAACCAATTTATTCCCATATTATTTGGAAAAAACTCGCCCAAATGTCAGTGTGGACGGCTCCATTTTTCATGTTTAGGGGGGCACAGCTAACAAAATTGACATTGATGGGGTCAGCAAACAGTGCAGACCCTGATCAGAGGACTCCTTCATGAGCCCCTCTGATCAAGGCACAAATGGGTGAACCCTTTACCTGCTTAATTCTTTTTGTAATTAAAACTAACCCCGCCCTTTCGGAATATTAATTAAAACGGTGAAACAAAACTAAAAATGTGTTAAAATGTATCACTGAGAAAAGTTTTTTTAAAGACAAACAGTGTGGACCTTGATCAAGGGACTTTCTCAGAAGCCCTTTGATCAGGGTCTATACTGTTTGTAAATGTTACATTCACTTGGTTCCCGCACACTTAACGTTATTTTTAAGTTATGAGTGTTTAGGCACAGTGGTCATACTGTGATTTCGTGTTGGCAAGAACACCAAACTTATATTTCTGAGCTCTTTTTGAATTCATATTTAATAAATTTTAGTTTTGACTGACTAGAACTTTAATTTTCTTTTTCACAAGCATCTGGGCTGGAGAGTTGCCACAAACCAGTGGATCGAAACCCTTAACCCTTTCCCTCATATATATGTGTTTTCACGCATTTGCAAACAGAGTAAACCTAGATCAGACGGTTCCTAGAGGGAGGAGCCGTCTGATCAGTGTTTGCTCTGTTTTCTAATGGAATTTGATAGATCTATTTCTTTACTTTCTCTATTTTGTCCATGAATATTCAGTATATATTGAACTTTGGAATAAACAGAACATATTGATGTCTTTTGACGCCTCTGTTTCTTCCTGACACCATTGTAATAAAAAGAACATTTGCTCCATAGGAGCAAATGTTCCATTTATTACAATCGTTTCAGAACTACTAAATTCTAAAATGTTCCTTTGCTCTACATAACCCTTTCCCTCATACAAACGTGTTTTCACGCATTTGCAAACAGAGTAGACCCAGATCAGACGGCTCCTAGAGGAGCCGTCTGATCAGGGTCTGCTCTGTTTGCTTATGAAATTTGATAGATCTGTTTCTATACTTGCAAAAATGGCTACAATGTTCCACTCTCAATGTTTCATTATAACAAATTTGTACATGAATATTCAGTAGGTATTGAAATTTGAAATAAACATAGAACAGGGAAATGGTTAATGCTCAAGAGGTAATATCTAAAAATAGCCTATGAGGGAATGGGTTAACTATTGCTGTAGCGGTGCTTATCAGTCAACTACCTTCAACACATCTGCTGTACATGTCAGCAGCTACAATATAGTTTGTGTCAGTTAACCCTTTCCCTGTTCTATGTTTATTCCAAGTTTCAATCCCTACTGAATAATAATGGACAAATAGTTATAATGAAATATGGAAGGTGGAAATTGTTTTCTCACAATTTCTCTCGTACTTTGTCATGTCACAAATTCTCTCTTGTACGAACGACCGGCGGTGACATTTCCACTTAAAGATTTCACGATTTTACGGCTTCACAGTTTCATGATTTCACGATTTCACGATTTCATAATTTTTAATTTTTGAAGTCAAATCGTGAAATTGTGAAATCATGAAATATTGAAGTGAAATCGTGAAATTGTGAAATCTTGATATTGTGAATTTTGAAGTGAAATCATAAATTGAGCAATCGTGAAATTTTGAGGTGAAATCGTGGAATCGTGAAATTGTGAAATCGTGTAATCTTGAAGTGGAAATCACCGTCGGTCTTTCGTACTCTTGTTCTTTGTTTTGTTACAAGTTTGCTCGTACTTTGTTTTGTCACTAGTACTTTTTTGTCACACATTCTCACGAGCGTTACTTATTTTATTGATTGACATTGTAGAATCAGATATTGTTATGATTTCATAAGCACACAGAGCAGGTCCCTGATATAAGCCTGATCTACTCTGTTTGCAAATTTGCGACAAAGCGTTTATATCATGGAAAGTGTTAAAACGGAAATCCACATTATAATGTGTCATTTATGTCACTGTTTGATGGGTGGTTCAAGGTCATAGAGAAACGAAAGTAGTATGTGACACTCTGCCGTCCTAAGATGCATCCATATCATAAACTTGAAAACCAATAACCCAAGTGGTTGAATGGATATCATCCAGACAAAATATGCAGACAGAGCGTCATGGTCCGGGTAAAGGTCACAGAGACACAAAAGTAGTACGAGACACTCCGCCTTCTAACGATGCATCTAAACAAGACGGATGGAAACATTAAGCCAAGCGGTTGATGAGATATCATCAAGACAAATGCCTTAGCAAACCTTTACCAAAACTAAGGCCACGGTCAATGTCATAGGGGCATCAAAGTAGTATGCGACACTTTCGCTTCCCAAAATGCACAGGCACAGCACATTCAGAAATCCTAGCCCAGGGAGATAAGGATGTACCATCCGAACAAATATCCAGACAAATATTTACTAAGACAACAATTAAAGTAGTACGCGCCAATCTGCTTCGCTCAGATGCAGCATAATTAGAAATTTGAAAATCCTAACTCAAGGGATTCACGACATATCATATGGACAGATGCAGTGCAAACCCTTAATTAGCAAATTAGGGACTACTTAAGGCACTGTTGACCAATGGACAGACATGGTGACTCCTTTATACCTTTGTAAAGTTTAACAATTGTGTAGTTTTGAAACCATTGTGATAAATGGAGCGTTTGCGCATATGGAGAAAATATTCTATTTATCACGATGGGTTGAAATAATGTCTTTTACAGGGGCATGAAAAGGCTTCAGTAGGAGGAAATGGGTTAACCCTTTCACCGCCGCAGTCGCATAAATGCACCACGACAAATAGTGCAGTCCCAGATAAGACGCCGCCTTGAAAAGGCGGCGTCTGATCAGGGACTTCACTATTTGTCTCAATATCTATTTATATATATGTGCTTTATTCCTTTGAAATTTGCATTTATTTGTCTCATTTCCTTATTTTACTGAATGATTTAACAAACTTGGATTGCAGACGACAATTAGAAATTTGGCGCGAAAGGGTTATTACAGAACGCAAGTCAAAACGAAACATTCCAGAGTATTCTGAATTACGATGGAAGTCTGTTGAGTGGTTGCTGTTGAAAGGTTTATTTATGCATTTAATTTCGTTGTTTTACTACAATACACACTATATAGGATGTATGCGGTGTCTAGCTCGGCCCGTCGATCTCTCACTAATTCACAGCATGTTGACCAGTCCAAAACCGCTCTGGGTCAGTGCCAGACACAACTGTAAATATATAATACAACAATATGGTGTACTGATTTATGCCTTTGTGATGCAGATAACACATACAGCATCAATTAATTCCTTTGTGACACTTACACAACAAAACCAGTCCTAAAGCAGAGGTACAGATGACCATGCGTACCCCAGTACTAAAATCGTCATTTCACCACCAAACCCTATATCGTTACAAAGATTTAGAATCGCATATAAGAGACGGTTCTAAAGAGTGGTCACATTATAGGGTTAGCTGGAGAAATAAAGATTTTTTTTCTTGAACATGTTTGAACTTACGCATTTTGTCTAGACCTTTGTCTTAAATCTTTTCAGTGATGCGTGAAAGAAAGTGGGCATCGGCCATGTGTCACACACATTTGAGCTGGATCTAAAGGTTGTATAATTTAGATACCATTCTCAATCATCTGATCTGTCAGATTCTGGGCTTGCTCAGACTCTGATCAATCAGATACTTGAGGATAATATCAGGCTCAAACATTTTATAACTTTGGGAATAGTACAGCGAGGACAGACTCGATGAGATGACATATGAGTTATACAGATGACATACGAGTTATACAGAAAGAACTGACCCAAGTTTCATGACATACGCATTTGTAGAGTTGCACTGACTAAACCAGATGTCAGTTTCACGGCATATGCATATTAGTGTTACAGCAAGAGTTCATCAGAGTTTTTTGGCAAACACATATTAGGTAGGCATCAGAAACTGATCCAAGCTTCGTGGCATATCTACAGGAGCTATACAGAAAGAAATGACTTGACTTTCACAGCATACATATATGAATTGTAACGCATAGCATTCCTTAGTTTCACGACACGCATCAGTTGTACAACGAGAATAGTTTTACAACACACAAATAGCAAGAACCGACTTCATGGTACGCGCATGTTCTCAATTCTTCTTTACGGTTTGAATCAGCGATATCTTCTGATACTTAATCCTGTCCTTCATATAAACGCTTTTCACATATTTGCAAACGATTAAAATGTTTTAAAAAAGAAATTACACATCTGTTATGTGCATGCTGCATTATTTTCCAGTACAGCTGAAAACTATTAGTACTAGATCGACCAATACACAGCCTGAAAAGTCCCGGAAGCCTTATATTCTGTAGGGCTGGTTATAAGAAGACTTATATTCTGTAGGGATGGTTATATGAAGCCTTATATTCTGTAGGACTGGTTATAAGAAGCCTTATATTCTGCCTTATATTCTGTAGGGATGGTTACAAGAAGCCTTATATTATGTAGGGATGGTTATAAGAAGCCTTATATTCTGTAGGGATGGTTATAAGAAATACTTACGAACACCTGTTTTGGGACATAGTGCATCTCCCAAACTGTCTTAATACTTTACACATCGTTGATCTGGTCTCGTTCCTTGAATTGAGGAAAAGTATTCTGTTAAAGCACTCGCCTTCCACAGCGATACACAAATTACTACACTCTCCCAGCTGAGTTAGGGCACTCAGAACAACAAAGGTCCCCATCAACAGTAACGCAAGCTTACCCATCGTCAGCTAAAACAGAAAATAACAATGTTCTTATTTCAAACAGATTCCAACATATGTATTTCTTATGAAGAGCTATAGATGGAGGTGCGTACCAAAATACTAAAATCGCCATTTCTCTCCAAAGAGGCGATTCTAAAGAGTGGTCACACTATAGGGTTTGTTGGAGAAAGTTATTCCTGAAAAGTATCTTATGTATCTTGCCTATGTTTTTCTTTATTTCTGTCTATCCTTTGCATAGCTATCACAATTCACAGTTTTCTACAGAGATGGACAAAGTTATTCATAATTGAATCATGAGAGACCATCACAATTGCATTATCAAAAGCAATGATGCATAACAGTAGAATATCTACTATTCTAGTCTCCACCGCATTTTAAATATAGATGATGCATTTCGTTCCATTTCATTCACTAATCTATGTTTGTCAATTTGTTTGTCAATAATACAAATTTCATTGCTATTCAGATTACGAAACATAATTGTACACTTTAAAAATCCAATTTTTACATGGCCTGCCTGCTATTAGCATGGCAATTTAAAATATACGTTTATTAATGCTTTTGAAATTCGTACTATTGCAACAGGCACACGAATATGACAATTTATTAATAGGGCTTTGCAAACAGAGTAGACCCAGATAAGACAGATCCTGTAGAAGCCGTCTGATCTCATTCTAGAGTTTCCGTGAACAGGTGATTTTCATTTTATTGAAATTAGAATGCAAACTATTTATCATTCTGTCTATATTTGAAGAGAAATGTACGAACATATAACACTGCAAACTTACATGGAAATCAGATTATTGCCCAGGAAGTGTTATTCTGACCGTTTATCCTTGGTCGTCCGTCCGTCTGTTAAACATTTACTTCACCCTTTATTCCATAAATACGACTTTCTACGCCTTTGCAAACAGAGTAGACCCAGATCAGACGGCTCCTATGGGAGCCGTCTGATCAGGGTCTGCTCTGTTTGCTCATGAAATAATATAGACATGATTCTACAGTTTCCGTTATGACCGTCGTGGCCAAATGTTACCATTGTCATATTCATTTGTAAAATATTCTAATTGACCAATTTGTGCCAGTATTGGAAATATGCAAACAGTGTAGACTCTGATCAGACGCCGCATAATGCGACATCAGATCAGAGTCTACACTGTTTGCTGATAGGAATTTCAATTTGACGAAAATGAAAATTTAGACCTGGCATCCCTTATATGAAAAATGGCTAATCCAATATATAACTATGGAAGAATCCACAGGGCGCAGATGGGTTAAGATGCTGCTGTTTTTACATGAATATTAAATATGAATGTTCTTTTAGTGGATATACACCATTGTTGTTTATAGAATTAGAGTCCACCTAAAACACTAATTGTTATGGAAACAAGAATGAAATAATTAAACGATCGTCTTGTTTAATCCGTTGGCCAGTTTAAATGCGAAGTTGCAGAAAGTATGCCCTTAACAAAAGTAAGTGTTGATTCATCAACAAGAAAGCCATGTATGTCCTATATAGAAATATCAATGATTTATCAAGGCATTATTTACATTAGTCTATAAATGCGTGTTACATTTACTCCGTGTTAGCTCTTGCCTCCATAAATGCGCTTTTCTACGCCTCTATAACAGCCACTTCTTGAAACCATTGTGATAAACAGAGTATTTGCTTCTATAGGAGCAAATTTTATATTTATCACAATTGTTTTAAACTACACAATTCTAAAATTTTTCCTTTTCTCTAGTTGATGCTCCTTTTCGGTAGATTTATTTAAAGAGGTTGGATCTACAAATAGCCTATGAAGGAATGGGTTAAACAGAATAAACCCAGATCAAATCAGACAGGGGTCACATGATAAGGGTCTAATTTGTTTGTTTATGAAATAATATAAATATGATTCTACAGTTTCTGCTACGACCAAATCGTCTCGTGTCTATATACCATTATAGAACAAAATCTAATTACATTTACATGAAATATTCATGATGGCATTCATTCGTTTTTGAATATACATGGTACAAATAATTGAAACGTTAAACAATTAAATAATTACTCAAAGTATACAGATGTTCAGGTAAGATGCTTAAATTAAACCATTTTCAAGAATAATTTTTCCATCAATCCCTAAAAGTACAAAAATGAGGCATGCAGGAAACACCACATACAGAACAAACAGCCGCCCGAACAGCAACACAAGGAAACAACAAATGTACATAACTATAAGTTGTGACCAGTCTTTAGAATAGTATGGAAGAGTGGCCACAACATAGGTTTGGGTGGAGAAATGACGATTTAGTATTAGGGTATGCACCGTTAACTGTAGCTCTGCCAGTGTATAGCTTAACCCTTTCTCCAATGGACATACAGTAAACCCCTCTTATGCGACCATCAAAATGAGGTATAATTCTGGGAGCTAGATGCAGGTGGTAGCTTAATGCAGGAGAAAAGTAATGCAGAACTCTCCTAGAGGAGTTTTCTGCATTACTTTTGTCCTGCACAAAGCAACCACCTGCTTATAAAGGCATCAATGTTTATTCATTACGTGGTCGTATAAGAGGGTTTCTACTGTATATAGCACATTCTGACCAGACAGCTGCTACGTGAGATTTCTTATTTGGGTCTACTCTGTTTACAAAGGCATTAACCCATTCCCTCATATTGACGAATTTTGTCCCATTCCCTCATATTGACGATTTTCGACGCCCCTGCAAAGTCACATGTTGATACCACTGAGTTCAATAGAGCATTAATTTGCTCCTATAGGGTTGGATCTAAAATAGCATATCAGGAAATGGGTCAAACGGCGCTTTCGTCGAGGGAAATGGTTATAGCAATTTTATATTTCAGTAATAAAATAAATAAAGTTGATACACTGTCATTTAAAGAATAAAACTTTTAACTCTCTTTAAACAACAATTGCCTGTTTATTCTGTGGACTTCAACCATGTACATGTATTTCACTTTGGTAAAATATAACCTCAGGATCATTCTTGTGAAGTTTGGCAATAAATTCATCTAGTGATTTAGGAGATGTCTTTAAAAGAAATTGCTCTTCAAAATATTATTTACTTTAAGTTCTCATGACTTATGTATCGAAAAGGAATTATTTAACCCTTTCCCTGTACAATATCCATATAAGAAATACTTACATCAGGAATAGTTATTTCCTGAATTTTTATCATGGAAAAAAATTCAAGTCAAAATGTTTGCTTTGGGCAAATACTGCAGAATCATATACATGTATGCATTGTTTCATGAGCAATGAGGTAGCCATCAGGTCTGGGCCTACTCTGTTTACAAAGGTGTATAAAGGCTTATCTATGGAGTAAACCGTTAAAATTATTTTGTTTTAGCTCTCATGACCTACGTATACAGGAGACTTGAACCGTGCTTTAGCCTTCGTGATCTACTTATTCAGTAGAATTGAACCTTACTTTAATCTCCCATGACCTACTTACGCAGTTGACTTGAACCATACTTTTAGCTCTCATGACCTGCATATGCAGTGGATTTGAACCTTACTTTAAGCTCTCATGATCTACTTATGAAGTGGACTTGAGCCGTACTTTTAGCTCTCATGACCTACTCATGCAGTGGATTTGAACCTTACTTTAAGCTCTCATGATCTACTTATGAAGTGGACTTGAGCCGTACTTTTAGCTCTCATGACCTACTCATGCAGTGGACTTGAACCTTACTTTTAGCTCTCATGATCTACTTATGAAGTGGACTTGAGCCGTACTTTTAGCTCTCATGGCCTACGGTCTTGAACCTTACTTTTAGTTCTCAAGACTATACAGTATACCTGAACCTTACAGTTAGCTCTCACGACCTACGTATGCAGCTAACAATAACCATTTACAGCAAAGAATTCCTTTTCTGTTTTAGCTACAATGACTTGCTTATCCAGTGTACTTTAACCATGAATAAAACTTTGATAAATATTATCTAAGGATAATTCCTGTGCAATTTGGTTATAATCCATTCCATAGTTTAGAAGCAAGTACTGTATTTACCACACTGAATACAAAACCACACAATTCTAAAATACCCCTTTTCTATAGTTAATGCTCCCTTTCGGTAGATTAATTGAAAAAGGTTGGGTCTAAAAATAGTCTAGGAAGGAATTAATTAAATTCTACCTCTAGCTCCAATTAACTATTTAAGCGGTGGGCCAGTGCCATTTTTAAAAACAATGATACAGACTCATCCAAGGTCGTATTAATATAATTTAATTACAATTAACAGTTCAAAAGAAGATACAGTAAAACCTCTCTATAACAGCCACTAAATTCTGTTAATTAGTTGGTATTTAGGGCAGGTGGCTGCTTTAAGCAAGGTGAAAGTAAAACAACGCTCCTATAGGAGCGTTCTGTTTTACTTTCACAGCCACCTGCCTTTAACACAAAATACTTGATTTAATTTAGTGGCCGTTATAGAGAGGTTTTACTGTACCACTTAATCCTTTACTCAAATATATGTACACCTTTCTATGCCCCTGCAAACACAGTTGACCCTAATCAGCAGAAACTGTAGAATTATGTCTATATTATTCTGAAAGTGGGTGATCTTTCGAAAGCAAAAGTAGCAATGCGAAAAATGAAAATTGCAGACTCGGTTTTATTGAGTCTGTTCATGAGTAGTAATTAATTGTGCAACACTATTCATGCTCCTGGCACCGGCTTAAACAGTATTCAATTTTCAAATCCAATAACATCAAAACTAATGATCCCGAAACACCAGAAAATATAACAACACTGAGAATGAAATATACGGGGCGACTTTTTAGTTCATTAGCAAACGGAGCAGACTCCTACAGGAGCCTCTAATCTGGGTTTACTCGATTTGCAAAGGCGTGAAAATGTGTGTATATGAGGTAGAACCTTAAGTTAATATAATAATATGATATAATTGATATACAGTAAAACCTCTCAATAACGGCCGCTAAATTGTGATAATTAGTTAGTACTTAGGGCAGGTGGCTGCTTAAAGCAAGGTGAAATTAAAATAGAACGCTCCTATAGGAGCGTTCTGTTTTACTTTCACCTTGCTTCAAGCAGCCACCTGCCTTTAACACAAAATATGTGATGTAATTTATTGGCCGTTATAGAGAGGTTTTACTGTACCATAATAAAAAAAATATCCATCAAAATAAATGCATTTTCGTATATTTGCAAACAGACTTGACCCAGCTCAGACGGCCCCTGTAGAAGTCGTTTATTCGGGGTCTGCTCTGTTTGCTTATAAACGTATCATAGATCTGACTCTACCGATTCTATCAATATCAAAAACCCCTGTGTACATAGAATATTATAAAGATCAAGCTAATACATATTCAGCCACTCTTATATAGGAATTCAGAATAACCATGATTACTGAGAACAGGCTCGTTGCATCGTCATATTACACAATTTTTCTGTTTTATTGAAAATGTTAATTTAACATCTAGTTCAAATGATTGTATAAAGCTGTTTACTATAGAGTAACGTGACATTTCTAATTGTTTACGTACGTGTCTTTTTTTTCGGTTGCTCTGTATAACTTTTCGACCCTTGTTAGATATACCATGATGTTAGATATATATCAAAATGAATACAGTTCGAAAGATGAGAAATAAAACTTACTTGTTTGAATTTCTAAGAGCTCTCTTGATTCCTCTCAGGTTCAATTCCGAATGTCGTACTGCACAGGCCGCTGTAATATATACTTATGCCTATGTTCTGGTGTTCCTAGATTGGGTGAGCTAGAGGAGAACAGATGGTTTCCAACGAAATCGTGTTACACTGTTCGCGGAAACCAGCCTGGAGCTTGCCTCACACAAAACAGACATTACCATAGAGCAGATCCTGTCTGTCTTCAGCGGTCATCAACCAGAGGCCTAAGTACGGGTTTGGTAGATATGTGGTAGGTTACCCCGTCCCCCTTATGTAAGCGCATTTTCACGCTTCTCCAAACAGAGTAGACCCTGATCAGGATCTGCTCTGTTTGCTTATGATGTAATATAGATATGATTCTACAGCTTCTAAAAATCTTATTGATATTTATGACGTCATTATTTCTTACTTACATAATCTGTGCCCTAGAGTAAGCAACCATGCACATGCTTTTTGACAGTCCTATGTTCAATGAATGAATGGCCACTTAAGACAAGTTCTTCTGTACATAGCAAGTAAGTGTCTCATTTAAATCAAACAATTAGAGAGAGAGAGAGAGAGAGAGAGAGAGAGAGAGAGACCTTCCTTGTGAGGACACATCGTATTCATGGGGATATCATTGGTCATCATGGGTTAGAAATAATGAACTGTACTTGAAATGATATTTGACATTCAGGATAATATACTTGAAATGAATTTTTATGTATTTTACAGTATTGTCCTCACAACAATATGAGAAAAATTATCCGTCTCTCGACTTTTCCTAAGAGAGATAAGGTGTGTTGCGTGGTGTTGAATCATTTCTAATTTCAGCAATACACCCCCCCCATTTTGAAGGTCTCCGCATGATATTAGTCATATTTAGGTAATTGAAGATATCTTAAATTTTCGATGCCCAAACAAATGCTGTCGTTTGCTGACACCGTAAATGTGGAGACACGATTCCAGAAAGAGTGAGTGAAAGAGAGAGAGAGACTGCGAGAGATAGTGCGAGAGAGAGAAAGAGAGAGATAGAGAGAGAGAGAGACGCACGTGTACACACATACCATACACAGACATACAGACAGAGGCAGAGAGAGACATACAGACGGACGGACAGACAGAGACAGACAGACAGACATACAGACAGATAAACAGAAAGGACAGACAGACAACGTTTGCAAATGCATTTAGATGTGAATAACGGGTTAGAATTAGTCTGTAATTTGTAATTGAGCTCTCATTAGAGAAAGAATGACGTCATTTACCCCATAGGCTATATTTAGACCCATCCTCCTTGAATAAATATACTGAAAAGGAGCATTTCATATAATAAGGGAAATATTTAGATTTGCTATTGGTTACAATGGCATTTAAAGTGTCTCAGATTTAGACATAACCAATTATCTCATATTTTTAGATCCAATCTTTGAATAAATCTGCAAGAAAAGGAGCATTAATCAGTGAAAAGGAAAAGTTTAGAAGCTCATATGGAGCGAGTGCTTTATTCATCACAATGGTTTCAAAAAGGGATTTTTTGCAGATGCGTCAATATGAGGGAATGGGTTACCATTAATTGGATGCATTTTAACCTTTAGCCTGCTGAGCAAATTATTTTTTCAGAATTGTTCACCTACTACATTTTCAAAATTCAAGCTATGTAGTAACGCTCTATTGTTAACTGTAGTAACGCTCAGATGTTAAACTGTAGAATGTGGAGTGGTAGATGGAAAACTGCTCCGATAGTATTTTATATGAATTTATTATGTATCCTGGAATTCCAGTTCGTATAGTATAACAGTGGTAATCCACAAACAGTAAAATAACAAGTCCAAGATAAAACGTATCTATATGAAAGTAAAATAATTTAGTCAGGATATCCTGAATACTAGAAATCTAGCATGGCCTAAACACGTGTTTCCTTTCCTAACTCTAAAATGTAACTCCCTGCACCAGGGGACACCTTTTAATATATCCCGTGACGTTTTTGACAGATAAATTATACACAAAGGATCTGATCTTAGCAAGCTTATTTTGATTCTTATCGCATCTTAATTGATGAAATCTTACGTAATAGCTATCACCCACCGCCGGTATATGATTGTATCTGGCGCTCTGAGTGACATTTATCACGTAAGATAATAATCTGGAGATCAACTGTAAATAACGAAATATTTATCAGTCTAACAATTCCTACCATTCCAGAAAAGACTGTGTCCCCACAATTTAAAATTTGAAGAACATAAATTATATTTTCATGCAATAATTATTTCAACATTTTTTTCTGTATTCTCAACGTGTGAAATATAACGCAAATTACATAAATGTTCAAAGCATAAACGATATACAGAATGTATTAGTTATGTATTCCCTTCGTAGGTTAATAATTTTGCAATCTCAGACAAATAAATGACCAGCACACGGGCCATGTAGTAAAGCATATGAACAATATATAACGGGAACCGACATTGTTCCTGAACGTTATACTAAGCATGGGAGCGACGGTCCCGTAAAAGTAAACAAACAATTGCAAACATAAACGTCCCTACATGAAGTGGAATACATAACTGAAATTAATTAGAGGTAACAACTCTAAAACTCAGGGGAGCGCATTGGTCCCGTATAGAAAATAGCATTTTAAGAGCAAATTCGAGGCTCTCTAATTGCAGAACATGCATGTAAAATCAATTGAGCTCGATATTGAGTATACTGTATATCATTACAGATGCTGGAGAAATTATGTACTTTGGAAGAAAAACACATTTATAATGCATGTAAAAGACAATTACACTTGAACAACATAGTATGAAGTTAAAAGTTCTACTGCATATTAAACACCAAACAAATGACTACTGTGTACCAAAATTTGGCATGAACGTAAACAGTCCTGATTTGAAGAAATAAAACACATTCTAAAATCCATAATATTGACACTTTATGTATTGTCCAAATGTAAAAGTAATACTTATATTGCAAAATCTCACTGAAGCTGAAAGTAAACGACATTCTTTAGCTGGCCACATTTTCATGCTATCGCCCGCGCCGATTTCGCCGACCACGGTGAGGAAAGGTGTGAACGTTATTATTGTTCGAATGATCAACATACATGTATCCGCGGCTTTGTTGACATGAATTTCGAAGATCAGATATATCAGAATGGGCTTGTTCAAGTTGTTGTTGGTACATATTAGATGAATTTTCAAGTTCACGTTGATGAAGAATAGCTAATTTCAGTTGTATCTGTAAATTTTCTTTTTAACTTTCTTTCTTATGCAACTCACCGTCAATGTAGCGATTATATTCATAGAGTCTGTCATTTCTATATTCTAATGCCTTGATTTGGTCCGTGAATTCCGCATTGATATCCTCTGTTGTTTGCGTTGATGTCGTAGTTGTAATTATTGGCACTATAGCACGAAGTTTCTGGTTAAGTGGGTTGTTGGTGCCTAGCTTCAGTAGTTCAGGAGTTTCCAAGCAGTTGAAAGGTAGGTTTTCTGCCGTTTTCCAGAGAATAAATGCAGTCATCCTGGCCCGATCACGTTTAATTTTCTTTCCCGCTGTAACGACGGAGAAATGTAAGGCTGACGTATTTTGCCGTTAAAGTTCCTTTGCAGCACTTTGGAGTTAGAATATTGTCCGCAGAAATGTCCCTCGAGTTCCTTTGGATGTCCGAAGTAAAAATCCATGTGGTAATCCAGCATGTTTAGTTTGGGGAAATATCTGATTTAGCTCAAATCTGGAAGTGTCCGCTCGCTTGAATGGGGAATATGAATTGCTCAAACTGGTAGAGTCCACTCGCTTTGTGAAAGTTCCGAAAAAGTGTACAGCACAAAATATATGTGAGTACCCGGATTCTCCACCAATTGTAAGACCGCTTTCTCTCTAATGGGGAACTCGCTTGGTTAGGTACCGGGAGGGTCTTACGTAATTAGGGATCTGTAAAACAACAGCGATCCGAGGTCCAGTTTAGTTCATTTATTTCACTAATCCAGTTTGGATGCAAAGCCAGAAGTCATTTTAATTCATGCAAAGCCAAACAATAAACTTAGAATATTAATAAACGGATTTCAGGCAATAAAGGCAACTGATTAAATTCCAAAGAGTTATGCAGAATATAGAAGTAGATCTCGCCCTTATAGAAAAGATCAACACTGCCATGTAATCTGCATAATTCTGATTTCAAGTTTGACTTTACATGCATAGCGTATTTCATAAACATTTAATACATTAAAAATACAGTAGCAAATAATACAATGTAAACTTCACGTATTTGCCACCTATAGCATCTAAAACATTCTATGAACTTTAACAATACAATTACAATATTCTGAAGCATTAAATTAGTTTAATTATAATCGTAGGTAATGCAATTAGCAAAGAGTACAGTGTAGACCTCACACATT
The DNA here is from genome assembly GCA_963576725.1 of Azorinus chamasolen. Classification (NCBI taxonomy): domain Eukaryota; kingdom Metazoa; phylum Mollusca; class Bivalvia; order Cardiida; family Solecurtidae; genus Azorinus; species Azorinus chamasolen. Next base: position 16,640,094 of record OY755241.1, on the reverse strand, counting down.
TGCTATTTATAACATATAACATTGTATTCTAACAATACAATTTCAATATTCTGAAACTCTGATTTAGTTAAATCATAATCATATGTGATCCTTGGTAAGTAGAATCATTTCTCAAATGTTATGTATATTTGCAGGTGTGAAATACATTTTTACTATTGAGCAATAATTTGATTTATAGTAATTATAATTATCGACCCAAATAACTAATTGCAACTTATTACTGAATTCAGTACTAATTGTAATTTAGAGAACTGTAAACTCCTCAGTTTCATTTCCTCCATAAAAATTACACATATGATCACATATGATTATGACTTAACTAAATCAGAGTTTCAGTATTCTGAGGTAAAGGGTTAAATGGTTTTGTTTACCCATTCCACCATATGTTATTATTAGACCCAATCACTTTGAATAATCTACCGAAAAGGAGAATTTGATAGCAAAAAGGTTAATTTTAGAATCGTACCTTTTTGAAACCATTATGATAAATAGAGCATTTGCTACTATAGAACCAATGGTTTATTTATCACGATGGTTTCAAAACGTGACTTTTACAGAGGCGTCGATTTGAAGGAATGGGTTAAAAAGCACTCAGTATTTGTGACATCTTGATCTGCAACTGATACCGGACACGTGGTTAAATACATGTATGTTTGCAGATATAGGTAACATTTTTCAAATAATGTCAATTGATTGTTAACACTTCCTTCCATGGATATTCATGTAAAAATAATGACGTCATAAATTAGATTAATTTGTCATAATAGCACATGGACCTAGGAATCTCTGGTCATTGCAGAAACTGTGGAATCATATCTATATCATGTTATAAGCAAACAGAGTTGACCCTGAACAGAGCCATAGGAGCCGTCTGATCTGAGTCTACTCTGTTTGCAAAGGCAGAGAAATACGTATTCGTTAAAAACGAGGAGGTCAAATACTTACTGGTGGAAAGTTAATTTTAAAAGCCACTTCCTCCGGACCTGGTTGTTAAAAAGAGAAGGTCAAATACTGGGTGGAATGTTAATTTGATAACTCACTTCCTTCGGAGCTCCATACATAACTGTATGCGACCTGTTCGGTATGTTAAACATGAATTGTATGTAGTCTCTATAAATGGTCGAAAGTATTTGCATATTTATACAAACTGCAGTTAGAAATGCACAAACCCCGATTTATCTTGTGTATGCGATGTTCTCTGGCGCGAAATTATGAAATATCACATTAACTCATTACCTCATAGGCTATTTTAGATCCAACCTTTTTTAATCAATCTACCGCAAAGGACCATCAACTAGAGAGTGAAAAGTATAAAAATGGTAGTGTTTCTGTTCTGGTTAAGCTCTATATCAGTTATATACATTTTATTACTTCATTATGTTAATTGACATAGTTGTATTTCAAATTTCAAAAATAAGTTTACAGTTTTACTCAAATTGTCTTTTATTATATACACGTGAGCATACGGGTTAACTGACAAATGTTCAGAAATAAATGTTATTAGTATTCATTAATACAAATGGTTTATATTTTACATTTGACTTAAAATATACAGAAGATCAAACTTAAATGACTACTATTTAAGTCAGCACGTGCTATATATAACCTCCGTAACTATGAAACAACATGAATACTCTGAACATGATTGTCTTACATGGGTAGAGCAAAAATGAAAATTCCATCTATGTTTAGAGCCGATTTATACGCAGGTACAAAAAGATGTCTTCCACAGTATATTCTTGTATGGCTAAAGGCGCATACACTTCCACAGTATATTCTTGTATGGCTAAAGGCGCATACACTTCCACAGTATATTCTTGTATGGCTAAAGGTGCATACACTTCCACAGTATATTCTTGTATGGCTAAAGGCGCATACACTTTCACAGTATATTCTTGTATGGCTAAAGGTGCACACACTTCCACAGTATATTCTTGTATGGCTAAAGGCGCATACACTTCCACAGTATATTCTTGTATGGCTAAAGGTGCATACACTTCCATAGTATATTCTTGTATGGCTAAAGGTGCATACACTTCCACAGTATATTCTTGTATGGCTAAAGGTGCATGCACTTCCACAGTATATTCTTGTATGGCTAAAGGTGCATACACTTCCACAGTATATTCTTGTATGGCTAAAGGTGCATACACAGATAAAGGACTCCTCTCAACCGAGTCTGTGCTATTTGCAAATTAACATCTTAGGTTAACTCTTTGCATGCTAAGTAATTTTTCGTCTGCAACAATTGTCGTCTGCTTCATTTCTTAAAATAAACTTTCTCTCATCTCTTTGCAAAAATATGGACAATGTGACAAACAGTTTGGAAGCTGATGGATCCAAATTGCTTGCAGCAGTAATGACAGTTTCGCCGCTAGTGTGCAAAGAGTCAAAACAAGAGCAAATAACCAAAAATCAATGTGTTGTTTTTTTCTTCAAATTTCAATTATTTAATTATGTTTTTAAATACTCTGAACGTATTTAAAAGCAAGCAATTTAAAACAAATGACGTGCTAAGTGTGAACTTTTATTATTTATTTTATTTAAGACAAAAGTTATGACAGTAGAGTATTAGACTAAATTACCAAATAAAGATTGTATTTGTTTATTTACTCATTTCAGTAGCTATAGTTGAACATTAGTATAACATAGTGAAAGTGTAAATTCATCATCTGTTGGAACACATTTTGTCATTTTACTGCAACATCTGTCATAGCTAGCACCCCTAGCAGACGCAGTTCAAGAAAAGCGGAAGAATGACAATTAAAAATATCAATAAAAAATTAATTTATAAATAAATTAAAAAAATGCAATATAGTTCCATGATTATGTTGTCATTATTCATACGCCTTAACCCTTTCCCTGTTCTGTGTTTATTCCTAATTTCAATACCTACTGAATATTGATGAACAAAATAATTATAATGTCATATAGAAGGGGGAATATTGTAGCCATTTTAGAAAGTAAAGAAACAGATCTATCAAATTATTTTAGCAAACAGAGCAGACCCTGGTCAGACGGCTCCTAGGAGCCGTCTGATCTGGGTCTACTCTGTTTGCAAATGCGTGAAAACACGTTTATATGAGGGAAAGGGTTAAGGCATATTAGGTCTGAGTAAGTACATAGCCAAATATGGACGCAAGATCTTACCACCCGGAAGGTACATACAGATAGTTGGTGGGAAAATTCAAGCATTTTCCAAGCACTTTTTAAGGACATTATTTCAAAATTCAAGCACTATTAGTGACACAACCTGTCTTACCAAAACACTGAAAAGGCCTATTAGAAAGCAACCACAAGCAGGAAATAGCTTAATTAAGTGCAAGTGTAATGCAGAAGGTTTCTACAAGATCTTTCTGCGTTACTTTTACACTTCAATAAGTAGTCACATATCTGCAAATGTCGAAGATTCTACTATAGTATTTCGAATGATGGGCCATAGGAAATCTATAGTAGTCAATAGTTCTGCCTGGACAGTTTTCAAGGACATTTATGATGATTTTCAAGCACTTTTTAGGATTGGCCACAATTTAAGCACTTTTCAAACACTTATTAATGTCTTCAAGCACTTTTCAAGGCAACCCTTGTAATCCAAGGAGTTTTCAAGGCTGTGCGAACCTTGAATTATTCTGGACAGTGCATAACATTCTCTGGGCTACTAGATTTTTTTTCTGGTAGCTACTGGGCTACTAGAAAAACATTCTGGTAGCCCAGTGGGATACCAATAAAAATAAATTTGTCGGACATTGCGGTTTGACGAAGCGATAGTTTGACGAAACCGCCTGTTTGACTGCCAAATCACTAGAACTGCTTAAATATGCAAACCTATTTCGGATACCTCGGTTATCTTCGTCGCGTTCGTCTATATTAATTAGGAATTTCCATGTAGCATCTATTTTAAGAACAAAACTTTCGACAGCCTTCCATGCTAAATATCTGCGTAAATAATGACTTTCTGTATTATATTGCGTTTTGACTGAAATCTGAGAGGTTTATAGACAAGGTCTGTATGATAGAATGCCTTACAATTGGTGTGGTTATGTTCATATGGATCGATTGCATTGATTTCATCTTGCGAAGCAGCTAATTATAATAAAACCTGGGTTTTTTAAATAACTACTAAGTCGTAGTTAGACTCCAGGATTTTCATCACATAAGCAGACTGTATCTGGATTTTACATCTAGTTTGGTCATGTGTAGAGGCATTGTAATAAGGCTGTATACCAGTTTAGGTATTAACTAATGAAAATACAGTTAACTACTAAATATTAGCGGGTCATATGCAAATTACAATGTAACAAAGGTTCCTGATTGGTGGTAACTATAACAAGAAAGAAAATAGACAGCTGTCACTGAAAAATATTTATCTATTACGATTAGCATATAGATATACCCCTACTGTTGAGAGTCACTTCTTACATGGATTTTTAGGGTCTGCATTGCTTGTCATATTACACTTAAGAACTCCCCGAATATTCACGACATACTTGACCTTTTTGAAGTTTAGAACAGTCCATTTGAAAATTCGGCTCTGAAAGGTTGAATTAATGTACACACAGACTTGAAAATGTCGCAATATATTGTTACGTTTATTCATATGATAATCTCGATAACATTTTTTTATCATTCGTAAAGAAGTCGCCTCATTTCGTCAGAGTTCGTAGAATATAGCTGAGGTGTCCCGATTGCCTCTTTTTATCATCGTTATCGTTTGCTGCTGTTGTAAAGACGCCCAAGATACACTGGGTGGATGGTGATTCAATTTGCTTATTATCTGAATTGTTACTACAGTTAAGTCTCTGTAATACGACCACTCAAAATAAGGTTATTTCTAGACTTTTGAAAATGCGATATCTTAATGCAAGACGAATGTAATGCAGAAAGTTCCTATAAGAGTTTTCTGCATTACGTTTGTCATGCATTAAGCAACAAATATTTTAAAAGATTCATATGTCAATAAATCATATGATCACTTTAGCGAGTCTCCACTGTACTTATGCTGGACATAAACATGTTGGCATCTATTATCCTTTTGAAAACGGAATTGAACTTTATTCAGTGGTATTAAGTTATTAACTCTTTCGTAGTAAATGTCGCATCTGTCATTATCTATGCAACAGTTTGGGTCCAAATGAGACGCCGAGTAACTCGGCGTCTCATTAGGATCCAAGCTGTTTGATACAGTTATTATTTTATGAAACAAAATAAAGAAAGAATGACAACTGTAGCAGACGACAATGTTTGCAGACGACAAAAGTTGGCAGCGAAGAGTTAAACGGTTATGGCTCTTTCAGTCGCTATGTAAAATGCACGATTTTGCATTGACCCGTCTGTTATTATTAAAACTGTGTTTAACCAATTTATTCCCATATTATTTGGAAAAAACTCGCCCAAATGTCAGTGTGGACGGCTCCATTTTTCATGTTTAGGGGGGCACAGCTAACAAAATTGACATTGATGGGGTCAGCAAACAGTGCAGACCCTGATCAGAGGACTCCTTCATGAGCCCCTCTGATCAAGGCACAAATGGGTGAACCCTTTACCTGCTTAATTCTTTTTGTAATTAAAACTAACCCCGCCCTTTCGGAATATTAATTAAAACGGTGAAACAAAACTAAAAATGTGTTAAAATGTATCACTGAGAAAAGTTTTTTTAAAGACAAACAGTGTGGACCTTGATCAAGGGACTTTCTCAGAAGCCCTTTGATCAGGGTCTATACTGTTTGTAAATGTTACATTCACTTGGTTCCCGCACACTTAACGTTATTTTTAAGTTATGAGTGTTTAGGCACAGTGGTCATACTGTGATTTCGTGTTGGCAAGAACACCAAACTTATATTTCTGAGCTCTTTTTGAATTCATATTTAATAAATTTTAGTTTTGACTGACTAGAACTTTAATTTTCTTTTTCACAAGCATCTGGGCTGGAGAGTTGCCACAAACCAGTGGATCGAAACCCTTAACCCTTTCCCTCATATATATGTGTTTTCACGCATTTGCAAACAGAGTAAACCTAGATCAGACGGTTCCTAGAGGGAGGAGCCGTCTGATCAGTGTTTGCTCTGTTTTCTAATGGAATTTGATAGATCTATTTCTTTACTTTCTCTATTTTGTCCATGAATATTCAGTATATATTGAACTTTGGAATAAACAGAACATATTGATGTCTTTTGACGCCTCTGTTTCTTCCTGACACCATTGTAATAAAAAGAACATTTGCTCCATAGGAGCAAATGTTCCATTTATTACAATCGTTTCAGAACTACTAAATTCTAAAATGTTCCTTTGCTCTACATAACCCTTTCCCTCATACAAACGTGTTTTCACGCATTTGCAAACAGAGTAGACCCAGATCAGACGGCTCCTAGAGGAGCCGTCTGATCAGGGTCTGCTCTGTTTGCTTATGAAATTTGATAGATCTGTTTCTATACTTGCAAAAATGGCTACAATGTTCCACTCTCAATGTTTCATTATAACAAATTTGTACATGAATATTCAGTAGGTATTGAAATTTGAAATAAACATAGAACAGGGAAATGGTTAATGCTCAAGAGGTAATATCTAAAAATAGCCTATGAGGGAATGGGTTAACTATTGCTGTAGCGGTGCTTATCAGTCAACTACCTTCAACACATCTGCTGTACATGTCAGCAGCTACAATATAGTTTGTGTCAGTTAACCCTTTCCCTGTTCTATGTTTATTCCAAGTTTCAATCCCTACTGAATAATAATGGACAAATAGTTATAATGAAATATGGAAGGTGGAAATTGTTTTCTCACAATTTCTCTCGTACTTTGTCATGTCACAAATTCTCTCTTGTACGAACGACCGGCGGTGACATTTCCACTTAAAGATTTCACGATTTTACGGCTTCACAGTTTCATGATTTCACGATTTCACGATTTCATAATTTTTAATTTTTGAAGTCAAATCGTGAAATTGTGAAATCATGAAATATTGAAGTGAAATCGTGAAATTGTGAAATCTTGATATTGTGAATTTTGAAGTGAAATCATAAATTGAGCAATCGTGAAATTTTGAGGTGAAATCGTGGAATCGTGAAATTGTGAAATCGTGTAATCTTGAAGTGGAAATCACCGTCGGTCTTTCGTACTCTTGTTCTTTGTTTTGTTACAAGTTTGCTCGTACTTTGTTTTGTCACTAGTACTTTTTTGTCACACATTCTCACGAGCGTTACTTATTTTATTGATTGACATTGTAGAATCAGATATTGTTATGATTTCATAAGCACACAGAGCAGGTCCCTGATATAAGCCTGATCTACTCTGTTTGCAAATTTGCGACAAAGCGTTTATATCATGGAAAGTGTTAAAACGGAAATCCACATTATAATGTGTCATTTATGTCACTGTTTGATGGGTGGTTCAAGGTCATAGAGAAACGAAAGTAGTATGTGACACTCTGCCGTCCTAAGATGCATCCATATCATAAACTTGAAAACCAATAACCCAAGTGGTTGAATGGATATCATCCAGACAAAATATGCAGACAGAGCGTCATGGTCCGGGTAAAGGTCACAGAGACACAAAAGTAGTACGAGACACTCCGCCTTCTAACGATGCATCTAAACAAGACGGATGGAAACATTAAGCCAAGCGGTTGATGAGATATCATCAAGACAAATGCCTTAGCAAACCTTTACCAAAACTAAGGCCACGGTCAATGTCATAGGGGCATCAAAGTAGTATGCGACACTTTCGCTTCCCAAAATGCACAGGCACAGCACATTCAGAAATCCTAGCCCAGGGAGATAAGGATGTACCATCCGAACAAATATCCAGACAAATATTTACTAAGACAACAATTAAAGTAGTACGCGCCAATCTGCTTCGCTCAGATGCAGCATAATTAGAAATTTGAAAATCCTAACTCAAGGGATTCACGACATATCATATGGACAGATGCAGTGCAAACCCTTAATTAGCAAATTAGGGACTACTTAAGGCACTGTTGACCAATGGACAGACATGGTGACTCCTTTATACCTTTGTAAAGTTTAACAATTGTGTAGTTTTGAAACCATTGTGATAAATGGAGCGTTTGCGCATATGGAGAAAATATTCTATTTATCACGATGGGTTGAAATAATGTCTTTTACAGGGGCATGAAAAGGCTTCAGTAGGAGGAAATGGGTTAACCCTTTCACCGCCGCAGTCGCATAAATGCACCACGACAAATAGTGCAGTCCCAGATAAGACGCCGCCTTGAAAAGGCGGCGTCTGATCAGGGACTTCACTATTTGTCTCAATATCTATTTATATATATGTGCTTTATTCCTTTGAAATTTGCATTTATTTGTCTCATTTCCTTATTTTACTGAATGATTTAACAAACTTGGATTGCAGACGACAATTAGAAATTTGGCGCGAAAGGGTTATTACAGAACGCAAGTCAAAACGAAACATTCCAGAGTATTCTGAATTACGATGGAAGTCTGTTGAGTGGTTGCTGTTGAAAGGTTTATTTATGCATTTAATTTCGTTGTTTTACTACAATACACACTATATAGGATGTATGCGGTGTCTAGCTCGGCCCGTCGATCTCTCACTAATTCACAGCATGTTGACCAGTCCAAAACCGCTCTGGGTCAGTGCCAGACACAACTGTAAATATATAATACAACAATATGGTGTACTGATTTATGCCTTTGTGATGCAGATAACACATACAGCATCAATTAATTCCTTTGTGACACTTACACAACAAAACCAGTCCTAAAGCAGAGGTACAGATGACCATGCGTACCCCAGTACTAAAATCGTCATTTCACCACCAAACCCTATATCGTTACAAAGATTTAGAATCGCATATAAGAGACGGTTCTAAAGAGTGGTCACATTATAGGGTTAGCTGGAGAAATAAAGATTTTTTTTCTTGAACATGTTTGAACTTACGCATTTTGTCTAGACCTTTGTCTTAAATCTTTTCAGTGATGCGTGAAAGAAAGTGGGCATCGGCCATGTGTCACACACATTTGAGCTGGATCTAAAGGTTGTATAATTTAGATACCATTCTCAATCATCTGATCTGTCAGATTCTGGGCTTGCTCAGACTCTGATCAATCAGATACTTGAGGATAATATCAGGCTCAAACATTTTATAACTTTGGGAATAGTACAGCGAGGACAGACTCGATGAGATGACATATGAGTTATACAGATGACATACGAGTTATACAGAAAGAACTGACCCAAGTTTCATGACATACGCATTTGTAGAGTTGCACTGACTAAACCAGATGTCAGTTTCACGGCATATGCATATTAGTGTTACAGCAAGAGTTCATCAGAGTTTTTTGGCAAACACATATTAGGTAGGCATCAGAAACTGATCCAAGCTTCGTGGCATATCTACAGGAGCTATACAGAAAGAAATGACTTGACTTTCACAGCATACATATATGAATTGTAACGCATAGCATTCCTTAGTTTCACGACACGCATCAGTTGTACAACGAGAATAGTTTTACAACACACAAATAGCAAGAACCGACTTCATGGTACGCGCATGTTCTCAATTCTTCTTTACGGTTTGAATCAGCGATATCTTCTGATACTTAATCCTGTCCTTCATATAAACGCTTTTCACATATTTGCAAACGATTAAAATGTTTTAAAAAAGAAATTACACATCTGTTATGTGCATGCTGCATTATTTTCCAGTACAGCTGAAAACTATTAGTACTAGATCGACCAATACACAGCCTGAAAAGTCCCGGAAGCCTTATATTCTGTAGGGCTGGTTATAAGAAGACTTATATTCTGTAGGGATGGTTATATGAAGCCTTATATTCTGTAGGACTGGTTATAAGAAGCCTTATATTCTGCCTTATATTCTGTAGGGATGGTTACAAGAAGCCTTATATTATGTAGGGATGGTTATAAGAAGCCTTATATTCTGTAGGGATGGTTATAAGAAATACTTACGAACACCTGTTTTGGGACATAGTGCATCTCCCAAACTGTCTTAATACTTTACACATCGTTGATCTGGTCTCGTTCCTTGAATTGAGGAAAAGTATTCTGTTAAAGCACTCGCCTTCCACAGCGATACACAAATTACTACACTCTCCCAGCTGAGTTAGGGCACTCAGAACAACAAAGGTCCCCATCAACAGTAACGCAAGCTTACCCATCGTCAGCTAAAACAGAAAATAACAATGTTCTTATTTCAAACAGATTCCAACATATGTATTTCTTATGAAGAGCTATAGATGGAGGTGCGTACCAAAATACTAAAATCGCCATTTCTCTCCAAAGAGGCGATTCTAAAGAGTGGTCACACTATAGGGTTTGTTGGAGAAAGTTATTCCTGAAAAGTATCTTATGTATCTTGCCTATGTTTTTCTTTATTTCTGTCTATCCTTTGCATAGCTATCACAATTCACAGTTTTCTACAGAGATGGACAAAGTTATTCATAATTGAATCATGAGAGACCATCACAATTGCATTATCAAAAGCAATGATGCATAACAGTAGAATATCTACTATTCTAGTCTCCACCGCATTTTAAATATAGATGATGCATTTCGTTCCATTTCATTCACTAATCTATGTTTGTCAATTTGTTTGTCAATAATACAAATTTCATTGCTATTCAGATTACGAAACATAATTGTACACTTTAAAAATCCAATTTTTACATGGCCTGCCTGCTATTAGCATGGCAATTTAAAATATACGTTTATTAATGCTTTTGAAATTCGTACTATTGCAACAGGCACACGAATATGACAATTTATTAATAGGGCTTTGCAAACAGAGTAGACCCAGATAAGACAGATCCTGTAGAAGCCGTCTGATCTCATTCTAGAGTTTCCGTGAACAGGTGATTTTCATTTTATTGAAATTAGAATGCAAACTATTTATCATTCTGTCTATATTTGAAGAGAAATGTACGAACATATAACACTGCAAACTTACATGGAAATCAGATTATTGCCCAGGAAGTGTTATTCTGACCGTTTATCCTTGGTCGTCCGTCCGTCTGTTAAACATTTACTTCACCCTTTATTCCATAAATACGACTTTCTACGCCTTTGCAAACAGAGTAGACCCAGATCAGACGGCTCCTATGGGAGCCGTCTGATCAGGGTCTGCTCTGTTTGCTCATGAAATAATATAGACATGATTCTACAGTTTCCGTTATGACCGTCGTGGCCAAATGTTACCATTGTCATATTCATTTGTAAAATATTCTAATTGACCAATTTGTGCCAGTATTGGAAATATGCAAACAGTGTAGACTCTGATCAGACGCCGCATAATGCGACATCAGATCAGAGTCTACACTGTTTGCTGATAGGAATTTCAATTTGACGAAAATGAAAATTTAGACCTGGCATCCCTTATATGAAAAATGGCTAATCCAATATATAACTATGGAAGAATCCACAGGGCGCAGATGGGTTAAGATGCTGCTGTTTTTACATGAATATTAAAATATGAATGTTCTTTTAGTGGATATACACCATTGTTGTTTATAGAATTAGAGTCCACCTAAAACACTAATTGTTATGGAAACAAGAATGAAATAATTAAACGATCGTCTTGTTTAATCCGTTGGCCAGTTTAAATGCGAAGTTGCAGAAAGTATGCCCTTAACAAAAGTAAGTGTTGATTCATCAACAAGAAAGCCATGTATGTCCTATATAGAAATATCAATGATTTATCAAGGCATTATTTTACATTAGTCTATAAATGCGTGTTACATTTACTCCGTGTTAGCTCTTGCCTCCATAAATGCGCTTTTCTACGCCTCTATAACAGCCACTTCTTGAAACCATTGTGATAAACAGAGTATTTGCTTCTATAGGAGCAAATTTTATATTTATCACAATTGTTTTAAACTACACAATTCTAAAATTTTTCCTTTTCTCTAGTTGATGCTCCTTTTCGGTAGATTTATTTAAAGAGGTTGGATCTACAAATAGCCTATGAAGGAATGGGTTAAACAGAATAAACCCAGATCAAATCAGACAGGGGTCACATGATAAGGGTCTAATTTGTTTGTTTATGAAATAATATAAATATGATTCTACAGTTTCTGCTACGACCAAATCGTCTCGTGTCTATATACCATTATAGAACAAAATCTAATTACATTTACATGAAATATTCATGATGGCATTCATTCGTTTTTGAATATACATGGTACAAATAATTGAAACGTTAAACAATTAAATAATTACTCAAAGTATACAGATGTTCAGGTAAGATGCTTAAATTAAACCATTTTCAAGAATAATTTTTCCATCAATCCCTAAAAGTACAAAAATGAGGCATGCAGGAAACACCACATACAGAACAAACAGCCGCCCGAACAGCAACACAAGGAAACAACAAATGTACATAACTATAAGTTGTGACCAGTCTTTAGAATAGTATGGAAGAGTGGCCACAACATAGGTTTGGGTGGAGAAATGACGATTTAGTATTAGGGTATGCACCGTTAACTGTAGCTCTGCCAGTGTATAGCTTAACCCTTTCTCCAATGGACATACAGTAAACCCCTCTTATGCGACCATCAAAATGAGGTATAATTCTGGGAGCTAGATGCAGGTGGTAGCTTAATGCAGGAGAAAAGTAATGCAGAACTCTCCTAGAGGAGTTTTCTGCATTACTTTTGTCCTGCACAAAGCAACCACCTGCTTATAAAGGCATCAATGTTTATTCATTACGTGGTCGTATAAGAGGGTTTCTACTGTATATAGCACATTCTGACCAGACAGCTGCTACGTGAGATTTCTTATTTGGGTCTACTCTGTTTACAAAGGCATTAACCCATTCCCTCATATTGACGAATTTTGTCCCATTCCCTCATATTGACGATTTTCGACGCCCCTGCAAAGTCACATGTTGATACCACTGAGTTCAATAGAGCATTAATTTGCTCCTATAGGGTTGGATCTAAAATAGCATATCAGGAAATGGGTCAAACGGCGCTTTCGTCGAGGGAAATGGTTATAGCAATTTTATATTTCAGTAATAAAATAAATAAAGTTGATACACTGTCATTTAAAGAATAAAACTTTTAACTCTCTTTAAACAACAATTGCCTGTTTATTCTGTGGACTTCAACCATGTACATGTATTTCACTTTGGTAAAATATAACCTCAGGATCATTCTTGTGAAGTTTGGCAATAAATTCATCTAGTGATTTAGGAGATGTCTTTAAAAGAAATTGCTCTTCAAAATATTATTTACTTTAAGTTCTCATGACTTATGTATCGAAAAGGAATTATTTAACCCTTTCCCTGTACAATATCCATATAAGAAATACTTACATCAGGAATAGTTATTTCCTGAATTTTTATCATGGAAAAAAATTCAAGTCAAAATGTTTGCTTTGGGCAAATACTGCAGAATCATATACATGTATGCATTGTTTCATGAGCAATGAGGTAGCCATCAGGTCTGGGCCTACTCTGTTTACAAAGGTGTATAAAGGCTTATCTATGGAGTAAACCGTTAAAATTATTTTGTTTTAGCTCTCATGACCTACGTATACAGGAGACTTGAACCGTGCTTTAGCCTTCGTGATCTACTTATTCAGTAGAATTGAACCTTACTTTAATCTCCCATGACCTACTTACGCAGTTGACTTGAACCATACTTTTAGCTCTCATGACCTGCATATGCAGTGGATTTGAACCTTACTTTAAGCTCTCATGATCTACTTATGAAGTGGACTTGAGCCGTACTTTTAGCTCTCATGACCTACTCATGCAGTGGATTTGAACCTTACTTTAAGCTCTCATGATCTACTTATGAAGTGGACTTGAGCCGTACTTTTAGCTCTCATGACCTACTCATGCAGTGGACTTGAACCTTACTTTTAGCTCTCATGATCTACTTATGAAGTGGACTTGAGCCGTACTTTTAGCTCTCATGGCCTACGGTCTTGAACCTTACTTTTAGTTCTCAAGACTATACAGTATACCTGAACCTTACAGTTAGCTCTCACGACCTACGTATGCAGCTAACAATAACCATTTACAGCAAAGAATTCCTTTTCTGTTTTAGCTACAATGACTTGCTTATCCAGTGTACTTTAACCATGAATAAAACTTTGATAAATATTATCTAAGGATAATTCCTGTGCAATTTGGTTATAATCCATTCCATAGTTTAGAAGCAAGTACTGTATTTACCACACTGAATACAAAACCACACAATTCTAAAATACCCCTTTTCTATAGTTAATGCTCCCTTTCGGTAGATTAATTGAAAAAGGTTGGGTCTAAAAATAGTCTAGGAAGGAATTAATTAAATTCTACCTCTAGCTCCAATTAACTATTTAAGCGGTGGGCCAGTGCCATTTTTAAAAACAATGATACAGACTCATCCAAGGTCGTATTAATATAATTTAATTACAATTAACAGTTCAAAAGAAGATACAGTAAAACCTCTCTATAACAGCCACTAAATTCTGTTAATTAGTTGGTATTTAGGGCAGGTGGCTGCTTTAAGCAAGGTGAAAGTAAAACAACGCTCCTATAGGAGCGTTCTGTTTTACTTTCACAGCCACCTGCCTTTAACACAAAATACTTGATTTAATTTAGTGGCCGTTATAGAGAGGTTTTACTGTACCACTTAATCCTTTACTCAAATATATGTACACCTTTCTATGCCCCTGCAAACACAGTTGACCCTAATCAGCAGAAACTGTAGAATTATGTCTATATTATTCTGAAAGTGGGTGATCTTTCGAAAGCAAAAGTAGCAATGCGAAAAATGAAAATTGCAGACTCGGTTTTATTGAGTCTGTTCATGAGTAGTAATTAATTGTGCAACACTATTCATGCTCCTGGCACCGGCTTAAACAGTATTCAATTTTCAAATCCAATAACATCAAAACTAATGATCCCGAAACACCAGAAAATATAACAACACTGAGAATGAAATATACGGGGCGACTTTTTAGTTCATTAGCAAACGGAGCAGACTCCTACAGGAGCCTCTAATCTGGGTTTACTCGATTTGCAAAGGCGTGAAAATGTGTGTATATGAGGTAGAACCTTAAGTTAATATAATAATATGATATAATTGATATACAGTAAAACCTCTCAATAACGGCCGCTAAATTGTGATAATTAGTTAGTACTTAGGGCAGGTGGCTGCTTAAAGCAAGGTGAAATTAAAATAGAACGCTCCTATAGGAGCGTTCTGTTTTACTTTCACCTTGCTTCAAGCAGCCACCTGCCTTTAACACAAAATATGTGATGTAATTTATTGGCCGTTATAGAGAGGTTTTACTGTACCATAATAAAAAAAATATCCATCAAAATAAATGCATTTTCGTATATTTGCAAACAGACTTGACCCAGCTCAGACGGCCCCTGTAGAAGTCGTTTATTCGGGGTCTGCTCTGTTTGCTTATAAACGTATCATAGATCTGACTCTACCGATTCTATCAATATCAAAAACCCCTGTGTACATAGAATATTATAAAGATCAAGCTAATACATATTCAGCCACTCTTATATAGGAATTCAGAATAACCATGATTACTGAGAACAGGCTCGTTGCATCGTCATATTACACAATTTTTCTGTTTTATTGAAAATGTTAATTTAACATCTAGTTCAAATGATTGTATAAAGCTGTTTACTATAGAGTAACGTGACATTTCTAATTGTTTACGTACGTGTCTTTTTTTTCGGTTGCTCTGTATAACTTTTCGACCCTTGTTAGATATACCATGATGTTAGATATATATCAAAATGAATACAGTTCGAAAGATGAGAAATAAAACTTACTTGTTTGAATTTCTAAGAGCTCTCTTGATTCCTCTCAGGTTCAATTCCGAATGTCGTACTGCACAGGCCGCTGTAATATATACTTATGCCTATGTTCTGGTGTTCCTAGATTGGGTGAGCTAGAGGAGAACAGATGGTTTCCAACGAAATCGTGTTACACTGTTCGCGGAAACCAGCCTGGAGCTTGCCTCACACAAAACAGACATTACCATAGAGCAGATCCTGTCTGTCTTCAGCGGTCATCAACCAGAGGCCTAAGTACGGGTTTGGTAGATATGTGGTAGGTTACCCCGTCCCCCTTATGTAAGCGCATTTTCACGCTTCTCCAAACAGAGTAGACCCTGATCAGGATCTGCTCTGTTTGCTTATGATGTAATATAGATATGATTCTACAGCTTCTAAAAATCTTATTGATATTTATGACGTCATTATTTCTTACTTACATAATCTGTGCCCTAGAGTAAGCAACCATGCACATGCTTTTTGACAGTCCTATGTTCAATGAATGAATGGCCACTTAAGACAAGTTCTTCTGTACATAGCAAGTAAGTGTCTCATTTAAATCAAACAATTAGAGAGAGAGAGAGAGAGAGAGAGAGAGAGAGAGAGACCTTCCTTGTGAGGACACATCGTATTCATGGGGATATCATTGGTCATCATGGGTTAGAAATAATGAACTGTACTTGAAATGATATTTGACATTCAGGATAATATACTTGAAATGAATTTTTATGTATTTTACAGTATTGTCCTCACAACAATATGAGAAAAATTATCCGTCTCTCGACTTTTCCTAAGAGAGATAAGGTGTGTTGCGTGGTGTTGAATCATTTCTAATTTCAGCAATACACCCCCCCCATTTTGAAGGTCTCCGCATGATATTAGTCATATTTAGGTAATTGAAGATATCTTAAATTTTCGATGCCCAAACAAATGCTGTCGTTTGCTGACACCGTAAATGTGGAGACACGATTCCAGAAAGAGTGAGTGAAAGAGAGAGAGAGACTGCGAGAGATAGTGCGAGAGAGAGAAAGAGAGAGATAGAGAGAGAGAGAGACGCACGTGTACACACATACCATACACAGACATACAGACAGAGGCAGAGAGAGACATACAGACGGACGGACAGACAGAGACAGACAGACAGACATACAGACAGATAAACAGAAAGGACAGACAGACAACGTTTGCAAATGCATTTAGATGTGAATAACGGGTTAGAATTAGTCTGTAATTTGTAATTGAGCTCTCATTAGAGAAAGAATGACGTCATTTACCCCATAGGCTATATTTAGACCCATCCTCCTTGAATAAATATACTGAAAAGGAGCATTTCATATAATAAGGGAAATATTTAGATTTGCTATTGGTTACAATGGCATTTAAAGTGTCTCAGATTTAGACATAACCAATTATCTCATATTTTTAGATCCAATCTTTGAATAAATCTGCAAGAAAAGGAGCATTAATCAGTGAAAAGGAAAAGTTTAGAAGCTCATATGGAGCGAGTGCTTTATTCATCACAATGGTTTCAAAAAGGGATTTTTTGCAGATGCGTCAATATGAGGGAATGGGTTACCATTAATTGGATGCATTTTAACCTTTAGCCTGCTGAGCAAATTATTTTTTCAGAATTGTTCACCTACTACATTTTCAAAATTCAAGCTATGTAGTAACGCTCTATTGTTAACTGTAGTAACGCTCAGATGTTAAACTGTAGAATGTGGAGTGGTAGATGGAAAACTGCTCCGATAGTATTTTATATGAATTTATTATGTATCCTGGAATTCCAGTTCGTATAGTATAACAGTGGTAATCCACAAACAGTAAAATAACAAGTCCAAGATAAAACGTATCTATATGAAAGTAAAATAATTTAGTCAGGATATCCTGAATACTAGAAATCTAGCATGGCCTAAACACGTGTTTCCTTTCCTAACTCTAAAATGTAACTCCCTGCACCAGGGGACACCTTTTAATATATCCCGTGACGTTTTTGACAGATAAATTATACACAAAGGATCTGATCTTAGCAAGCTTATTTTGATTCTTATCGCATCTTAATTGATGAAATCTTACGTAATAGCTATCACCCACCGCCGGTATATGATTGTATCTGGCGCTCTGAGTGACATTTATCACGTAAGATAATAATCTGGAGATCAACTGTAAATAACGAAATATTTATCAGTCTAACAATTCCTACCATTCCAGAAAAGACTGTGTCCCCACAATTTAAAATTTGAAGAACATAAATTATATTTTCATGCAATAATTATTTCAACATTTTTTTCTGTATTCTCAACGTGTGAAATATAACGCAAATTACATAAATGTTCAAAGCATAAACGATATACAGAATGTATTAGTTATGTATTCCCTTCGTAGGTTAATAATTTTGCAATCTCAGACAAATAAATGACCAGCACACGGGCCATGTAGTAAAGCATATGAACAATATATAACGGGAACCGACATTGTTCCTGAACGTTATACTAAGCATGGGAGCGACGGTCCCGTAAAAGTAAACAAACAATTGCAAACATAAACGTCCCTACATGAAGTGGAATACATAACTGAAATTAATTAGAGGTAACAACTCTAAAACTCAGGGGAGCGCATTGGTCCCGTATAGAAAATAGCATTTTAAGAGCAAATTCGAGGCTCTCTAATTGCAGAACATGCATGTAAAATCAATTGAGCTCGATATTGAGTATACTGTATATCATTACAGATGCTGGAGAAATTATGTACTTTGGAAGAAAAACACATTTATAATGCATGTAAAAGACAATTACACTTGAACAACATAGTATGAAGTTAAAAGTTCTACTGCATATTAAACACCAAACAAATGACTACTGTGTACCAAAATTTGGCATGAACGTAAACAGTCCTGATTTGAAGAAATAAAACACATTCTAAAATCCATAATATTGACACTTTATGTATTGTCCAAATGTAAAAGTAATACTTATATTGCAAAATCTCACTGAAGCTGAAAGTAAACGACATTCTTTAGCTGGCCACATTTTCATGCTATCGCCCGCGCCGATTTCGCCGACCACGGTGAGGAAAGGTGTGAACGTTATTATTGTTCGAATGATCAACATACATATATCGGCGGCTTTGTTGACATGAATTTCGAAGATCAGATATATCAGAATGGGCTTGTTCAAGTTGTTGTTGGTACATATTAGATGAATTTTCAAGTTCACGTTGATGAAGAATAGCTAATTTCAGTTGTATCTGTAAATTTTCATTTTCACTTTCTTTCTTATGCAACTCACCGTCAATGTAGCGATTATATTCATAGAGTCTGTCATTTCTATATTCTAATGCCTTGATTTGGTCCGTGAATTCCGCATTGATATCCTCTGTTGTTTGCGTTGATGTCGTAGTTGTAATTATTGGCACTATAGCACGAAGTTTCTGGTTAAGTGGGTTGTTGGTGCCTAGCTTCAGTAGTTCAGGAGTTTCCAAGCAGTTGAAAGGTAGGTTTTCTGCCGTTTTCCAGAGAATAAATGCAGTCATCCTGGCCCGATCACGTTTAAATTTCTTTCCCGCTGTAACGACGGAGAAATGTAAGGCTGACGTATTTTGCCGTTAAAGTTCCTTTGCAGCACTTTGGAGTTAGAATATTGTCCGCAGAAATGTCCCTCGAGTTCCTTTGGATGTCCGAAGTAACAATCCATGTGGTAATCCAGCATGTTTAGTTTGGGGAAATATCTGATTTAGCTCAAATCTGGAAGTGTCCGCTCGCTTGAATGGGGAATATGAATTGCTCAAACTGGTAGAGTCCACTCGCTTTGTGAAAGTTCCGAAAAAGTGTACAGCACAAAATATATGTGAGTACCCGGATTCTCCACCAATTGTAAGACCGCTTTCTCTCTAATGGGGAACTCGCTTGGTTAGGTACCGGGAGGGTCTTACGTAATTAGGGATCTGTAAAACAACAGCGATCCGAGGTTCAGTTTAGTTCATTTATGTCACTAATCCAGTTTGGATGCAAAGCCAGAAGTCATTTTAATTCATGCAAAGCCAAACAATAAACTTAGAATATTAATAAACGGATTTCAGGCAATAAAGGCAACTGATTAAATTCCAAAGAGTTATGCAGAATATAGAAGTAGATCTCGCCCTTATAGAAAAGATCAACACTGCCATGTAATCTGCATAATTCTGATTTCAAGTTTGACTTTACATGCATAGCGTATTTCATAAACATTTAATACATTGAAAATACAGTAGCAAATAATGCAATGTAAACTTCACGTATTTGCCACCTATAGCATCTAAAACATTCTATGAACTTTAACAATACAATTACAATATTCTGAAGCATTAAATTAGTTTGATTATAATCGTAGGTAATGCAATTAGCAAAGAGTACAGTGTAGACTTCACACATTTGCTATTTATAACATATAACATTGTATTCTAACAATACAATTTCAATATTCTGAAACTCTGATTTAGTTAAATCATAATCATATGTGATCCTTGGTAAGTAGAATCATTTCTCAAATGTTATGTATATTTGCAGGTGTGAAATACATTTTTACTATTGAGCAATACTTTGATTTATAGTAATTATAATTATCGACCCAAATAACTAATTGCAACTTATTACTGAATTCAGTACTAATTGTAATTTAGAGAACTGTAAACTCCTCAGTTTCATTTCCTCCATAAAAATTACACATATGATCACATATGATTATGATTTAACTAAATCAGAGTTTCAGTATTCTGAGGTAAAGGGTTAAATGGTTTTGTTAACCCATTCCACCATATGTTATTATTAGACCCAATCACTTTGAATAATCTACCGAAAAGGAGAATTTGATAGCAAAAAGGTTAATTTTAGAATCGTACCTTTTTGAAACCATTATGATAAATAGAGCATTTGCTACTATAGAACCAATGGTTTATTTATCACGATCGTTTCAAAACGTGACTTTTACAGAGGCGTCGATTTGAAGGAATGGGTTAAAAAGCACTCAGTATTTGTGACATCTTGATCTGCAACTGATACCGGACACGTGGTTAAATACATGTATGTTTGCAGATATAGGTAACATTTTTCAAATAATGTCAATTGATTGTTAACACTTCCTTCCATGGATATTCATGTAAAAATAATGACGTCATAAATTAGATTAATTTGTCATAATAGCACATGGACCTAGGAATCTGTGGTCATTGCAGAAACTGTGGAATCATATCTATATCATGTTATAAGCAAACAGAGTTGACCCTGAACAGAGCCATAGGAGCCGTCTGATCTGAGTCTACTCTGTTTGCAAAGGCAGAGAAATACGTATTCGTTAAAAACGAGGAGGTCAAATACTTACTGGTGGAAAGTTAATTTTAAAAGCCACTTCCTCAGGACCTGGTTGTTAAAAAGAGAAGGTCAAATACCGGGTGGAATGTTAATTTGATAACTCACTTCCTTCGGAGCTCCATACATAACTGTATGCGACCTGTTCGGTATGATAAACATGAATTGTATGTAGTCTCTATAAATGGTCGAAAGTATTTGCATATTTATACAAACTGCAGTTAGAAATGCACAAACCCCGATTTATCTTGTGTATGCGATGTTCTCTGGCGCGAAATTATGAAATATCACATTAACTCATTACCTCATAGGCTATTTTAGATCCAACCTTTTTTAATCAATCTACCGCAAAGGACCATCAACTAGAGAGTGAAAAGTATGAAAATGGTAGTGTTTCTGTTCTGGTTAAGCTCTATATCAGTTATATACATTTTATTACTTCATTATGTTAATTGACATACATGTAGTTGTATTTCAAATTTAAAAAAAAAAGTTTACAGTTTTACTCAAATTGTCTTTTATTATATAAACGTGAACATACGGGTTAATTGACAAATGTTCAGAAATAAATGTTATTAGTATTCATTAATACAAATGGTTTAAATATTTAAATTTGACTTAAAATATACAGAAGATCAAACTTTTATTTACTAACTAATATTTAAGTCAGCACGTGCTATATATAACCTCCGTACCTATGAAACAACATGAATACTCTGAACATGATTGACTTACATGGGTAGAGCAAAAATGAAAATTCCATCTATGTTTAGAGCCGATTTATACGCAGGTACAAAAAGATGTCTTCCACAGTATATTCTTGTATGGCTAAAGGCGCATACACTTCCACAGTATATTCTTGTATGGCTAAAGGTGCATACACTTCCACAGTATATTCTTGTATGGCTAAAGGGGCATACACTTCCACAGTATATTCTTGTATGGCTAAAGGTGCATACACTTCCACAGTATATTCTTGTATGGCTAAAGGCGCATACACTTTCACAGTATATTCTTGTATGGCTAAAGGTGCACACACTTCCACAGTATATTCTTGTATGGCTAAAGGCGCATACACTTCCACAGTATATTCTTGTATGGCTAAAGGTGCATACACTTCCACAGTATATTCTTGTATGGCTAAAGGTGCATACACTTCCACAGTATATTCTTGTATGGCTAAAGGTGCATGCACTTCCACAGTATATTCTTGTATGGCTAAAGGTGCATACACTTCCACAGTATATTCTTGTATGGCTAAAGGTGCATACACAGATAAAGGACTCCTCTCAACCGAGTCTGTGCTATTTGCAAATTAACATCTTAGGTTAACTCTTTGCATGCTAAGTAATTTTTCGTCTGCAACAATTGTCGTCTGCTTCATTTCTTAAAATAAACTTTCTCTCTGACAAACAGTTTGGAAGCTGATGGATCCAAATTGCTTGCAGCAGTAATGACAGTTTCGCCGCTAGTGTGCAAAGAGTCAAAACAAGAGCAAATAACCAAAAATCAATGTGTTTTTTTTCTTCAAATTTCAATTATTTAATTATGTTTTTAAATACTATGAAAGTATTTAAAAGCAAGCAATTTAAAACAAATGACGTGCTAAGTGTGAACTTTTATTATTTATTTTATTTAAGACAAAAGTTATGACAGTAGAGTATTAGACTAAATTACCAAATAAAGATTGTATTTGTTTATTTACTCATTTCAGTAGCTATAGTTGAACATTAGTATAACATAGTGAAAGTGTAAATTCATCATCTGTTGGAACACATTTTGTCATTTTACTGCAACATCTGTCATAGCTAGCACCCCTAGCAGACGCAGTTCAAGAAAAGCGGAAGAATGACAATTAAAAATATCAATAAAAAATTAATTTATAAATAAATTAAAAAAATGCAATATAGTTCCATGATTATGTTGTCATTATTCATAAGCCTTAACCCTTTCCCTGTTCTGTGTTTATTCCTAATTTCAATACCTACTGAATATTGATGAACAAAATAATTATAATGTCATATAGAAGGGGGGTGGATATTGTAGCCATTTTAGAAAGTAAAGAAACAGATCTATCAAATTCTATTAGCAAACAGAGCAGACCCTGATCAGACGGCTCCTCTAGGAGCCATCTGATCTGGGTCTACTATGTTTTCAAATGCGTGAAAACACGTTTATATGAGGGAAAGGGTTTAGGCATATTAGGTCTGAGTAAATATATACGCCAAATACCACCCGGAAGGTACATACAGATAGTTGGTGGGGAAATTCAAGCACTTTCCAAGCACTTTTTAAGGACTTTATTTCACAATTCAAGCACTATTAGTGACACAACCTGTCTTACCCAAACACTGAAAAGGCCTATTAAAAAGCAACCACAAGCAGGAAAGAGCTTATTTAAGTGCAAGTGTAATGCAGAAGGTTTCTACAAGATATTTCTGCGTTACTTTTACACTTCAATAAGTAGTCACATATCTGCAAATGTCGAAGATTCTATTATAGTATATTTGAATGATGAACCATAGGAAATCTATAGTAGCCAATAGTTCTGCCTGGACAGTTTTCAAGGACATTTATGATGATTTTCAAGCACTGTTTAGGATTGGCCACAATTTAAGCACTTTTCAAACATTTATTAATGTTTTCAAGCACTTTTCAAGGCAACCCCTGTAATCCAAGGAGTTTTCAAGGCTGTGCGAATCCTGAATTATTCTGGACAGTGCATAAAAATCTCTGGGCTATTAGATTTTTTCTGGTAGCTTCTTGGCTACTAGAAAAATATTCTGGTAGCCCAGTGGGATACCAATAAAAAATACATTTGTCGGACACCGCGGTTTGACGAAGCGATAGTTTGACGAAACCGTCTGTTTGACTTCCAACTCACTAGAACTGCTTAAATATGCAAACCTATTTCGGATACCTCGGTTATCTTCGTCGCGTTCGTCTATTTTAATTAGGAATTTCCATGTATCATCTATTTTAAGAACAAAACTTTCAACAGCATTCCATGGTAAATATCTGCGTAAATAATGACTTTCTGTATTGTATTGCGTTTTGACTGAAATCTGAGAAGTTGGGACAAGGTCTGTGTGATAGAATGCCTTACATTTGGTGTGGTTAGGTTCATATGGATCGATTGCATTGATTTCATCTTGCGAAGCAGCTAATTATAATAAAACCTGGGTTTTTTAAATAACTACTAAGTCGTAGTTAGACCCCAGGATTTTCATCGCATAAGCAGACTGTATCTGGATTTTACATCTAGTTTGGTCATGTGTAGAGGCATTGTAATAAGGCTGTATACCAGTTTAGGTATTAACTAATGAAAATACAGTTAACTACTAAATATTAGCGGGTCAAATGCAAATTACAATGTAACAAAGGTTCCTGATTGGTGGAAAACTATAACAAGAAAGAAAATAGACAGCTACCACTGAAACATATTTATTTATTACGATTAGCATATAGATATACTCCTACTGTTGAGAGTCACTTTTTACATAGATTTTTAGGATCTGCATTGCTTGTCATATTACACTTGTCTTAAAGAGAAAGTCCCTACAATGAACGCATATTTTCAATAATATCATAAAACTTGGTATTTGTTATGCCCAAACATTATTATGAAGGTTGCCAATTTGAACTTATATCGAAAAATGCCCCTGTGATACAAATAAACACGATTTCATCAATACCTATATTTTTTGTTCTACAACACAATATTATCGGCCTCTTCCGTTAAAATCTTCCGCGTTTTGCCGATGCTCACCCGATCCATCCATTGTTTACGTAATAGCTTTTCTCGGAAGTGGTCGGAGAAACGCGAATAGAGCGAACAGTTACGAAACTAAAACCCCACCCGAATAAAACTGAAACATCGGGGAATAAAAACGGGATCGTCGATATCAAATACATGGATGTTTTGTCATTATAAACGGTAATTGGATGATATTTCTTGAGATGTACTACGTTTCAGCATATAAACAAATGAGTGTTGTATATTTTAGGTGTTTTTGAAACGCGTCAAATGTAGGGACATCCCCTGAACTCCCCGAATATTCACGACATACTTGACCTTTATGAAGTTTAGAACAGTCCATTTGAAAATTCGGCTCTGAAAGGTTGAATTAATGTACACACAGACTTGAAAATGTCGCAATATGTAGTTACGTTTATTCATATGATAATCTCGATAACATTTTTTTATCATTCGTAAAGAAGTCGCCTCATTTCGTCAGAGTTCGTAGAATATAGCCGAGGTGTCCCGATTGCCTCTTTTTATCATCGTTATCATTTGCTGCTGTTGTAAAGACGCCTCGGATACACTGGATTACGTTTGCCTTGCATTAAGCAACAAATATTTTAAAATATTCATATGTCAATAAATCATATGGTCACTTTAGCGGGTCTCCACTGTACTTATGCTGGACCTAAACATGTTGGCATCTATTATCCTTTTGAAAACGGAATTGAACTTTATTCAGTGGTATTAAGTTATTAACTCTTTCGTAGCAAATGTCGCATCTGTCATTATCTATGCAAACAGTTTGGATCCAAATGAGACGCCGAGTAACTCGGCGTCTCATTAGGATCCAAACCGTTTGATACAGTTAATATTTTATGAAACAAAAATAAAGAAAGAATGACAACTGACAATTGTAGCAGACGACAATGTTTACAGACGACAAAAGTTGGCAGCGAAGAATTAAACCGTTATGGCTCTTTCAGTCGCTATGTAAAATGCACGATTTTGCATTGACCCGTTTGTTATTATTAAGACTGTGTTTAACCAATTGTTTCCTATATTATTTGGAGAAAACTCGCCCAAATGTCACTGTGGAAGGCTTCATTTTTCACGTTGAGGGGGCACAGCTAACAAAATATTTGTTGGAACAAGCCATTGCCATTGATGGGTTCAGGAAACAGTGCAGACCCTAATCAGAGGGCTCCTTCATGAGCCCTCTGATCTGGGTCTACATTGTTTGCCTGCGTCCCTTTTAACCATTTCCTCCATAAATACGCATTTCTACGTCTCTGTAATAACCACTTCTTGAAACCATTGTGATAAATAGAGCATTTGCTCCTATAGGAGCAAATGCTCTATTTATGACAATGGGTTCAAAACTACAAAATTCTAAAGCTTTCCTTTTCTCTAGTTAATGATCCTTTTCGGTATATTCACTCAAGGAGGTTGGGTCTAAAACTAGCCTATGGAGGAAAAGGGTTAAGGGACTTTAGGCACAACTGGATGAACCCTTTATCTGCTTAATACTTTTTGTATTTAAAACTGACTCCGCCCTTTTGGAACGTTAATTAAAACGGTAAAACTAAACAAGAAAAGGTGTTAAAACGTATCACTGAGAAAAAGTTTTTTTTATGACAAACAGTGTGGACCTTGATCAAGGGACTTTCTCAGAAGCCCTTTGAACAGGGTCTATATTGTTTGCAAATGTTACATTCACTTGGTTCCCGCACACTTAACGTTATTTTTAAGTCATGAGTGTTTATGAACAGTGGTCATACTGAGATTTCGTGTAGGCCAGAACACCAAACTTATATTTCTGAGCTCTTTCTGAATTCATATTTAATGAAATTTAGTTTTGACTAACTGGAACTTTAAGTATCTGTTCACACGCAACTGGGCTTGAGAGTTGCCACAAACCAGTGCAAAGAAACCCTTAACCCATTGACGTCTTTTGACGCCTCTGTAAAAGTTAAGTCTGAAACCATTGTAATAAATAAAGCATTTGCTCCTATGGTTTCGAAACTACAAAATTCTAAAATGTTCCTTTTCTCTACTTAATGCTCATTTTCGGTAGATTTATTCAAAGAGGTTGTATCTAAAATACCCTATAAGGGAATGGGTTCACCATTGCTGTAGCGATGCTTATCAGTCAACTACCTTCAACTCATCTGATGTACATGTCAGCAACTACAATACAGTTTGTGTCAGTTAACCCTTTCCCTGTTCTATATGTTTATTCAAAAGTTCAATCTACTGAATATCAACGGACAAAATAGTTATAATGAAATATGGAAGGTTAAATTGTTTTCTCACGAGTTCTCTCGTACTTTGTCATGTCACAAATTCTCTCTTGTACGAACGACCGGCGGTGACATGTCCACTTCAAGATTTCACGATTTCACAATTTCATGATTTCACGATTTCATGATTTCACGATTTGACTCCAAAAATTCACGATTTCATGATTCAATGATTTCACAATTTCATGATTTCACGATTTCATGATTTCACAAGTCAAATCGTGAAATTGTGGAATCATGAAAAATGAAGTGAAATCGTGAAACTGTAAAATCGTGAAATTTTGAAGTGAAATCGTGAATTGAGTAATCGTGAAATTTTGAGTCGAAATCGTGAAATCATGAAATTGTGAAATCATGAAATCGTGTGATCTTGAAGAGGAAATGTCACCGTCGGTCTTTCATACTCTTGTTCTTTGTTTTATTACAAGTTTGCTCGTACTTTGTTTTGTCAATAGTACTTTTTGTCACAAATTTTCTCGAGCGTTGATTATTGTATTGATAGGCATTGTAGAATCAGATATTTTTATGGTTCCATAAGCACAGCGAGCAGACCCCTGATAAGCCTGATCTACACTGTTTGCAAATTTGTGAAAAAGCGTTTATATCATGGAAAGTGTTAACCCTTCTCTTGCTGAATTTCAAAATACATTTCTCCTTCTTTACCCATGCCCTGTTGTATAATTACATATATCGTCACTGTGTACAAGCATATCGCTATGCAATCACTACTGTGGAGTGCACTGGTTGCACAATCAACTTGTAAATAGTGCAGACCCTGATGAGACAGGAGCTGTCTCATCTGGGTCTTCACTATTTACAGGTAGGTATATTGACGTGAGCAAGCGAAGGGTTAAAACAGAAATCCACATTATAGTGGTGTGATTTCCCTGTTGGATGGATGGTTCAAGGTCAGAGAAACGAAAGTAGTATGCGACAGTTTGCCTTCCTAAGATTCACCACATCATAAACTTAACCCACGTGGTGGTTGAATGGATATCATCCAGACAAAATATGCAGGCAGAGTATTATTGAAATTGAGGTCATGGTCGGGGTAAAGGTCACAGAGACACAGAAAAGTAGTACGAGACACTCCGCCTTCTAACGATGCGTCTAAACAAGATGGATGGAAAACGTAAGCCAAGCGGTTGATGAGATATTCTCAAGATAAATGCCTTAACAAACATTTACTAAAACTAAAGCAACGGTCAATGTCATAGAGACATCAAAGTAGTATGCGACACTTTCGCTTCCCAAAATGCACAGGCACAGCAAATTCAGAAATCCAAGCCCAGCGAGATAAGGATGTACCATCCGGACAAATATCCAGACAAATATTACCAAGACATCAATTAAAGTAGTACGCGCCAATCTGCTTCCCTCAGTTGCAGCATAATTAGAAATTTGAAAATCCTGACACAAGGGATTCAGGACATATCATATCGACAGATGCAGTGTAAACCCTTAATTAGCAAATTAGGGACTACTTAAGACACAGTTGACCAATGGACGGACATGGTGACTCCTATATACCTTTGTAAAGTTTTAAAAGTGTGTAGTTTTGAAACCATTGTGATAAATGGAGCGTTTGCGCATATGGAGAAAATATTCAATTTATCACGATGGGTTAAAATAATGACTTTTACAGGGGCATGAAAAGGCTCCAGTAGGAGGAAATGGGTTAACCCTTTCACCGCCGCAGTCGCATAAATGCACCACGACAAATAGTGCAGTCCCAGATCAGACGCTGCTTTTTCAAGGCGTCGTCTGATCAGGGACTTCACTATTTGTCTCAATCTCTATTTCTATATATGTGCTTTATTCCTGTGAAATTTGCATTTATTTATCTCATTTCCTTATTTTACTGAATGATTTAACAAACTTGAATTGCAGACGACAATTAGAAATTTGGCGACGAAAGGGTTATTACAGAACGCAAGTCAAAACGAAACATTCCAGAGAAGTATTCTGCATTACGATGGAAGTCTGTTGAGTGGTTGCTGTAGAAAGGTTTATTTATGCATTTAATTTCGTTGTTTTACTACAATACACACTATATAGGATTTATGCGGTGTCTAGCTCGGCTCGTCGATCTCTCACTGATTCATAGCATGTTGACCAGTCCAAAACCGCCCTGGGTCAGTGCCAGACACAACTGTAAATATATAATACAACAATATGGTGTACTGATTTCTGCCTTTGTGATGCAGATGACACATACAGCATCAATTAATTCCTTTGTGACACTTACACAACAAAACCAGTCCTAAAGCAGAGGTACAGATGACCATGCGTACCCCAGTACTAAAATCGTCATTTCACCACCAAACCCTATATTGTTACAAAGCTTTAGAATCGCATATAAGAGACGATTCTAAAGAGTGGTCACAGTATAGGGTTAGCTGGAGAAATAAAGATGTTTTTCTTGAACATGTTTGAACTTACGCATTTTGTCTAGACCTTTGTCTTAAATCTTTTCAGTGATGCGTGAAAGAAAGTGGGCATCGGCCATGTGTCACACACATGTGAGCTGGATCTAAAGGTTGTATAATTTACATACCATTCTCAATCATCTGATCTGTCAGATTCTGGGCTTGCTCAGACTCTGATCAATCAGATACTTGAGGACAATATCAGGCTCAAACATTTTATAACTTTGGGAATAGTACAGCGAGGACAGACTCGATGAGATGACGTATGAGTTATACAGATGACATACGAGTTATACAGAAAGAACTGACCCGAGTTTCATGACATACGCAGTTGTAGAGTTGCACTGACTAAACCAGATGTCAGTTTCACGGCATATGCATATTAGTGTTACATCATGAGCTCATCAGACTTTTTTGGCAAACACATATTACGTAGGCATCAGAAGCTGATCCAAGCTTCGTAGCATATCTACAGGAGCTATACAGAAAGAAATGACTCGACTTTCACAGCATACATACAGGACAACCCCGCTAATGCGACCACTTAATAAACAGCCACTGGCGTCGTTTAAAGCAGGTGGTTGCTTAATGCAGGACGAAAGTTATGCAGAATATAGGAGCTTTCTGCATAACTTTTGTCCTGCATTAAGCTACCACCTGCCTCTGTCACCAAGAATTATGCCCCTTTTTGGTGGTCGCATTAGCGGGGTTTTACTGTATATGAATTGTAAGGCATAGCCTTCCTTAGTTTCACGACACGCATCAGTTGTACAACGAGAATAGTTTTACAACACACAAATAGCAAGAACCGACTTCATGGTACGCACATGTTCTCAATTCTTCTTTACGGTTTGAATCAGCGATATATTCTGATACTTAATCCTGTCCTTCATATAAACGCTTTTCACGTATTTGCAAACGATTAAAATGTTTTAAAAAGAAATTACACGTCTGTTATGTGCATGCTGCATTATTTTCCAGTACAGCTGAAAACTATTAGTACTAGATCGACCAATACACAGCCTGAAAAGTCCCGGAAGCCTTATATTCTGTAGGGCTGGTTATAAGAAGACTTATATTCTGTAGGGATGGTTATATGAAGCCTTATATTCTGTAGGGCTGGTTATAAGAAGACTTATATTCTGTAGGGATGGTTATAAGAAGCCTTATATTCTGTAGGGATGATTATACTAAGAAGCCTTATATTCTGTAGGAATGGTTATAAGAAGCCTTATATTCTGCCTTATATTATGTAGGGATGGTTACAAGAAGCCTTATATTATGTAGGGATGGTTATAACAAATACTTACGAACACCTGTTTTGGGACATAGTGCATCTCCCAAACTGTCTGAATACTAAACACATCGTTGATCTGGTCTCGTTCCTTGAATTGAGGAAAAGTATTCTGTTAAAGCACTCGCCTTCCACAGCGATGCACGAATTACTACACTCTCCCAGCTGAGTTAGGGCACTCAGAACAACAAAGGTCCCCATCAACAGTAACGCAAGCTTACTCATCGTCAGCTAAAACAGAAAATAACAATATTCTTATTTCAAACAGATTCCAACATATACAGTAAAACCTCTCCAAACCGGACGTTAAATTTGGTACAAATATTGGTTTTAGAGACAGATGGCAGCTTATTGCAGGGTGACAGGCATGCAGAAAGCTCCTAGAGGAGCTTTCTGCATGACTTTCAGCCTGCATTAAGCAGCTACCTGTCTAAAAGTATCCAAAGTCTTCCCTACTAGAATTCCGGTTTAGAGAGGTTTTACTGTATATGTCTTTATGCAGAGCTATAGATGGAGGTGCGTACCAAAATACTAAAATCACCATTTCTCTTCAAAGAGACGATTCTAAAGAGTGGTCACAATATAGGGTTTGCTGGAGAAAGTTATTCCTGAAAAGTATCTTGTCTATATTTTTCTTTATTTCTGTCTCTCCTTTGCATAGCTATCACAATTCACAGTTTTCTACAGAGATGGACAAAGTTATTCATAATTGAATCATGAGAGACCATCACATTTATCTACCGTACATTGCATTATCAAAGGCATTGTGTATAACAGGTAAAATGCACGCAGCACCCTTTAACCCATTCTCCCTCATATTGACGGCTTTTGGCGACTTTGTAAAAGTCACTTTGTGAAACCATTGTGATAAATAGAGCATTTGGTCCTATAAGAGCAAATGCCTTTTTATCACAATGGTTTCAAACTACAAATTTCTAATGTTTTCCCTTTCTCTAGTTAATGCTCCTTTTCGGTAGATTTGTTCTAAAAGGGGTTGTTTATAAAAATAGCCTATAAGGTAATGGGTTAATACCATACACCTAACTCCCAAAACTAAGCGCCTAGTGTGATTGGAAATATGATAAAGGATGTTTAATAACAGCTGACGACATAAAACACGACTTAAAAACAACACCGTGAATAGAATATTACCTAAAGTCAGACTTGAAGTAAAGTGATTAAAGGATGTTGCCTGCATGAATTAAAAGAAACAATTGAAATAGACTAATATCAAGACGACCCTATAAACAATAAAGGTATTGTATTAACCCATTCCCTCATAGGCCATTTTAGACCCAACCTCTTTAAAAATCTACCGAAAAGGAGCATTTACTAGTGAAAAGGAAAAATTCAGAATTGTGCAGTTTTGAAACCATTGTGATAAATAGAGCGTTTGCTCTTATGGAGCAAATGCTCTATTTATCACAATGGTTTCATAAAGTGACTTTTACAGAGGCGTACAACGGCGTATTCTTAGAGTAAAGGGTTAATAGTATAATAAAGATGGCCATATATAAATTGCACAGTGTCTAGTACATGGGTACATATATTTGTAAACTGTGCTCATCTCATAAAGTCGAGGACGAGGTCCATTTTCTTATAGACTGTAGCCTTTATTCAGACTGTAGATATGACCTGTTTGCAAAAGCATCGACACTGAACTATGCTTTTGTGAACATGCCATCTGTAGAGAAATTAAAATTTCTAATGAATTGTTATGATCTACAACGCTTGCTTGCAAGTACTTTAACTCGTATGTATAAAAGGCGGAAAGTATTCTTAGGATCCTAAAGGCTCTTTCTTTTAAAATGTAAGTATACGTGTGCCATTGTACTGCTTTTATCCATTCAGCTTTGTATTATTTTATACCGTTAACCTTTTTTAGCGGTACCAGTGGTGCATTAATGTTGTAGGTTAATGTCTTACCTGACTTTTCAGGATATTTATATTATATGTGTTTAGTTTAATATGTTTTAAATGACGCTATGTATGTTTTAATTTTACAGTGTCGTATAGGTCGAAAACGGTCGGGTGTCAATACTGAATGATGAAATGTATAAAATGTACATGTCTTTATGTATCTGTAACTGGCTGTATTGATGCATGACACTTTAATAAACTATTATGTCTGTCTGTCTGTCTATATTTATGACTTAAACAAACGGCATGTACGCCTTTTAGAATTAAAAAGCAAGATTTGACAATTATACGCACCATGACTGGACATGAAAATATCAAAACGAGTTTATTAGAACTACTTTTAGACTGGAAACCTCAACAAATCTCAGATGCTTTGTTAGAAACATGTTTTTTTATATTTTGGATATTCGGTAATTACATGTAATTCACGTTTAGCTACAGTTTCACAGAACGGGAAAACTATTATGTCAACTTTTAGACGTACCTTTCTCAACGTCTCTAAACGCAGAGGCACAACACAACAATGCAACTTTTCAAAACACGTACCCCGATGTTGAGAGGGAGTAATAACCATC
This sequence comes from Azorinus chamasolen, assembly GCA_963576725.1. Classification (NCBI taxonomy): domain Eukaryota; kingdom Metazoa; phylum Mollusca; class Bivalvia; order Cardiida; family Solecurtidae; genus Azorinus; species Azorinus chamasolen. The sequence goes on along the minus strand of OY755241.1, from coordinate 16,606,703 downwards.
TTGATACAATTTTCGCCTTCAATTTCATTTTAAAATAATGCATATAAGTACATATTTTATTTCCAACATTATTTGATAAAGACTGCATTCTCTTCACTACGGTTTCCACTGCCTTTTAAATCTAGACCATGCATTTCTGTTCATTTCATTCACTCACTAATCTATGTTTGTTATTAATACAAAATGCATTACAACTCAGATTAAGAAAAGTAATTGTACACTTTAAAATTCCAATTTTTACATGGCCTTACTTTTAGCCCTTGTGATCTACTTATGTAGTGGAATAGAACCTTACTTTAATCTCCCATGACCTACTTATGCTGTGGACTTGAACCGTACTTTTAGCTCTCATGACCTACTCATGCAGTAGACTTGAACCGTACTTTTAGCTCTCATTACCTACATATGCGGTTGGCTTGAACCTCACTTTAAACTTTTATGACTTACATATGCGGTGGCCGTGAACCATACTGTAGCTTTTGTGGCTTACTTATGCAGCGGATTTGAACCTTTCTTTAAGCTCTCTTTACCTACTTATGCGGTGGCCTTGAACCATACTTTTAGCTCCCATGACCTACTTATACAGTGGCCTTGAACCTTACTTTTAGTTCTCAAGACTATACAGTATACCTGAACCTTACAGCTACCTCTCACGACTTACTTACTGTGCAAATAACAGCAATCATTAACAGCAAATAATTCCTTGTCTGTGGTTTAGCTACAATTACCTGCTTTGGACTTGAACCATGTATAAAACTTTGATAAAGGTTACCTAAGGATCATTTCTGTGCAATTTGGTCATAATTCATTCTGTTTAGAAGATGTCGTGAAAAGGAATTGTTTTTCTACCCTTTCCCTGTTCTATGTTTACTCCAAATTTGAATACCTACTGAATATTCATAGACAAAATAGTTATAGTGAAATATTGACTGTGGAACATTGTACCCATTTTAGACAGTATAGAAACAAACAGGGCAGACCCTGATCTGGGTCTACTTTGTTTCATATGTGTGAAAACACGTTTATATGAGGGAAAGGGTTGATACCCCTTTGACTTCTACTGACGCCTTTTTGTGCGCCTGTAAAACTCGTGTTTTTAATCATTGTGATAAATAGAGCATTTGCTCCATAGAAGTAGATACTGCATTTACCACAATGATTTTCAAAACTACACAATTCTAAAATACCCCTTATCTAAAGTTGATGCTCCCTTTCAGTAGATTAATTAAAAGAGGTTAGGTCTAAAATAGTCTAGGAAGGAAGTAATTAAATTCTAACTCTAGCTCCAATTAACTATTTAAGCGGTGGGACAGTGCCATTCTTAAAAACAATGACTCACCCAAAGCCGTATTAATATAATTTGATCACAATCAACAGTTCAAAAGAAGATACCACTTAATCCTATACTCCATAAATACATGTACATCTGTCTACACCCCTGAACACACAGTTGGCCAATACAAGCAGAAACTGTAGAATTATGTCTATATTAGTAAAACCTCGCTAATGCTAGCACCTAAAAGTGGTATAATTATGGGTGCTAGATGCATGTGGTAGCTTAATGCAGGAAACGTAATACAGAAAACTCCTAGAGGAGCTTTCTGTATTACTTTTGACCTGAATTAGCAACCACCTGCTTATAAAGACATCCATGTTTATTTATTAGGTGGTCGCATTAGAGGGGTTCTACTATATTATTTCTTTAGCAAACGGAGCAGACTCCAACAGGAGACTCTAATCTGGGTTTACTCGATTTGCAAAGGCGTGAAAAGGTGTGTATATGAGGTAGAAGGTTAATATAATACCATAATATACTATGATATAATAATAATATAATATAATATACTTGATATACCATAATATAAAATATCCATCAAAATTAATGCATATTCGCATCTTTGCAAATAAACTAGACCCAAATCAGACGGTCCCCGTAGAAGCCGTTTATTCAGGATCTGCTCTGTTTGCTTATAAAATTATCATAGATATGACTCTACCGATTCTGTCAATATCAAAACCCCTGTGTACATAGAATATTATAAAGATCAAGCTAATAAATATTCAGCCACTCTTATATAGGAATCCAGAACAACCATGATTACTGGGAACAGGCTCGTTGCATCGTCATATTACATAATTTTGCTTTTTTATTGAAAATGTCAATTTAACATCTAGTTCAAATGATTGTATAATGTATAAATTATTATAAAGTTACGTGATATTTCTGATTGTTTACGTATATGTCTGTTTTGGAATTTGGTTGCTCTGTATAACTTTTCGACCCGATGAGTACATGCCTGAAACATGGCACGAGAACTACGTACTTCTGGATTTCCAAATGTTCACCTTTCTCTTATTCTTTTATTTTCAAGTATCGTTTTCAGCATTATCATACCGGTATCTCATCAAAACATTCTCCTTTTTCTGCTATTTATTTTATATGGTCCTGTTTTCCTCAAGTATTTGCACTAAACAATATTGCTCTCAGTTTTTCCTCTGTACTGCTTAAACTGATTCTACGCAGCAAGTTTACGCTGCGTAAAACGTCGCTTGTTATTTCTGACATTAGTGAAAGGGATGACATGCTACATGTATATATATTATTAATATACTCTTGTTAGATATACCATGATGTAAAATATATATCAAAATGAATAAAGTTCGAAGATGAGAAATAAAACTTACTTGTTTGAATTTCTAAGAGCTCTCTTGATTCCTCTCAGGTTCAATTCCGAATGTCGTACTGCACAGACCGCTGCAATATATACTTATGCCTATGTTCTGGTGTCCCCAGATTGGGTGAGCTAGAGCAGAACAGATGGTTTCCAACCAAATAGTGTTACACTGTTCGCGGAAACCAGCCTGGACATTACCATAGAGCAGATCCTGTCTGTCTTCAGTGGTCATCAATCAGAGGTCTGATTACGGGTTTGGTAGACATGTGGTAGGTTAACCCGTCCCCCTTATGTAAGACATGTGGTAGGTTAACCCGTCCCCCTTATGTAAGACATGTGGTAGGTTAACCCGTCCCCCTTATGTAGACATGTGGTAGGTTAACCCGTCCCCCTTATGTAAGACATGTGGTAGGTTAACCCGTCCCCCTTATGTAAGACATGTGGTAGGTTAACCCGTCCCCCCTATGTAAGACATGTGGTAGGTTAACCCGTCCCCCTTATGTAAGACATGTGGTAGGTTAACCCGTCCCCCTTATGTAAGACATGTGGTAGGTTAACCCGTCCCCCTTATGTAGACATGTGGTAGGTTAACCCGTCCCCCTTATGTAAGGCATGTGGTAGGTTAACCCGTCCCCCTTATGTAAGACATGTGGTAGGTTAACCCGTCCCCCTTATGTAAGACATGTGGTAGGTTAACCCGTCCCCCTTATGTAAGACATGTGGTAGGTTAACCCGTCCCCCTTATGTAAGACATGTGGTAGGTTAACCCGTCCCCCTTATGTAAGACATGTGGTAGGTTAACCCGTCCCCCTTATGTAAGACATGTGGTAGGTTAACCCGTCCCCCTTATGTAAGACATGTGGTAGGTTAACCCGTCCCCCTTATGTAAGGCATGTGGTAGGTTAACCCGTCCCCCTTATGTAAGGCATGTGGTAGGTTAACCCTTTCCCCTTATGTAAGACATGTGGTAGGTTAACCCGTCCCCCTTATGTAAGACATGTGGTAGGTTAACCCGTCCCCCTTATGTAAGACATGTGGTAGGTTAACCCGTCCCCCTTATGTAAGGCATGTGGTAGGTTAACCCGTCCCCCTTATGTAAGACATGTGGTAGGTTAACCCGTCCCCCTTATGTAAGACATGTGGTAGGTTAACCCGTCCCCCTTATGTAAGACATGTGGTAGGTTAACCCGTCCCCCTTATGTAAGACATGTGGTAGGTTAGCCCGTCCCCCTTATGTAAGACATGTGGTAGGTTAACCCGTCCCCCTTATGTAAGACATGTTGTAGGTTAACCCGTCCCCCTTATGTAAGACATGTGGTGGGTTAACCCGTCCCCCTTATGTAAGGCATGTGGTAGGTTAACCCGTCCCCCTAATGTAAGACATGTGGTAGGTTAACCCGTCCCCCTTATGTAAGGCATGTGGTAGGTTAACCCGTCCCCCTTATGTAAGGCATGTGGTAGGTTAACCCGTCCCCCTTATGTAAGGCATGCGGTAGGTTAACCCGTCCCCCTTATGTAAGGCATGTGGTATGTTAACCCGTCCCCCTTATGTAAGGCATGTGGTAGGTTAACCCGTACCCCTTATGTAAGGCATGTGGTAGGTTAACCCGTACCCCTTATGTAAGGCATGTGGTAGGTTAACCCGTCCCCCTTATGTAAGACATGTGGTAGGTTAACCCGTCCCCCTTATGTAAGCGCATTTTCACGCTTCTCCAAACAGAGTAGACCCTGATCAGGATCTGCTCTGTTTGCTTATGATGTAATGTAGATATGATTCTACAGCTTCTAAAAATCTTATTGATATTCATGACGTCATTATTTCTTACTTGCATAATCTGTGCCCTAGAGTAAGCAACCATGCACATGCTTTTTGACAGTCCTATGTTCAATGAATGAATGGCCACTTAAGACAAGTTCTTCTGTACATAGCAAGTAAGTGTCTCATTTAAATCAAACAATTAGAGAGAGAGAGAGAGAGAGAGAGAGAGAGAGAGAGAGAGAGAGAGAGAGAGAGAGAGAGAGAGCTTCCATGTGCCCAGCTGTGGAATGGCCTTCCAAATGACATAAGGCAAGTTGAGAACTATAAAGAGTTCAAAAGGCTGATCCACACCTGGGTGGGCCCATCCTGCAAATGCTCCTTTTGTGTTGCCTGATCCATTGTAGTTTGCTAGTTTTATGTACTCCTGTGTTTTTCACATTTTATTTAAAAATGCTTTTATATCCATGTCTTTTGCCTGGGCTTTACTTGTTTAGTTTGTAAACTTGCTAGACGCATGCTCCTTTTGGTTGCATTTTTTCTGTATTTTGCTTGCATTTTGTTTAGTTAGAACGTTTTGTTTTCGCCAGCATGCTATTCAGTATTGTCTGAATGTATTTGTAAATCCCATGCATGTTTGCTTTTTCTGCTATGGCACATGTACAGTGTAAATGCATGCATGTGTGCATGTGAAGAAGTTGTATGTATGTATGTATGTATGTATGTATGTATGTATGTATGTATGTATGTATGTATGTATGTATGTATGTATGTATGTATGTGCGTTCATGCGTATAGGTGTTATATGTGTGTGTATATGTATGAATATATGTATTTTACCGATATCTCTGGTGCAGGAGGCTGAATATCATCAACTTCTCTAGGACTTACATTGCAGACCAGGCTGGGAAAGCTCTAGCACGAGCCATCTTAACTCAGTCTACCCTGGAAGTTGTTTTTAGGGATCTGAGACTGTTATGTATTTCTCCTCTTTGTATGAAATTTTGATTTTCATCGAAACAAATAATCTCTTTGTCTTAACTAGCAGAATAGCATCTTGTGATAGCAAATATGTGATACATTTTTAGTAATACTAGTACTTTTGTAAATCTTATTCCGTATTACATACTCTAGATATGACTTTTTAACAACTTCTTATGTATTTTACCGATACTTAATCTCTCTGATTCTAATTTTATAATGTGTATTACTCATGCTTTGAAAACATATCTTTTAATTCCACAGGTTGTTATGTTAAACTGTTATTATCTTTGTTATATAGTCGGTAAATAGCTTATTGTAGCTAATGTTATCTGTTGTACAACCGACTCAAAATAAAGATTCTTGTATCTTGTATCTTGTATCTTGTGGGGACACATCGTATTCATGGGGATATCATTGGTCATCATGGGTTAGAAATAATGAACTGTACTTGAAATGATATTTGACATTCAGTATAATATACTTGAAATGATTTTTTATGTATTTTACAGCATTGTCCTCACAACAATATGAGAAAAAATATCCGTCTCTCGACTTTTTCTGAGAGAGATAAGGTGCGTTGCGTGGTGTTGAATCATTTCTAAACTCAGCAATAACACCCCCACCCATTTTGAAGGTCTCCGCATGATAGTAGTCATATTTAGGTAATAATTGAAGATATCTTAAATTTACGATGCCCAAAAAAATGCTGTCGTTTGCTGACACCGTAAATGTAGAGACACGATTCCAGAAACAGTGAGTGAAAGAGAGAGAGAGAGAGAGAGAGAGAGAGAGAGAGAGAGAGAGAGAGAGAGAGAGACGCACACACACATACCATACACAGACAGACAGAGGCAAAGAGAGACAAACAGACGGAGGACAGACAGACAAAGACAGACAGACGGACATACAGACAAACAGAAAGTACAGACAGCAAAGGCATTTAAATGTGAATAACGGGTTACAATTAGTCTGTAATTTGTAATTAAGCTCTCATTAGAGAAAGAATGACGTCATTTATTCCATAGGCTATTTTTAGACCCATCCTCCTTGAATAAATATACTGAAAAGGAGCATTTCATATAATAAGGGAAACATTTAGATTTGCTATTGGTTACAATGGCATTTAAAGTGTATGGGTCTCAGATTTAGACATAACCAATTATCTCATATTTTTAGATCCAACCTTTGAATAAATCTACAAGAAAATGAGCATTAACCAGTGAAAAGGAAAAGTTTAGAAGCTCATATGGAGCGAGTGCTTTATTCATCACAATGGTTTCAAAAAGGGATTTTTTCCAGATGCGTCAATATGAGGGAATGGGTTACCATTAATTGGATGCATTTTAACCTTTAGCCTGCTGAGCAAATTATTTTTGTCAGAATTGTTCACCTACTACATTTTCAAAATTCAAGCTATAATTAATTTGTCTACCAAAGTGCAATCAGTGTGTCAAACAGTTTGGATCCTGATGAGACGCCGATTTACTCGGCGTCTCATCTGGATCCAAACTGTTTGCAAAGGTATACATCCATCCTCCCATAGCAGGCTAAAGGTTAATAATGGCATATGAACGCAGATATGTTTGCCATGTCAGAAACTGTGGAATAATAGATATTATTTCACAAGCTAACAGAGCAGACCCTCGTCAGATAGCTCCTACAAAGCCGTCTGATCTGAGTCTTCTCTGTTTGCAGAGTCGTCAAAAGGGTCTTGTCCAGGTAAGATGATGACCCCAACGGGGTATAGTATAAATGACGTAGATGACTTATTGCGTGCACTTATACAATAGAACCTTATTAACCCTATTCCTGATGAATATTCATATAGGAAGTAATTACGTCATAAATATTAATAAGATTATTTTTTATAATTGCATATGAACACATGCCATTTTGGCTCAGGAAGACGCTGTAGAATCAGATCTGTATTACACCATAAGAAAACAGAGCAGACCCTGATCAGACGGCTCCTATAGGAGCCATCTGATCTGGGTCTACTCTGTTTGCAGATGCGTCAAAATGCTCTACGTTTATTCCAAATTTCAATACCTACTGCATATTCATGAGAAAAATAGCTATAACGAAATATGGAAGGGAGAGCACAGTGGCCATTTTAGAAAGTAAATTTCTTTCAATTTCCATCAGTGAACAGCAGACCCTGGTCAGAGGGCTCCTATGGGAGCCGTCTGATCTCGGTCTACTCTGTTTGCAAATGCGTGAAATCACGTTTATATGAAGGAAAGAGTAATGTGGCCATCATAAAGACATCTAAATGTGGGTCTGCAAGGCAGACAGTAGCTTGCAGGTCAAACGTAATGCAGCAAGTTCCTATAGGTGCCCTGAATTGAGCAACCACCTGTCTTTTAACACTCCTATGATAAAACAAAACCTGAATGGTCGCTTACAGACAGATTCTATTACAACTACTAGTACACGATGTTGACATCAGCTCAGATGTTCTGTTAACTTCATAGATATGTTTGTTACGCCTTTTAGCAAACGCTGTAGACCCCTCAGCCTGTTCCAACCCAATCTTTTAGACACGAATTTATATTACTTTCATTAGAATAATTGCCGATATATATACATACCAAAATACCATGCATTTCAGATTATAAATATGCAAAGAGGATGGAGTCTTACTCATGAATATTCATAGAGTTAAGGGTTAACTCTTACGAACTTTTACCTCGAGTTATCCCGAAGTTCGAGTTATCCGAGTTCGAGGTATCGAAGTTAAACTGTACTACTACTATAATTATGATGTTATTAATAAATAATAATAATAATAATAAAACAATAATAATAAATAGATACATTTATGTGCAGGAAAGGTTTAAGGAGTTGAGTCTTCACCTTATGTAGATTCACGCCAGAAATAATAACATAATGAATAGTAACTAGATTAACCATATAATATGGTCCATATTACTCAGCAAACAGAGTAGACCCCGATAATCAAACGACTCCTTCAAGAACTCTCCGTTCTTGGTCTTCTCTTTTTTTCAAAATGCGTTATAATGGGGTTTTCTGAGGTAAAGGGTTAAATGGTTTTGTTAACCCATTCCACCATATGTTATTATTAGACCCAATCACTTTGAATAATCTACCGAAAAGGAGAATTTGATAGCAAAAAGGTTAATTTTAGAATCGTACCTTTTTGAAACCATTATGATAAATAGAGCATTTGCTACTATAGAGCCAATGGTTTATTTATCACGATGGTTTCAAAACGTGACTTTTACAGAGGCGTCGATCTGAAGGAATGGGTTAAAAAGCACTCAGTATCTGAGACATCTTGATCTGCAACTGATACCGGACACGTGGTTAAATACATGTATGTTTGCAGATATAGGTAACATTTTTCAAATAATGTCAATTGATTGTTAACACTTCCTCCCATGGATATTCATGTAAAAATAATGACGTCATAAATTAGATTAATTTGTCATAATAGCACATGGACCTAGGAATCTGTGGTCATTGCAGAAACTGTGGAATCATATCTATATAATGTCATAAGCAAACAGAGTAGACCCTGAACAGAGCCATAGGAGCCGTCTGATCTGAGTCTACTCTGTTTGCAAAGGCAGAGAAATACGTATTCGTTAAAAACGAGGAGGTCAAATACTTACTGGTGGAAAGTTAATTTTAAAAGCCACTTCCTCCGGACCTGGTTGTTAAAAAGAGAAGGTCAAATACTGGGTGGAATGTTAATTTGATAACTCACTTCCTTCGGAGCTCCATACATAGCTGTATGCGACCTGTTCGGTATGTTTAACCATGAATTGTATGTAGTATCTATAAATGGTCGAAAGTATTTGCATATTTATACTAACTGCAGTTAGAAATGCACAAAACCCGATTTCTCTTGTGTATGCGATGTTCTCTGGCGCGAAATTCATGAAATATCACATTAACTCATTACCTCATAGGCTATTTTAGATCCAACCTTTTTGAATCAATCTACCGAAAAGGACCATCAACTAGAGAGTGAAAAGCATAAAAACGGTAGTGTTTCTGTTCTGGTTAAGCTATATATCAGTTATATACATTTTATTACTTCATTATGTTAATTGACATAGTCAAATTTCAAAAAATAAGTTTACAGTTTTACTCAAATTGTCTTTTATTATATAAACGTGAACATACGGGTTAATTGACAAATGTTCAGAAATAAATGTTATTAGTATTCATTAATACAAATGGTTTAAATATTTAAATTTGACTTAAAATATACAGAAGATCAAACTTTTATTTACTAACTAATATTTAAGTCAGCACGTGCTATATATAACCTCCGTAACTATGAAACAACATGAATACTCTGAACATGATTTTCTTACATGGGTAGAGCAAAAATGAAAATTCCATCTATGTTTAGAGCCGATTTATACGCAGGTACAAAAAGATGTCTTCCACAGTATATTCTTGTATGGCTAAAGGCGCATACACTTCCACAGTATATTCTTGTATGGCTAAAGGTGCACACACTTCCACAGTATATTCTTGTATGGCTAAAGGTGCATACACTTCCACAGTATATTCTTGTATGGCTAAAGGTGCATACACTTCCACAGTATATTCTTGTATGGCTAAAGGTGCATGCACTTCCACAGTATATTCTTGTATGGCTAATGGTGCATACACTTCCACAGTATATTCTTGTATGGCTAAAGGTGCATACACAGATAAAGGACTCCTCTCAACCGAGTCTGTGCTATTTGCAAATTAACATCTTAGGTTAACTCTTTGCATGCTAAGTAATTTTTCGTCTGCAACAATTGTCGTCTGCTTCATTTCTTAAAATAAACTTTCTCTCATTGCTTTGCAAAAATATGGACAATGTGACAAACAGTTTGGAAGCTGATGGATCCAAATTGTTTGCAGCAGTAATGACAGTTTCGCCGCTAGTGTGCAAAGAGTCAAAACAAGAGCAAATAACAAAAAATCAATGTGGTTTTTTTTTTCAAATTTCAATTATTTAATTATGTTTTTAAATACTATGAAAGTATTTAAAAGCAAGCAATTTAAAACAAATGACGTGCTAAGTGTAAACTTTTATTATTTATTTTATTTAAGACAAAAGTTATGACAGTAGAGTATTAGACTAAATTACCAAATAAAGATTGTATTTGTTTATTTACTCATTTCAGTAGCTATAGTTGAACATTAGTATAACATAGTGAAAGTGTAAATTCATCATCTGTTGGAACACATTTTGTCATTTTACTGCAACATCTGTCATAGCTAGCACCCCTAGCAGACGCAGTTCAAGAAAAGCGGAAGAATGGCAATTAAAAATATCAATAAAAAATTAATTTATAAATAAATAAAAAAAAAATGCAATATAGTTCCATGATTATGTTGTCATTATTCATAAGCCTTAACCCTTTCCCTGTTCTGTGTTTATTCCTAATTTCAATACCTACTGAATATTGATGAACAAAATAATTATAATGTCATATAGAAGGGGGGTGGATATTGTAGCCATTTTAGAAAGTAAAGAAACAGATCTATCAAATTCTATTAGCAAACAGAGCAGACCCTGATCAGACGGCTCCTCTAGGAGCCATCTGATCTGGGTCTACTATGTTTTCAAATGCGTGAAAACACGTTTATATGAGGGAAAGGGTTTAGGCATATTAGGTCTGAGTAAATATATACGCCAAATACCACCCGGAAGGTACATACAGATAGTTGGTGGGAAAATTCAAGCACTTTCCAAGCACTTTTTAAGGACTTTATTTCACAATTCAAGCACTATTAGTGACACAACCTGTCTTACCCAAACACTGAAAAGGCCTATTAAAAAGCAACCACAAGCAGGAAAGAGCTTATTTAAGTGCAAGTGTAATGAAGAAGGTTTCTACAAGATATTTCTGCGTTACTTTTACACTTCAATAAGTAGTCACATATCTGCAAATGTCGAAGATTCTATTATAGTATATTTGAATGATGAACCATAGGAAATCTATAGTAGCCAATAGTTCTGCCTGGACAGTTTTCAAGGACATTTATGATGATTTTCAAGCACTGTTTAGGATTGGCCACAATTTAAGCACTTTTCAAACATTTATTAATGTTTTCAAGCACTTTTCAAGGCAACCCCTGTAACCCAAGGAGTTTTCAAGGCTGTGCGAATCCTGAATTATTCTGGACAGTGCATAAAAATCTCTGGGCTATTAGATTTTTTCTGGTAGCTTCTTGGCTACTAGAAAAACATTCTGGTAGCCCAGTGGGATACCAATAAAAAATACATTTGTCGGACACCGCGGTTTGACGAAGCGATAGTTTGACGAAACCGTCTGTTTGACTTCCAACTCACTAGAACTGCTTAAATATGCAAACCTATTTCGGATACCTCGGTTATCTTCGTCGCGTTCGTCTATTTTAATTAGGAATTTCCATGTATCATCTATTTTAAGAACAAAACTTTCAACAGCATTCCATGGTAAATATCTGCGTAAATAATGACTTTCTGTATTGTATTGCGTTTTGACTGAAATCTGAGAAGTTGGGACAAGGTCTGTGTGATAGAATGCCTTACATTTGGTGTGGTTAGGTTCATATGGATCGATTGCATTGATTTCATCTTGCGAAGCAGCTAATTATAATAAAACCTGGGTTTTTTAAATAACTACTAAGTCGTAGTTAGACCCCAGGATTTTCATCGCATAAGCAGACTGTATCTGGATTTTACATCTAGTTTGGTCATGTGTAGAGGCATTGTAATAAGGCTGTATACCAGTTTAGGTATTAACTAATGAAAATACAGTTAACTACTAAATATTAGCGGGTCAAATGCAAATTACAATGTAACAAAGGTTCCTGATTGGTGGAAAACTATAACAAGAAAGAAAATAGACAGCTACCACTGAAACATATTTATTTATTACGATTAGCATATAGATATACTCCTACTGTTGAGAGTCACTTTTTACATAGATTTTTAGGATCTGCATTGCTTGTCATATTACACTTGTCTTAAAGAGAAAGTCCCTACAATGAACGCATATTTTCAATAATATCATAAAACTTGGTATTTGTTATGCCCAAACATTATTATGAAGGTTGCCAATTTGAACTTATATCGAAAAATGCCCCTGTGATACAAATAAACACGATTTCATCAATACCTATATTTTTTGTTCTACAACACAATATTATCGGCCTTTTCCGTTAAAAGCTTCCGCGTTTTGCCGATGCTCACCCGATCCATCCATTGTTTACGTAATAGCTTTTCTCGGAAGTGGTCGGAGAAACGCGAATAGAGCGAACAGTTACGAAACTAAAACCCCACCCGAATAAAACTGAAACATCGGGGAATAAAAACGGGATCGTCGATATCAAATACATGGATGTTTTGTCATTATAAACGGTAATTGGATGATATTTCTTGAGATGTACTACGTTTCGGCATATAAACAAATGAGTGTTGTATATTTTAGGTGTTTTTGAAACGCGTCAAATGTAGGGACATCCCCTGAACTCCCCGAATATTCACGACATACTTGACCTTTATGAAGTTTAGAACAGTCCATTTGAAAATTCGGCTCTGAAAGGTTGAATTAATGTACACACAGACTTGAAAATGTCGCAATATGTAGTTACGTTTATTCATATGATAATCTCGATAACATTTTTTTATCATTCGTAAAGAAGTCGCCTCATTTCGTCAGAGTTCGTAGAATATAGCCGAGGTGTCCCGATTGCCTCTTTTTATCATCGTTATCATTTGCTGCTGTTGTAAAGACGCCTCGGATACACTGGATTACGTTTGCCTTGCATTAAGCAACAAATATTTTAAAATATTCATATGTCAATAAATCATATGGTCACTTTAGCGGGTCTCCACTGTACTTATGCTGGACCTAAACATGTTGGCATCTATTATCCTTTTGAAAACGGAATTGAACTTTATTCAGTGGTATTAAGTTATTAACTCTTTCGTAGCAAATGTCGCATCTGTCATTATCTATGCAAACAGTTTGGATCCAAATGAGACGCCGAGTCACTCGGCGTCTCATTAGGATCCAAACCGTTTGATACAGTTAATATTTTATGAAACAAAAATAAAGAAAGAATGACAACTGACAATTGTAGCAGACGACAATGTTTGCAGACGACAAAAGTTGGGAGCGAAGAGTTAAACGGTTATGGCTCTTTCAGTCGCTATGTAAAATGCACGATTTTGCATTGACCCGTTTGTTATTATTAAGACTGTGTTTAACCAATTGTTTCCTATATTATTTGGAGAAAACTCGCCCAAATGTCACTGTGGAAGGCTTCATTTTTCACGTTGAGGGGGCACAGCTAACAAAATATTTGTTGGAACAAGCCATTGCCATTGATGGGTTCAGGAAACAGTGCAGACCCTAATCAGAGGGCTCCTTCATGAGCCCTCTGATCTGGGTCTACATTGTTTGCCTGCGTCCCTTTTAACCATTTCCTCCATAAATACGCATTTCTACGTCTCTGTAATAACCACTTCTTGAAACCATTGTGATAAATAGAGCATTTGCTCCTATAGGAGCAAATGCTCTATTTATGACAATGGGTTCAAAACTACAAAATTCTAAAGCTTTCCTTTTCTCTAGTTAATGATCTTTTTCGGTATATTCACTCAAGGAGGTTGGGTCTAAAACTAGCCTATGGAGGAAAAGGGTTAAGGGACTTTAGGCACAACTGGATGAACCCTTTATCTGCTTAATACTTTTTGTATTTAAAACTGACTCCGCCCTTTTGGAACGTTAATTAAAACGGTAAAACTAAACAAGATAAGGTGTTAAAACGTATCACTGAGAAAAAGTTTTTTTTATGACAAACAGTGTGGACCTTGATCAAGGGACTTTCTCAGAAGCCCTTTGAACAGGGTCTATATTGTTTGCAAATGTTACATTCACTTGGTTCCCGCACACTTAACGTTATTTTTAAGTCATGAGTGTTTATGAACAGTGGTCATACTGAGATTTCGTGTAGGCCAGAACACCAAATTTATATTTCTGAGCTCTTTCTGAATTCATATTTAATGAAATTTAGTTTTGACTAACTGGAACTTTAATTATCTGTTCACACGCAACTGGGCTTGAGAGTTGCCACAAACCAGTGAAAAGAAACCCTTAACCCATTGACGTCTTTTGACGCCTCTGTAAAAGTTAAGTCTGAAACCATTGTAATAAATAAAGCATTTGCTCCTATGGTTTCGAAACTACAAAATTCTAAAATGTTCCTTTTCTCTACTTAATGCTCATTTTCGGTAGATTTATTCAAAGAGGTTGTATCTAAAATACCCTATAAGGGAATGGGTTAACCATTGCTGTAGCGATGCTTATCAGTCAACTACCTTCAACTCATCTGATGTACATGTCAGCAACTACAATACAGTTTGTGTCAGTTAACCCTTTCCCTGTTCTATATGTTTATTCAAAAGTTCAATCTACTGAATATCAACGGACAAAATAGTTATAATGAAATATGGAAGGTTAAATTGTTTTCTCACGAGTTCTCTCGTACTTTGTCATGTCACAAATTCTCTCTTGTACGAACGACCGGCGGTGACATGTCCACTTCAAGATTTCACGATTTCACAATTTCATGATTTCACGATTTCATGATTTCACGATTTGACTCCAAAAATTCACGATTTCATGATTCAATGATTTCACAATTTCATGATTTCACGATTTCATGATTTCACAAGTCAAATCGTGAAATTGTGGAATCATGAAAAATGAAGTGAAATCGTGAAACTGTAAAATCGTGAAATTTTGAA
The DNA here is from genome assembly GCA_963576725.1 of Azorinus chamasolen. Taxonomy (NCBI): domain Eukaryota; kingdom Metazoa; phylum Mollusca; class Bivalvia; order Cardiida; family Solecurtidae; genus Azorinus; species Azorinus chamasolen. The sequence goes on along the minus strand of OY755241.1, from coordinate 16,591,513 downwards.
GTGAAATCGTGAATTGAGTAATCGTGAAATTTTGAGTCGAAATCGTGAAATCATGAAATTGTGAAATCATGAAATCGTGTGATCTTGAAGAGGAAATGTCACCGTCGGTCTTTCATACTCTTGTTCTTTGTTTTATTACAAGTTTGCTCGTACTTTGTTTTGTCAATAGTACTTTTTGTCACAAATTTTCTCGAGCGTTGATTATTGTATTGATAGGCATTGTAGAATCAGATATTTTTATGGTTTCATAAGCACAGCGAGCAGACCCCTGATAAGCCTGATCTACACTGTTTGCAAATTTGTGAAAAAGCGTTTATATCATGGAAAGTGTTAACCCTTCTCTTGCTGAATTTCAAAATACATTTCTCCTTCTTTACCCATGCCCTGTTGTATAATTACATATATCGTCACTGTGTACAAGCATATCGCTGTGCAACCACTGCTGTGGAGTGCAATGGTTGCACAATCAACTTGTAAATAGTGCAGACCCTGATGAGACAGGAGCTGTCTCATCTGGGTCTTCACTATTTACAGGTAGGTATATTGACGTGAGCAAGCGAAGGGTTAAAACAGAAATCCACATTATAGTGGTGTGATTTCCCTGTTGGATGGATGGTTCAAGGTCAGAGAAACGAAAGTAGTATGCGACAGTTTGCCTTCCTAAGATTCACCACATCATAAACTTAACCCACGTGGTGGTTGAATGGATATCATCCAGACAAAATATGCAGGCAGAGTATTATTGAAATTGAGGTCATGGTCGGGGTAAAGGTCACAGAGACACAGAAAAGTAGTACGAGACACTCCGCCTTCTAACGATGCGTCTAAACAAGATGGATGGAAAACGTAAGCCAAGCGGTTGATGAGATATTCTCAAGATAAATGCCTTAACAAACATTTACTAAAACTAAAGCAACGGTCAATGTCATAGAGACATCAAAGTAGTATGCGACACTTTCGCTTCCCAAAATGCACAGGCACAGCAAATTCAGAAATCCAAGCCCAGCGAGATAAGGATGTACCATCCGGACAAATATCCAGACAAATATTACCAAGACACCAATTAAAGTAGTACGCGCCAATCTGCTTCCCTCAGTTGCAGCATAATTAGAAATTTGAAAATCCTGACACAAGGGATTCAGGACATATCATATCGACAGATGCAGTGTAAACCCTTAATTAGCAAATTAGGGACTACTTAAGACACAGTTGACCAATGGACGGACATGGTGACTCCTATATACCTTTGTAAAGTTTTAAAATTGTGTAGTTTTGAAACCATTGTGATAAATGGAGCGTTTGCGCATATGGAGAAAATATTCAATTTATCACGATGGGTTAAAATAATGACTTTTACAGGGGCATGAAAAGGCTCCAGTAGGAGGAAATGGGTTAACCCTTTCACCGCCGCAGTCGCATAAATGCACCACGACAAATAGTGCAGTCCCAGATCAGACGCTGCTTTTTCAAGGCGTCGTCTGATCTGGGACTTCACTATTTGTCTCAATCTCTATTTCTATATATGTGCTTTATTCCTGTGAAATTTGCATTTATTTATCTCATTTCCTTATTTTACTGAATGATTTAACAAACTTGAATTGTAGACGACAATTAGAAATTTGGCGACGAAAGGGTTATTACAGAACGCAAGTCAAAACGAAACATTCCAGAGAAGTATTCTGCATTACGATGGAAGTAGGTTGAGTGGTTGCTGTAGAAAGGTTTATTTATGCATTTAATTTCGTTGTTTTACTACAATACACACTATATAGGATTTATGCGGTGTCTAGCTCGGCTCGTCGATCTCTCACTGATTCATAGCATGTTGACCAGTCCAAAACCGCCCTGGGTCAGTGCCAGACACAACTGTAAATATATAATACAACAATATGGTGTACTGATTTCTGCCTTTGTGATGCAGATGACACATACAGCATCAATTAATTCCTTTGTGACACTTACACAACAAAACCAGTCCTAAAGCAGAGGTACAGATGACCATGCGTACCCCAGTACTAAAATCGTCATTTCACCACCAAACCCTATATTGTTACAAAGCTTTAGAATCGCATATAAGAGACGATTCTAAAGAGTGGTAACAGTATAGGGTTAGCTGGAGAAATAAAGATGTTTTTCTTGAACATGTTTGAACTTACGCATTTTGTCTAGACCTTTGTCTTCAATCTTTTCAGTGATGCGTGAAAGAAAGTGGGCATCGGCCATGTGTCACACACATGTGAGCTGGATCTAAAGGTTGTATAATTTACATACCATTCTCAATCATCTGATCTGTCAGATTCTGGGCTTGCTCAGACTCTGATCAATCAGATACTTGAGGACAATATCAGGCTCAAACATTTTATAACTTTGGGAATAGTACAGCGAGGACAGACTCGATGAGATGACGTATGAGTTATACAGATGACATACGAGTTATACAGAAAGAACTGACCCGAGTTTCATGACATACGCAGTTGTAGAGTTGCACTGACTAAACCAGATGTCAATTTCACGGCATATGCATATTAGTGTTACATCAAGAGCTCATCAGATTTTTTTGGCAAACACATATTACGTAGGCATCAGAAGCTGATCCAAGCTTCGTAGCATATCTACAGGAGCTATACAGAAAGAAATGACTCGACTTTCACAGCATACATACAGGACAACCCCGCTAATGCGACCACTTAATAAACAGCCACTGGCGTCGTTTAAAGCAGGTGGTTGCTTAATGCAGGACGAAAGTTATGCAGAATATAGGAGCTTTCTGCATAATTTTTGTCCTGCATTAAGCTACCACCTGCCTCTGTCACCCAGAATTATGCCCCTTTTTGGTGGTCGCATTAGCGGGGTTTTACTGTATATGAATTGTAAGGCATAGCCTTCCTTAGTTTCACGACACGCATCAGTTGTACAACGAGAATAGTTTTACAACACACAAATAGCAAGAACCGACTTCATGGTACGCACATGTTCTCAATTCTTCTTTACGGTTTGAATCAGCGATATATTCTGATACTTAATCCTGTCCTTCATATAAACGCTTTTCACGTATTTGCAAACGATTAAAATGTTTTAAAAAAGAAATTATACGTCTGTTATGTGCATGCTGCATTATTTTCCAGTACAGCTGAAAACTATTAGTACTAGATCGACCAATACACAGCCTGAAAAGTCCCGGAAGCCTTATATTCTGTAGGGCTGGTTATAAGAAGACTTATATTCTGTAGGGATGGTTATATGAAGCCTTATATTCTGTAGGGCTGGTTATAAGAAGCCTTATATTCTGTAGGGATGGTTATAAGAAGCCTTATATTCTGTAGGGATGATTATACTAAGAAGCCTTATATTCTGTAGGAATGGTTATAAGAAGCCTTATATTCTGCCTTATATTATGTAGGGATGGTTACAAGAAGCCTTATATTATGTAGGGATGGTTATAACAAATACTTACGAACACCTGTTTTGGGACATAGTGCATCTCCCAAACTGTCTGAATACTAAACACATCGTTGATCTGGTCTCGTTCCTTGAATTGAGGAAAAGTATTCTGTTAAAGCACTCGCCTTCCACAGCGATGCACGAATTACTACACTCTCCCAGCTGAGTTAGGGCACTCAGAACAACAAAGGTCCCCATCAACAGTAACGCAAGCTTACTCATCGTCAGCTAAAACAGAAAATAACAATATTCTTATTTCAAACAGATTCCAACATATACAGTAAAACCTCTCCAAACCGGACGTTAAATTTGGTACAAATATTGGTTTTAGAGACAGATGGCAGCTTATTGCAGGGTGACAGGCATGCAGAAAGCTCCTAGAGGAGCTTTCTGTATGACTTTCAGCCTGCATTAAGCAGCTACCTGTCTAAAAGTATCCAAAGTCTTCCCTACTAGAATTCCGGTTTAGAGAGGTTTTACTGTATATGTCTTTATGCAGAGCTATAGATGGAGGTGCGTACCAAAATACTAAAATCACCATTTCTCTTCAAAGAGACGATTCTAAAGAGTGGTCACAATATAGGGTTTGCTGGAGAAAGTTATTCCTGAAAAGTATCTTGTCTATATTTTTCTTTATTTCTGTCTCTCCTTTGCATAGCTATCACAATTCACAGTTTTCTACAAAGATGGACAAAGTTATTCATAATTGAATCATGAGAGACCATCACATTTATCTACCGTACATTGCATTATCAAAGGCATTGTGTATAACAGGTAAAATGCACGCAGCACCCTTTAACCCATTCTCCCTCATATTGACGGCTTTTGGCGACTTTGTAAAAGTAACTTTGTGAAACCATTGTGATAAATAGAGCATTTGGTCCTATAAGAGCAAATGCCTTTTTATCACAATGGTTTCAAACTACAAATTTCTAATGTTTTCCCTTTCTCTAGTTAATGCTCCTTTTCGGTAGATTTGTTCTAAAAGGGGTTGTTTATAAAAATAGCCTATGAGGTAATGGGTTAATACCATACACCTAACTCCCAAAACTAAGCGCTTAGTGTGATTGGAAATATGATAAAGGATGTTTAATAACAGCTGACGACATAAACACGACTTAAAAACAACACCGTGAATAGAATATTACCTAAAGTCAGACTTGAAGTAAAGTGATTAAAGGATGTTGCCTGCATGAATTAAAAGAAACAATTGAAATAGACTAATATCAAGACGACCCTATAAACAATAAAGGTATTGTATTAACCCATTCCCTCATAGGCCATTTTAGACCCAACCTCTTTAAAAATCTACCGAAAAGGAGCATTTACTAGTGAAAAGGAAATATTCAGAATTGTGCAGTTTTGAAACCATTGTGATAAATAGAGCGTTTGCTCTTATGGAGCAAATGCTCTATTTATCACAATGGTTTCATAAAGTGACTTTTACAGAGGCGTACAACGGCGTATTCTTAGAGTAAATGGTTAATAGTATAATAAAGATGGCCATATATAAATTGCACAGTGTCTAGTACATGGGTACATATATTTGTAAACTGTGCTCATCTCATAAAGTCGAGGACGAGGTCCATTTTCTTATAGACTGTAGCCTTTATTCAGACTGTAGATATGACCTGTTTGCAAAAGCATCGACACTGAACTATGCTTTTGTGAACATGCCATCTGTAGAGAAATTAAAATTTCTAATGAATTGTTATGATCTACAACGCTTGCTTGCAAGTACTTTAACTCGTATGTATAAAAGGCGGAAAGTATTCTTAGGATCCTAAAGGCTCTTTCTTTTAAAATGTAAGTATACGTGTGCCATTGTACTGCTTTTATCCATTCAGCTTTGTGTTATTTTATACCGTTAACCTTTTTTAGCGGTACCAGTGGTGCATTAATGTTGTAGGTTAATGTCTTACCTGACTTTTCAGGATATTTATATTATATGTGTTTAGTTTAATATGTTTTAAATGACGCTATGAATGTTTTAATTTTACAGTGTCGTATAGGTCGAAAACGGCCGGGTGTCAATACTGAATGATGAAATGTATAAAATGTACATGTCTTTATGTATCTGTAACTGGCTGTATTGATGCATGACACTTTAATAAACTATTATGTCTGTCTGTCTGTCTATATTTATGACTTAAACAAACGGCATGTACGCCTTTTAGAATTAAAAAGCAAGATTTGACAATTATACGCACCATGACTGGACATGAAAATATCAAAACGAGTTTATTAGAACTACTTTTAGACTGGAAACCTCAACAAATCTCAGATGCTTTGTTATAAACATGTTTTTTTATATTTTGGATATTCGATAATTACATGTAATTCACGTTTAGCTACAGTTTCACAGAACGGGACAACTATTATGTCAACTTTTAGACGTACCTTTCTCACCGTCTCTAAACGCAGAGGCACAACACAACAATGCAACTTTTCAAAACACGTACCCCGATGTTGAGAGGGAGTAATAACCATCTTGATACAATTTTCGCCTTCAATTTCATTTTAAAATAATGCATATAAGTACATATTTTATTTCCAACATTATTTGATAAAGACTGCATTCTCGTCACTACGGTTTCCACTGCCTTTTAAATCTAGACCATGCATTTCTTTTCATTCATTCACTCACTAATCTATGTTTGTCATTCACTCACTAATCTATGTTTGTCATTAATACAAAATGCATTACAACTCAGATTAAGAAAAGTAATTGTACACTTTAAAATTCCAATTTTTACATGGCCTTACTTTTAGCCCTTGTGATCTACTTATGTAGTGGAATAGAACCTTACTTTAATCTCCCATGACCTACAATAACTTCTGTACTTGAACCGTACTTTTAGCTCTCATTACCTACTCATGCAGTAGACTTGAACCGTACTTTTAGCTCTCATTACCTACTCATGCAGTAGACTTGAACCGTACTTTTAGCTCTCATTACCTACTCATGCAGTAGACTTGAACCGTACTTTTAGCTCTCATTACCTACTCATGCAGTAGACTTGAACCGTACTTTTAGCTCTCATTACCTACATATGCGGTTGGCTTGAACCTCACTTTAAACTTTTATGACTTACATATGCGGTGGCCGTGAACCATACTGTAGCTTTCGTGGCTTACTTATGCAGCGGATTTGAACCTTTCTTTAAGCTCTCTTTACCTACTTATGCGGTGGCCTTGGACCATGCTTTTAGCTCCCATGACCTACTTATACAGTGGCCTTGAACCTTACTTTTATTTCTCAAGACTATACAGTATACCTGAACCTTACATCTACCTCTCACGACTTACTTACTGTGCAAATAACAGCAATCATTAACAGCAAATAATTCCTTGTCTATGTTTTAGCTACAATTACCTGCTTTGAACTTGAACCATGTATAAAACTTTGATAAAGGTTACCTAAGGATCATTTCTGTGCAATTTGGTCATAATCCATTCTGTTTAGAAGATGTCGTGAAAAGGAATTGTTTTTCTACCCTTTCCCTGTTCTATGTTTACTCCAAATTTGAATACCTACTGAATATTCATAGACAAAATAGTTATAGTGAAATATTGACTGTGGAACATTGTACCCATTTTAGACAGTAAAGAAACAAACAGGGCAGACCCTGATCTGGGTCTACTTTGTCTCATATGTGTGAAAACCCGTTTATATGAGGGAAAGGGTTGATACCCCATTGACTTCTACTGACGCCTTTTTGTGCGCCTGTAAAACTCGTGTTTTTAATCATTGTGATAAATAGAGGATTTGCTCCATAGAAGTAAATACTGCATTTACCACAATGATTTTCAAAACTACACAATTCTAAAATACCCCTTATCTATAGTTAATGCTCCCTTTCAGTAGATTAATTAAAAGAGGTTAGGTCTAAAATAGTCTAGGAAGGAAGGAATTAAATTCTGCCTATAGCTCCAATTAACTATTTAAGCGGTGGGCCAGTGCCATTCTTAAAAACAATGATACAGACTCATCCAAAGCCGTATTAATATAATTTGATCATAATCAACAGTTAGTTCAAAAGAAGATACCACTTAATCCTATACTCCATAAATACATGTACATCTGTCTACACCCCTGAACACACAGTTGGCCAATACAAGAAGAAACTGTAGAATTATGTCTATATTAGTAAAACCTCGCTAATGCTAGCACCTAAAAGTGGTATAATTATGGGTGCTAGATGCATGCGGTAGCTTAATGCAGGAAACGTAATACAGAAAACTCCTAGAGGAGCTTTCTGTATTACTTTTGACCTGAATTAGCAACCACCTGCTTATACAGACATCCATGTTTATTTATTAAGTGGTCGCATTAGAGGGGTTCTACTGTATTATTTCTTTAGCAAACGGAGCAGACTCCAACATGAGACTCTAATCTGGGTTTACTCGATTTGCAAAGGCGTGAAAAGGTGCGTATATGAGGTAGAAGGTTAATATAATACCATAATATACTATGATATAATAATAATATAATATAATATACTTGATATACCATAATATAAAATATCCATCAAAATTAATGCATTTTCGCATCTTTGCAAATAAACTAGACCCAAATCAGACGGTCCCCGTAGAAGCCGTTTATTCAGGATCTGCTCTGTTTGCTTATAAAATTATCATAGATATGACTCTACCGATTCTGTCAATATCAAAAACCCCTGTGTACATAGAATATTATAAAGATCAAGCTAATAAATATTCAGCCACTCTTATATAGGAATCCAGAACAACCATGAGTACTGGGAACAGGCTCGTTGCATCGTCATATTACATAATTTTGCTGTTTTATTGAAAATGTCAATTTAACATCTAGTTCAAATGCTTGTATAATGTATGAATTATTATAAAGTTACGTGATATTTCTGATTGTTTACGTATATGTCTGTTTTGGAATTTGGTTGCTCTGTATAACTTTTCGACCCGATGAGTACATGCCTGAAACATGGCACGAGAACTACGTACTTCTGGATTTCCAAATGTTCACCTTTCTCTTATTCTTTTATTTTCAAGTATCGTTTTCAGCATTATCATACCGGTATCTCATCAAAACATTCTCCTTTTTCTGCTATTATTTTATATGGTCCTGTTTTCCTCAAGTATTTGCACTAAACAATATATTCCTCTCAGTTTTTCCTCTGTACTGCTTAAACTGATTCTACGCAGCAAGTTTACGCTGCGTAAAACGTCGCTTGTTATTTCTGACATTAGTGAAAGGAATGACATGCTACATGTATATATATTATTAATATACTCTTGTTAGATATACCATGATGTAAAATATATATCAAAATGAATAAAGTTCGAAAGATGAGAAATAAAACTTACATGTTTGAATTTCTAAGAGCTCTCTTGATTCCTCTCAGGTTCAGGTCCGAATGTCGTACTGCACAGACCGCTGTAATATATACTTATGCCTATGTTCTGGTGTCCCCAGATTGGGTGAGCTAGAGCAGAACAGATGGTTTCCAACGAAATCGTGTTACACTGTTCGCGGAAACCAGCCTGGAGCTTGCCTCACACAAAACAGACATTACCATAGAGCAGATCCTGTCTGACACACAAAACAGACATTACCATACAGCAGATCCTGTCTGTCACACAAAACAGACATTACCATAGAGCAGATCCTGTCTGTCTTCAGCGGTCATCAACCAGAGATCTAATTACGGGTTTGGTAGACATGTGGTAGGTTAACCCGTCCCCCTTATGTAAGGCATGTGGTAGGTTAACCCGTCCCCCTTATGTAAGACATGTGGTAGGTTAACCTTTCCCCTTATGTAAGCGCATTTTCACGCTTCTGCAAACAGAGTAGACCCTGATCAGGATCTGCTCTGTTTGCTTATGGTGTAATATAGATCTGATTATACAGCTTCTAAAAAATCTTATTGATATTTATGACGTCATTATTTCTTACTTGCATAATCTGTGCCCTAGAGTAAGCAACCATGCACATGCTTTTTGACAGTCCTATGTTCAATGAATGAATGACCACTTAAGACAAGTTCTACTGTACATAGCAAGTAAGTATTTCATTTAAATCAAACAATTAGTCTATCTATATGTTTATGTTGCAGTGTTAGTGAATAAACGTGGACATGTACGTAAGATACAAGACGACAGCAATGTAAATAGAAGATAATTATATACTATGTGAGACAGAGTTAGACACAGAGAGAGAGGGAGTGAGAGAGAGAAAGAGAGAGAGAGAGAGAGAGAGAGAGAGAGAGAAAGAGAGGAAGAGAGAGAGAGAGACACACACACACATCGTATTCATGGGGATAGCATTGGTCGTCATGGGTTAGAAATAATGAACTATACTTGAAATGATATTTGACATTCAGTATAATATACTTGAAATGATTTTTTATGTAATTTACAGCATTGTCCTCACAACAATATAAGAACAATTATCCGTCTCTCGACTTTTTCTGAGAGAGATAAGGTGTGTTGCTGAATCATTTCTAAACTCAGCAATAACACCCCCCCCCCCCATTTTGAAGGTCTCTGCATGTTATTAGTCATATTTAGGTAATTGAAGATATCTTAACTTACGATGCCAAAAAAATGCTGTCGTTTGCTCATACCGTAAATGTGGAGACACGATTCCAGAAAGAGTGAGTGAAAGAGAGAGACAGTGCGAGAGAGAGAGAGAGAGAGAGAGAGTGAGTGAGAGAGAGAGGGAGAGAGAGAGACACAGAGAGAGAGAGACGCACATACATACCATACACAGAGAGAGAGATGCACACACATACCATAAACAGAGAGAGGGAGAGAGAGAGAGAGAGACGCACACACACATACCATACACAGACAGACAGAGGCAGAGAGAGACATACAGACGGGCGGACAGACAGACAGAGACAGACATACGGACAGACAGACAGACAAACAGAAAGGACAGACAGACAACGTTTGCAAAGACATTTAAATGTGAATAACGGGTTAAAATTAGTCTGTAATTTGTAATTAAGCTCTCATTAGAGAAAGAATGACGTCATTTATCCCATAGACTATTTTTAAACCCATCCTCCTTGAATAAATATACTGAAAATGAGCATTTCATATAATAAGGGAAACATTTAGATTTGCTATTGGTTACAATGGAATTTAAAGTGTATGGGTCTCAGATTTAGACATAACCAATTATCTCATATTTTAGATCCAACCTCTGAATAAATCTACAAGAAAAGGAGCTTTAATCAGTGAAAAGGAAAAGTTTAGAAGTTTAGAAGCTCATATGGAGCGAGTGCTTTATTCATCACAATGGTTTCAAAAAGGGATTTTTTCCAGATGCGTCAATATGAGGGAATGGGTTACCATTAATTATATGCATTTTAACCTTTAGCCTGCTGAGCAAATTATTTTTGCAGAATTTTTCACCTACTACATTTTCAAAATTCAAGCTATAATTAATTTGTCTACCAAAGTGCAATCAGTGTGTCAAACAGTTTGGATCCTGATGAGACGCCGATTTACTCGGCGTCTCATCTGGATCCAAACTGTTTGCAAAGGTATACATCCATCCTCCCATAGCAGGCTAAAGGTTAATAATGGCATATGAACGCAGAAATGTTTGCCATGGCAGAAATTGTAGAATAATAGATACTATTCACAAGTTTACAGAGCAGACCCTCGTCAGATAGCTCCTACAAAGCCGTCTGATCTGAGTCTTCTCTGTTTGCAGAGACGTCAAAAGGGTCTTGTTCAGGTAAAATGATGACCCCAACGGGGTTAGAGTATAAATGACGTAGATAACTTATTTCGTGCACTTATACAATAGAGCCTTATTAACCCTTTCCCTGATGAATATTCATATAGGAAATAATGACGTCATGAATATTAATAAGATTATTTTTTATAATGGCTTATGAACACATGCCATTTTGGCTCAGAAAGAAGCTGTAGAATCATATCTATATTACACCATAAGCAAACAGAGCAGACCCTACATTTATTCCAAATTTCAATACCTACTACTACAGACCCGTCGGTTTGAAGTCAAAACAGGAAATGGCTCAAGTGGGCCTCGAGTGGTCAATGACGTCACGAACGTGACGTTGAATCATCACGTGACGTTGAGTCATCGGAGTCACGCGACAGTGAATCATCGGGGTCACGCGATCCTGAGTCATAAAAACTTTCCGTGACAAATCATTGAACCCATCCCTTCGTGAAAAAATCTCTACTTAAAACAATCGACGTTAGAACCAATCGCAGAGCACCACGTATCTCATTTGATCACGCCACCGTGAATCAGACGTTAACTTCCTTTAAGTCGAGTGACACATACTGCACTGAATCATCGAAGTCACGCGATCCTGAGTCATAAAAACTTTCCGTAACGCGTCATAAAAACCAATCCCTTCGTGAAATCGCTACTTAAAACAATCGGCGTTAGAGCCAATCGCAGAGCACCACGTATCTCATTTGATCACGCCACCGTGAATCAGACGTTAACTTCCTTTAAGTCGAGTGACACACACACTCCAACACGACTGTTATTATGAAACGTAACCAATCACCGACCTGCACGTACGTGATGAGAACGTCGACGTAAGTACGTTCAAGTGTCCATACCACTCGAGATCGTCGTCTGCTGTATATAAGAGGCTTACTCCAACAGCGTGGGTTTTGTATCTCTAGCGATTTTCTGGATTTAAGACGTTACGTAAACATCGCAGTACGGAATTAATTATAAGGTAAGCTTTATATTCACTATTCTCTTTACCCTAAGCGCGTACTCTAACACAAATGATCCGACTATATCTCCACTACGAAATTACACTAGACCTTTTACGAACGAAAATCTGTATATTACTTTCAAGGGTCAAACTTCGTCATTAAAAGGTTTATGATGTTGTTTTTTTACATAAAGTCTAACATTTTTTCCAAAGGAAGCAAATAAGTTATTGACTCTTCTATTTGAAATATATTCAAAGCCTGTTTAGCTAAATACATTTTAACAAACAAAAACGATATTCAGGGTTATAGTCCTCTCACACTGTTTACCATAAAATGGAAACAGGATCTTCACTTACTATACTAAATGTGTTATTACTCCGTAGACTAAAAAAGGTTTCGGCTAATCTATTTTAATTTAAAATAATTACCAACACATATAGCGAAAAAAAATGTGTAAGCATTATTTCTTAAAATTTAACTCACTACGCGAGATATAAACGACGGCAAGATAACTTTGAATCTGTCTTTACGACTTACAAGGGTCCGTATTAAGCGCCCGAAAAGCAGTCATTGACAAACCCTTAACCGGCGATTTACTCTGTCACTTTGTTTTTACAGTTTACCATTGGCATTTAGTATGTTAAATACGTTGATTTTTGATCATCGATTATACTAGAGTTCTATTTACTTTTCATCATTATTTATCAGACTAATGACTAATCTAATATCTATAAACATTATCTTCGACACGGTTATACTATTTCTACGATGAATTATTTAGATACCGCATATACTAGTTTTAAGACAAACGCTATCCAAGTAAGTTTATATCCTACTCACCGAATCCCTTCAAGTACCTTTCCCTTCAAACAGGACAAGCTCCCTTCAACCTCTTAATGACGGACGTACACGGATTAGTTTAAATAGATTCGTCCGGTGCGGCAACGGATCAGTCTACTTTCACAGATTAAAAATATCCCGTTTCTAATTCTCATTTATACATACGTTAATTTGTGTTGACCACAGTGTATACTCCACTGAAATATACCTTAAAACCAACGTAAAAGAAACAATAACAACCACAAACAACATTACACAACTGTTTCAGTTTGTCAAATTTTATTAATTTATCGGAAACAATAGAGTGAAAACGTTTTACTTGCATAGAGTTTGCCTATGTGTTATCGACCTTTAGCTTGCTCAGTTATAATCTAGCACCAAAAGTTTTGTAGAATAATGCAAAATAACCAGATAAGGTGACCCATAGCGAGATATTTGTATAAATAGGACTTACAATTGATCTCGCATTATTGTAGGATGAGTTCGAGGTGTTCCGTCTGTTCAATTCCATGTCAAATAGAATGTGGCAAGTGCTTTGCCATTCTCACATACTTGGGAAAGAAGCACAATTGCCCGGTAGAAGAAGAGGGGTTTTATGACGATCACGAGGGATCGTGTCCTATGTGCCCCGATTGTCAGGGAAAAGAGGATGAAAGTGTCGCCTGCTAGTCCGCATCTAATCTGGATCAAGGCTAATTGTCCTTGTGTGTATGACCCCAACCCCTACCCCTAGACTAAGAGATAAAACAAAATGTTTCTGATTCAAACAATAACAACAACAACAACAACAACAGCGACAACAACAACTTCAACAGCAACAGTAGCAGTAACAACAACAACAACCACAATTGTTGTGTCTATAATGTAGGAAATGTCATAGATGAGAGAATAAATTATAAGCGCAGCATACGCATTAATTATATCTTTTATCTTCAGTATAGCGTTGGAGGCATAGATTGTCGCCCAATAGTAACAGGGTGCGGAGATGGGGGTAATTCGACTAGTTTTTCCACTAAGTGTGCAGAATGAGCGATTTTAGAAACATTAGCATTTTGGGAAAAAAGGTTCGTTTCCACAACCGTATTCGTTGTATGATTTACGTTATCCCGGAAGGACATAGACTACGACCCGTACCTAAGAAAATATCCGTTTTATCTCCTCAGAAGGTTAAGGTTGACCATTCGAAAAAAGTAGCCCAAATAAAGAACAGCTTTCACTATGGTTACAGGAATCGCTCTGAAAGTCACACGCGCGGAAGTTTATAAGAGAACGAACAATACAGCAACGCGTATCGCGCTAAAAGGGAATCATGCATCGTTGTAATCTTTGCGACAAGTCCTATACCTGGTTGGACAGTTTGAAACGACACCGGAAACAGAAACACAAAGACATATTTGACGATAAGGAACAGCGGCAGCAACAACAACAACAACAACAACAACAACAGCAACAACAACAACAACAACAACAACAGCAACAACAACTGCAACAACAACAGCAACAACAACAACAGCAACAACAACAACTGCAACAACAACAACAACAACAACTGCAACAACAACAGCAACAACAGCAACAACAACAACAGCTACAACAACTGCAACAACAGCAACAACAACAGCAACAACAACAGCAACAACAACAACAACCGTTTACCTTTCAACACCCGTTTACTTGCATAGTCAGCGGACCGACATCCTGTGGCAAAACTTATTTTCTGTCCCAACTGCTACAAAAAGCGGACAAAATACAACCCGCGCCTCAACGTATCATCTGGTTATACAAACGATGGCAGCCTTTGTACGACGTCATACGGAGAACAGTTTACCCTAAAGTGGAGTTTATACGTGGCGTTCCTTTAAACCTAGACAGTGACTACTTTCTAGACCCACGCCTGAACAACGTCATCGTTTTGGACGACATGGCTACCGAAGCGGCCAAAGACCCGAGAGTCACGGACCTGTTCACCGAAGGCAGTCACCACAGAAATTTATCCGTCATCGCTCTCAATCAGAACCTTTACTATACTAAGGACCCGACCCAGAGAAGAAACTGCCATTACCTAGTGCTATTTAACAATCCCGTAGACAGGCAACAAGTCATGACCCTGGCGAGGCAAATGTACCCGGGTAACTCTCGACATCTGTTACGTCATTTCGAAGAAGCCGTCGGACAGCCGTACGGTTGCTTGTTGATCGATTTGAAACCGAACACGCTCGAACGCTCGCGTATGCGGGCCAATGTACTGGAAGATATAAGAGAGACGACCCAAGCTAAGGTCCAAAAAACGGACTCCATCGATCCGTCGAAAGTTAACCGCCAACCAGTACGTAATAGTCAATCATTGGCGCCTACGGACCTCCTTACACGGGGCGACATGGGGATCACGTACGACGATTGCGGATCGATTCTATCGAATCTCCGTCACTTGCGAGCGCACGTCCAAACTTGGTGTCCCATGAAAAAAGAAGGTACCGCAGCTGATGACGACAGTAACAGCGATTCCGACAGTGAACGGAATTTCGATGATGCCATCGCGGAATCCGACGATACCGAGGACGAAATCCTCGGTGAAGGATTAGAAAGAGAGGCGGACGAGGAAGACGAAACCGATTCCTTTCAACGGTTCTCAGAGGCGGAAAAGTGGACGAGGCATTTTCGAAGAATGGCTGAAGGAAAAGTACGACCGAATCACAAAGGTCACTATATCGTGGAAGACCCCCAAACCGGTTACGGTGGAGGAAAGGATGGAGGTCAACGGGTCATCCCTTGGGTAACGCCCATCGCCCAAGATATAGAAATGGCCAGATCGTTAGTCAAAGGTCAAAGAAGGTTGACGGCTTCAGCCCCAAATCATATAAGAGTCGTTAAGGAGAGACCAGCCGCAATAGTACCCGAACCCGACTTTTCGATGAGGCCTCCGGGAATTCCGGGGTACGGATGGTATAAACAGAAAAATACGCACCTGCAATAACTACGTTTTGAAGACATATTCTATTGTCTTATTTATTCGGCGAAAACAGAGAGGTGGGACGTTGGGTTTGGCTTTCAGCCTTATTGCTCCGCGTATTTCGGTTCACCGTGTCCAACAATAATCCATCAAAACTTGCGAAATCTTAAGCCGACACTGACGCTGGAAGATTGGATATAATAGGCGGTGGTGAGAATAAGAGACCTTTCCGAGGGATAGGAAGGGAAAGGACAGTTTGGACGAGGCTGAAGACATTCAGTTTGTTTCGTAAATAGCATTTGCTAGAACTGTAGTAAACTGAAACATGTTGACGTTGCTGCTATTGTCGGCGACTTTGTGTTTAGAAATAGAGAGTTGGTGCCGATATATAAAGTACAGAAGAGACTATAGAGAAGCTTCCAAACGTTTAATCCGTATACTAGAAAGTTACGTAGAAGAACGCTCTGAATGAAGTATTACCATTGAAGGTCATTTTGATTTGCGAAAAGAAATGAAATAAAAATTGTACGATTGTAAAAGGAAAATGTCGTTTTCTTTTACCTCTCATTATGTCCCCCTATCTTTCAATTATCTTTGTATATCTGTCTGTCTATGGGTCTGTCTGTCTCTCTTTTCTTTCTCTCTTTCCGTATTTCTATGCGAAAATAAATAAAAACATCACTGAATGTTATAATTTTATTAGCCCCGGTCGCGCTTTTACAATAATGGTAGTGTAATTATAAAGGACATACACGCTTCATACAATTGTCTAATCGTGCATTAACTCTTCTCTGACTTCCATCAATATCCGTCCCAACAGATTTCCCCCGCGCCAATGCATCGGGTCTTGAATGCACGGATCCCCTAAAGCTCTCCCGATGCCCCATTTTCTGTCATATGGACTAGCT
Organism: Azorinus chamasolen; assembly: GCA_963576725.1. Taxonomy (NCBI): domain Eukaryota; kingdom Metazoa; phylum Mollusca; class Bivalvia; order Cardiida; family Solecurtidae; genus Azorinus; species Azorinus chamasolen. The sequence continues at coordinate 16,574,671 of OY755241.1, read as the reverse complement.
TCCACTAGATACTTCGGATACGAAGCTATTAATATCTTATTCAAATTATCGTTCTGTCTAAATTTTAACAAATTTCCTCGCTTGACGATTAATTTGGATTTCTCCGTCCAAATGGAATCGCGGTAAAATCGCACCTGCCTCCCCAATCGCTTATGGTTAAACGGAGATGCGGTGGTAAGAATACGTCGACCACTTTCTTCGTCCCCAAAGGTTTCTGTTGAAATTAAGTAAAAGAAAACGGTTAAGCGCTTAGCTTTTTGGGAAAACTATTCAATATAGGGCAAGGTGTCATTTACGGCGAATTAGTACGCCGGAATTTGTAAATATCTAGAGAAAAGATTTACGTAAAAACTGACAAAAATGTTAAGGAATTTACCTGCTTTTTTAAAGTGCATATATTGTTCCATACACGTAAAATCTTGTCCGTTCTCTACGAATGTACTCGGGAAAAACTGACTGTATACTACATCCATTCCGTAGAAAAAAATATACCTTAGGTTCTCATTCGAAGGCATTTTAGGGTATTTAATTTATGACACAAATAGGGTCCATATATACGCAAAACAGGCACTATGCGAGATCGTTTAGAAAACGTAGGTTGCTTTACTTTCCAAACTCTTACTCGGATATATTCGCAAACGCTCGTGTCGTAATGTTCAGTGACATATCTTTATAAACCCTACTCAGGGTAGCTTAACGGTCATTGGCTCTAACGTCGATTGTTTTAAGTAGCGATTTCACGAAGGGATGGGTTTTATGACGCGTTACGGAAAGACTCAGGATCGCGTGACTTCGATGACTCAGTGCAGTGTGTGTCACTCGACTTAAAGGAAGTTAACGTCTGATTCACGGTGGCGTGATCAAATGAGATACGTGGTGCTCTGCGATTGGCTCTAACGCCGATTGTTTTAAGTAGCGATTTCACGAAGGGATGGGTTCTTTGATTTGTCACGGAAAGTTTTTACGACTCAGGATCGCGTGACTTCGATGACTCAGTGCAGTGTGTGTCACTCGACTTAAAGGAAGTTAACGTCTGATTCACGGTGGCGTGATCAAATGAGATACGCGGTGCTCTGCGATTGGTTCTAACGTCGATTGTTTTAAGTAGAGATTTTTCACGAAGGGATGGGTTCTTTGATTTATCACGGAAAGTTTTTATGACTCAGGATCGCGTGACCCCCGATGACGTCAATTCCCACTTGACACCCACTTGACGTACACTTAACGTCATTTCCTGTTTTGCCCCCAAACCGGTGACTCCGATGACTCAACGTCACGTGATGACTCAACGTCACGTTCGTGACGTCATTGACCACTCGAGGCCCACTTGAGCCATTTCCTGTTTTGACTTCAAACCGACGGGTCTGTAGTCCTACTGTATATTCATGAGAAAAATAGCTATAACGAAATATGGAAGGGAGAACACTGTGGCCATTTTAGAAAGGTCTTTCAATTCCCATCAGTAAACAGCAGACCCTGATCAGACGGCTCCTATGGGAGCCGTCTGATCTCGGCCTACTCTGTTTGCAAATGCGTGAAATCACGTTTATATGAAGGAAAGAGTTATGTGGCAATCATAAAGACGTCTAATTATGGGTCTGCAAGGCAGACAGTAGCTTGCAGGTCAAACGTAACGCAGCAAGTTCCTATAGGTGCCCTGAATTGAGCAACCACCGGTCTTTTAACACTCCTATGATAAAAAAAACTGAATGGTCGCTTACAGACAGATTCTATTACAACTACTAGTACACGATGTTGACATCAGCTCAGATGTTCTGTTAACTTCATAGATATGTTTGTTACGCCTTTTAGCAACCACTGTAGACCCCTCAGCCTGTTCCAACCCAATCTTTTAGACACGAATTTATATTACTTTCATTAAAATAATTGTCGATATATATACATACCAAAATACCATGCATTTCAGATTATAAATATGCAAAGAGGATGGAGTCTTACTCATGAATATTCATAGAGTTCAGGGTTAACTCTTTCGAACGTTTACCTCGAGTTATCCCGAATTTCGAGTTATCCGAGTTCGAGATATCGAAGTTCAACTGTACTACTAGTCCTGTACTTACGATGTAATTAATAATAATAATGATGAATAATTATGATAATTATTATTATTATATAATAGTATTAATAAATAATAATAAATGCGTGAATATAAATTTATGGGAAGGAAAGGTCTAAGGAGTTGAGTCTTCACCTCAGGCAGATTCACGTAAGAAATAATAACATAATGATTATTAATTAGATTAACTATATAATTAGGTCTACATTACTCAATTAAGAAACAGAGTAGACCCCGATCATCAGAGGACTCCTACAAGAACCCTCTTGTCTGTGTATTCTCTGTTTGCAAAATGCGTTAAAATGAGTTTCTCTGAGGTAAAGGGTTAAATGGTTTTGTTAACCCATTCCACCATATGTTATTATTAGACCCAAATCACTTTGAATAAATCTACCGAAAAGGAGAATTTGATAGCAAAAAGGTTAATTTTAAAATCGTGCTTTTTGAAACCGTTGTAATAAATGGAGCATTTGCTACTATAGAGCAAATGGTTTATTTATCACGATGGTTTCAAAAAGTGACTTTTACAGAGTCGCCGATCTGAAGGAATATGTTAAAAAGCACTCAGTATCTGTGACATCTTGATCTGCAACTGATACAGGACACGTGCTTATTTCTGAAATTCTTTTATTTTAAGATTTCAAACAACGTCTATGCATTCTGCACACATAGTAATAGTTCGGGTCTATATTATGTTCTTCCCAATCACTTTGAAATAGACGGCTGTAGAGTATGCTATGGAAAGACTGCTCAAATCTGTGACAAGAGTGGATTAAGGAATAGTCACATTCCCAGGGCAGATTCGCCCCTTCGTCTGTTACCATGCAGTCGTATTTAAGTGCACATGATATCCATGGACGCAAATAATTCTCGTACAAAAATTGACTGGCATATGTAAGCACTATCCCTGTTTGTTTCTGACCCACTTTCCCGAACGTACAGGGGTCCTCGCCCAGATAGTCAAACTGGGCTCTTGCTGTACCCTGGGGGATCGTATTCGCATCAGAAATCCCCCGATCAAACCCCATCAAACCATTTTTTTTGCCGGCCGCGAACAGCTCATCAAGATTTCCTGTGTTGAATCGAATGGATGCGTCCACCCAGAAAACATATTTGTACTCCATGATAGCAAGCTGAAATAATAATGGCTATATATTCTAAACAATTCAGTATATACAAATGCACTTTGAACTTCGATATCTCGAGCTCTGAAAATTCGAATTTCGGGATAACTCGAGGTAAAAGTTTGCTCATTCAAAATTTACGATACAGTATTGTTATAAAATGTATCACTACGCATATCTAGAAACGCATGTGGCAGCTTAATTCAACTCCTTAAGATGAGTTCAGCATTACTTTTTACACCTGCATTAAGCTGCGCATTTGAAAAATTGTTTAGATTAGAAATCGGATCTATCTATCAGAGTAGAATAACATATCAGCATTTGGCTATATAGCCCACCCGTATGAATGACTTACACTGGCTATAGGATCTTGATTAATGGCCAGAGCTACAGATAACAGTACGTACACAAACACTAAAACTTGTTATTTCTCCACCAAACCCTATGGTGTGACCACGCTCAAAGAGACGATTCTAAAGAGTGGTCACAACATAGGGTTTGGTGAAATAATGAAGTTATTCTTGATAATGTTTTAATTTAGGCATCTTATCTGGAGCTCTGTTCAACCATTTCCCTGTTCAGTATTCAAAAAAGAAATAACGACATCAAGAATATTGATTACTTTTCTTTTTTTTCCGTGACAAAAATACATGTAGTTGAATCATATCTATATCGTGTCAAAAGCAAACAGAGCAGACCCTAATCAGACGGCTCCTATAGGAACCGTCTGGTCTGGATCTACTCTGTTTGCAAATGCGTGAAAATGCGTTTATATAATGGAAAGGTTTAACACTATTTGTAATGACGGTACGTGAGTGCCCCAGGTTGAACGCCTTGAAAGGGTTAGTGTGTGCAGTCGAATCGGAAGAACATTGAAGATATCAATTACCACTTCTGGGCAGACCCCACCTGTATTTCTACTAACTCTCAAACGTTTCTAATAAGTATTACAAAGCAAGAGATAAAGGTGCGTACTCAGATACTAAAATGTTTTAACCCTTCTCTTGCTGAATTCTAAAATACATTTCTCCTTCTTTACCCATGCCCTGTTGTATAATTACATATATCTTCACTGTGTACAAGTATTTCGCTGCGCAATCACTGCTGTGGAGTGCATTGGTTGCACAATCAACTTGTAAATAGTGCAGACCCTGATGAGACAGGTCCTGCAGGAGCTGTCTCATCTGGGTCTTCACTATTTACAGGTAGGTATATTGACGTGAATAGCAAGCGAAGGGTTAAACTCTCTACATATGGTAGTGTTCTTGTTTCCAGCCTGCAGAATGGTTCGATATCATGTAAATAAACTCTTATAAAACATCCATGTATAACATTCAGATTTATACAACAATTTCAGAATGAACATACTACAACAGCATTTCTTTCATTTTAACACTTTAATCAATAATTACGCCTTTCTGTGGCTTTGCAAACAGAGTACATGTACACCCATATCAAATGGCTCCTATAGGAGCCGTCTGGTAATGGTCTTCTCTGTTTGCTTATTAAATAATATAGATACAATTATACAGTTTCTGTCGTGGCCAAAGATTCATGTGTCTATGTGCTAATACATCAATTAATCTACTTGTTATTCATGACAGGAGTGACGCACCATGGCTATAGGGGTCCGGAGGCATGTTCCTCCGGGACATTGTTGAATTGTGTTATTTTTAAACTATTGTGATAAAAAGAGCATTTGCTCGTATAGGAGCAAAAGCTCTATTTATCAGAATGGTTTCAAAAGGTGTCAATGTGAGGAATTGGGTTAAAGTTTTCATGACAAGAAAGAACATTTATCAAAATCTATACCATTAGCCTTAATTATTGTTCCAATTTGGACCATAATAATGTTTTCACCTTTCAAATTGATGTTACGAACGTGCGTACGTGTGCATCGCTAGCTATGCCCCTGTGTGATGTCATTATATTTTACATGAATACAGCAAAACATCTCTATAACGGCCACTAAATTACAAAACCTCTCTATACCGGCCACTAAATGGCCGCTTAAAGTAAGGTGAAAGTAAAACAGAACGCTCCTATTTTAATTTCGCCTTGCTTTAAGCAGCCATCTGCCCTAAATACCAACTAATTAACACAATTTAGTGGCCGTTATAGAGAGGTTTTGCTGTAGTCATAGAGTAAAGGATTATTGCAGACAGTGTCCTATTTACTTACCATTGTTACTATGGGTTTCCATGTGTAATATTTATTATATTTAACGTGACTTGGAAGCTTGTCGTATGGAATATGCCTCACCTCAACCAATCCCGAGGACGTTAACTAAACCAGAAAAAAACGAAAGAAAATCTTCAGTACAATCTACGACTCTGATTTACTAATGTGATCTTGAAATTACACGTACAGAAGAACTTCTTGACATAAGCTATTAACCTGCAGAACAGTCAAAATTGGCTCCTCCCTTTCTGAATATTAATTAACCCTTTCCCTCATATAATCACATTTTCACCCATTTGCAAGCAGAGTAGCCCAGATCAGACTGCCCCTATAGGAGCCGTCTGATCAGGGTCTGCTCTGTTTGCTTTTGACATGATATAGGTGAAATATGTAGAATCAAACGGTCTGATTCTACATATTTCATAAAAGAGGTTTACATTATAAAACTTGAGCCACTTAATATTCGCGTTGTCATTAATTCTAACATGAATACTGAACAAAAAGGTTAAACAATTTCCTTCAATATCACTTAAAAGGGTTTTTATTACAAACAGTGCAAACCTTCATCAAAAGTGCTCCCTTAGAAGCGGTTCCGGTACATTAACCCGTTCCCTCATATTGACGACTTTTGACGACTCTGTAAAAGTCACTTTGTGAAACCATTGTGATAAATAGAGCATTTGCTCCTATAGGAGCAAATGTTCTATTTATCACAATGGTTTCAAACTACAAATTTCTAAAATTTTCCTTTTCTCTAATAAATGCTCCTTTTCGGTAGATTTATTCAAAGAGGTTGTATCTAAAAAATAGCCTATGAGGTAATGGGTTAAGGGTTAATCCCTTTACTTCTGTAATCCCATCAACGAAATACAGGCAAGCAGTGTAGATCCAAATCAGAGGGTTCCTGAAGAAGCATTCCTCTGATTAGAGTCTGCACTGTTTGCTATCCCAATGAGGCCAAAAGTTTACATCGGCATATGTTACAGGAGCCCCTAACGTGTGAAAGGATGGGTTCAGAATTTCCACTTGAACGAAGTTGCTTCACATAATATAGAAGTAAATGTATTTTCTCTTTAACTATTTTCTTCAAAGAAAGGAGCTAGAGGAGCTTTCTGTGTGACTTTAGTCCTGCATTGAGCTGACATCTATTCTAAAGACCGAGAATGATACAGTTGAACCTCGATATCTTGAATTTCAGGAAGTCATACAAATTACTTCGAGATAACAGAAGTTCCAGTCATCTGACTTCTAATCTGGGTACATGCTTATAGGGCTTTTTAGTTGAGTCTGAGTTCGTTCTCAAGTTTTTGATTGGTCAGATTTGAGCCAAAGGCTCAAATCTGACCAATCAAAAACTTGAGAACGAACTCAGACTCAACTAAAAGTTTTATAAGCATGGACCAGAACAATGTCTCAAGTTCACAGATTAATGCAGGTCTAAAGTAATACTAAAACTCTTGTGCGTTCAGCATTACTTTAAATCTACATTAAGCTGTCGCAATGTGTTTCTAGATATGCGTAGTGAAACATTTTAGTAAAATGAATAATGTATTGTGAAGTTCGAAAAAACTTATAACTCGAGATCATTAAGTTCGAGTTATTCGTATTCGAGATATCGAAGAAGTTCAACTGCACTTGTTTTAGTGTTCTAACTATCAGGGTTAACCGCAGAACACCGGAGTACAAGTCGACACCGGAGTACAAGCCGACATTATTTTGTTAGGAGGATACAAACGAGTCACATGGGTATTATATACAGTAAAATCCCTCTAATCCGACCACTTAATGAACAAACATATCTGTCTTCATAAGCAGGTGGTTGCTTAATGCAGGACGAAAGTTATACAGAAAGCTCCTGTAGGAGCTTTCTGCATAAATTTCGTCCTGCATTAAGCTGCCCACCAGCCTTTGCCACTGTGAATTATGCCCCTTTTTTGCCGGTCGCATTAGAGGGGTTTTACTGTATTAGTAAAAAATATTACCAAATTTCTTTCATATTCAAGTAAGCCGATGTCATAGACAAGAAACTTCCATTGTTTATAGTTGGGTCGAACAACCTCTTCCAGATTGATCAGTAAAAGGTAGAACTCCAGGATGTGATTGGACGAAATGGCGGAAATAAATACAGGGACATCCGGGGAGTGCTTTGGATCGTCTTTGTAGTTGGGTGGAAATAATACTGAAAGTATAACAGAACCTCTATGTACACCCATCAACCAAAGATATCCAATAAAACCTCTCTGTAAAGCGGAACTTTAATAAAGAAGTATTGAGGTCCTTTTAGCCAGGTGGTAGCTTACTTCAGGGTGAGAGACATGCAGAAAGCTTCTCTGGTTTAACCCATACACTCATAGGCTATTTTTAGATACAACCTCTTTGAATAAATCTACCGAAAAGGAGCATTAACTAGAGAAAATGAAACTTTTTAGAATTTTATTGTTTGAAACCATTGTGATACATAGTGCATTTGCTCCTATAGGAGCAAATGCTCTATTTACCACAATGGTTTCACAAAGTGACTTTTACAGAGTCTTCAAAAGTCGTCACTATGAGGAAACGGGTTAAAGGAGTTTTAATGTAAATCTGTTTGTAAAGATAAGACAGGAGGTAACTTAACAGATTGTCTATTTTAGACCATTACCTCATAGGCTATTTTTAGATCCAATCTCTTTGAATAAATCTAATGAGAAGGAGTATTTAATAGAAACTGGTTTTTTTTGGATTGTGTATTTTTTTAATCACTATGATAAATGGAGCATTTATTCCTATGGAGCAAATGCTCTATTCATCACAATGGTTTCAAAAAGTGACTTACAGAGGTGTGAAATGGCGTCAAAATGAGGGAATGGGTTAAACAAATCTACTGAAAAGGAGCATTTGATTTTAGAATTATGTAATTTTTAAACCATTGTGATGAACAGAGCAAATGTTCGTATGGGGCAATTGCTCTATTTTTCACAATGGTTTCAAAACTTGACCTTTACAGCGGCATCAAGGGGCATCATTATGAGAGAATGGTATTTTTCGGCATTATTTTCGTCCTGCATTAAGCAACCGCGTGCTTTTAACAGTAAAATCTATGGCTATACATTTAAGCAAAAGGACACCATGAATATTTAATGAAATTTCAATGTTACAGTAATACCCCTTAAATCGGGAACTATAGTAGAGAAGAATTTAGATACTTTTGGGCAGCTGGTTGCTTAATGCAGGGTGGAAGTCATGCCGAAAGCTCCTATAGGAGATTTTTCCATGACTTTTAACCTGCATGAAGCTGCCACCTGTCTCCAAGACCGATATTTATACTCGTTTTAACGTCCGGTTTAGAGGGGGATTACTACATAGGAACACAGCAAATTCAGTAATATTTAGCCATGACAAAAAGTATTGAACCAGATCTATGTGGTTTCATAAGCAAATAGAGAACGACAAGGAAACAGACAAGACATACCTTTTGTATAATTACCGATTCCATCGAACTTGTACGACTTGATTTTAGCCAAATCATCTGACCGTGTAGGACCCAGTGGATGGGGACAATTACTCGAAAAATCACTTGCGACAGCAGTACCTGTAGATATTAAGATACGGATGAACCTCTCTAAAGAGACCTGGGTCCATGCTTATAAAACTTTTAGCTGAGTCTGAGAACGTTCTCAAGCATTTGATTGGTCAGATTTGAGCCTTTGGCTCAAATCTGACCAATCAAAAGCTTGAGAACTCAAATCTGACCAATCAAAAGCTTGAGAACGAAACTCAGACTCAACTAAAAGCTTTATAAGCATGGACCCAGTTAACCCTTCCCCTTGTGAATATTCATGGTGAATAATGACGTCATGTATATTAATTTTCATAATGATATACGAACACATAGTTTAACCATGATAGCAGCTTTAGAATCAGATCTATATTATTTCATAAGTAAACAGACCAGACCCTGATCAGACGGCTCCTACAGGAGCCGTCTGATCTGGGTCTACTCTGTTTGCAAATGGTGTTTATATGAGGGAAATTATTAATGAAATAAACATGGATGTAAAGTGGTGGCTAATCATAGACCGGAAGTTAACATACAGAAGGCTCATATGGGATAACTATCGTCCTGTAATAACCCTGTACCCCATGAATATTCATGTACGAAATAATGGCATTAGGAATTGTTTATATTGACAAGTGAACATGATACTCTTTGGCTATGCCTAAACTGTATAATCTATATTGTATCATAAGCAAACAGAGCAGACCCTGATCAGACGGTTTCTATAGGAGCCGTCTGATCTGGGTCTACTCTATTTGCAAATGCTACCAAAAATAGACCTCTTTAGGGTGGTCACATTAGACAGGTATTTCCGTACAATTTTACATAATGGGTATACTATATACGTGTACAAAAATCCACCTTAAGATTTTGTAAAGAAAGCGAAACATCAAGTCAGCAAATGCGTTCAATACACGACTTTGTAAACAGAGAATACCCGGGTCAGACGGTTCCCGTCTTGTCTGTTTCGGGCTTTTAACGCATTTTCAAACATAGTAGATCCATACCAGGTGGCTCCTATAGGAGCTTATAATCCGGGTTTGTTCTGTTTGCGGTTGGCATGAGCCTCGTAGATCCGATTCTACAGTTTTTGTCAAAGCAAACAATTACATTGAAAAAATGCATTATAAAAATTGACCTAATAAATATCAATGTTGCCATTATTTCTTACATGAATACTGTTTGAATAGGGAAAGGGTTTGGGAATGATAAGATATAAAGTAGAACTTCGATATCTCGAACTCGGATAACTCGAACTTCGAGATAACTCGAACTAAAAGCTCGGTCCTTCAAAAACTTACAATACAGAATTGCTCTAATATGTATCCCTATGTATATCTAGAAAGTAGAAACACATGGGACAGATTAATGCTGGTCTAAAGTAATGCTGAAGTTCCTACAGGAAGCTGTGAACTTGAAAAATAATTATTGTCCAGATTTGAAATCGGATAACTCGAACTTATGTTATTTCGAAGTAATTTGCACAGTCCCTTGAAGTTCGAGATATCGAAGTACATGTGTATATGTATACGTACAGATCTGATTCTACAGTGTTTACTAGTGCCAAACTCTAGTATTCATACATCACTATAAATATTAAGCTAATTACTGTTTATTCGTACTCTATTTCTGACATGAAAATCCGTGGAGTAAAACAAAGTAGATCTATATTTACCACGTAACCTTCCTTTTATTTGTGTTAATATAGCCATAACATTAGCTGTTGTTCTCTATACTCTATATATACTCTAAAGAAAACTGATCATCTTAACATTTTGCCTGATTACCACCTATAAGCAAATTTGCGAATAAATTAGACCCGGATCAGACAGTTCATATAATTTTGGTACGTTCTTTAATTGTTTTTTCACCGTTTATTGTTCATGTTAAGTTCAATTATCTTGTTGTTGTACATGTATTGTAAACAATACAAACAATATACATGTACGATGTAAAACAAAAAGAGATAAATGGATGCTTTACCGTTTTTGGACTTCCATACGTTTGAGATGGCACCAACAGACAGGTGACGCACGGTTGGTTTTCCCCTGTATATAAACCACACACCTGAAACCAAAAACAAAACAGCCAACATGACCTTTGTGCATAGGTAAACACAATTAACCTTTCTAATTAACCTTTACGCCTTTCTAAGCATCTGTATTAGTCACTTCTTGAAACCATTGTGATAAATACAGCATTTGCTCCTATAGGAGCTAATGCTCTATTTATCACAAAGATTTCAAACCACACAATTCTATTTTGTTTTCCTTTTCTCTAGTTGATGTTCCTTTTCGGTAGATTAATTCAAACAGGTTGGATCTTAAAATAGCGGAAAGGGCTAACTCATTCCCTCATGGTGACGTCTTTGTAGAAGTCATATTCGAAACTCTTGTGATAAATATAGCATTTGTTCCTATGGAGCAAATGCTTTATTAATTGCAATGGTTTCAAAACTACACAATTCTGAAAAATAATCCTTTTCTCTGGTACATATAAATGCTCATTTTCAGTAGTCTAAGATTTATTCAATGAGGTTGAGTCTTAAAATAGCATATGCGGTAATGGTCTAAAATTAGCCTATGAGGTATCAACGTTTGCTTATTTACGCATAAAAAATACACTGGGATATGGCAAAAACACAAATTTTACACTTATTTACTTATATCAGCAGTGACTGGAATATGACAAGACACTCAAACGTGTTCACTTATTTACTTATATCAGCGGACACTAAATCATTTTCGCTCATAAGAACAGTGATCGAGATATGATGGGTCATACAGACTGGTTCACCCAATGTCTCATATCAAAATTAATCTAGATATGATGGGTCATACAGACTGGTTCATCCAATGTTCCATATCAAACATAACCGAGATATGATGGGTTATACAGACTGGTTCACTCAATGTCTCATATCAAAATTAATCGACATATAACAGGACACTCAAATCGTTCACTCGGTTATTCATACCAAACGTAATGGAGATATTTCTGGACAATCAACTTGGTCACTCTGCTACTCATACCAAAACCTAACTGAGATATCACAGGAAACTCAAATTGTTCACTCAGTTACTCATACCAAAACCTAACTGAGATATCACAGGATACTCAAATTGTTCACTCAGTTACTCATACCAAAACGTAACTGATATATGACAGTACACTCACATCGTTCATTCTGTTACTCATACCAAAATCATAACTGAGATATGATAGGACATTCAAATTGTTCACTGGGTTATTAACACCGAACGTAATTGAGTTATTGCAGGACACACACTCTAATTCACTAATTTACGGGATGTCCCTACATTTGACGCGTTTCATAAACACTTAAAATATACAAAACTCATTTATTTATATACTGAAAAGTAGTATATCGCAAAAAGCCCCATCCAATTACCGTTTATAATGACAAAACATCCATGTACTTGATATCGCCGATCCCGGTTTTACTACCCGAAGTTTCAGTTTTATTCGGGTTGGGTTTTAGTTTCGTAACTGTTCGCCCTATTCGCGATTCTTCGACCACTTCCGAGAAAGCTATTACGTAAACAATGGAGGGATCGGGTGATCATCGGCAAAACGCGGAAGAATTTAACGGAAAAGGCCGATAATATTGTGTTGTAGAACAAAAATTATCAGTATTGATGAAATCGGTTTATTTGTATCACATGGGCATTTTTCGATATAAGTTCAAATTGGGAACCTTCATAATAATGATAGAGCATAACAAATACCAAGTTTTATGATATTATTGAAAATAGGCGATCATTGTAAACACAAAACGAGATATGACAGCACATTCAAACGAGCCAAGAGTTTATATAGAAGCTTTGAATCCACACTGATTTGGGTCTACAGTGTCTGGAATATCACCATCACTGCGCGTTTATAACGTATTCTGACAGTTTCATTATTGGGTGGTTGAACTGCGAAATAGTTGGTGATTCAAATGGCGACTTGCGAAATTGCCCCGGGTTTTATATACAGTGGAACCCCTCTAATGCGACCACCTAAAATAGGTATTTTCTAGATGGTAGAGGCAGGCCTAATGCAGGGCAAATATAACGGAGAAAGCTTCTAGAGGAGTTTTCTGCATTACTTTCGTCCTGAATTAAGCAACCACTTGCTATAAGCAAGTGGTTGCTTAATTCAGGACGAAAGTAATGCAGAAAAGACACCCATGTTTATTCATTAAGTGATCGCATTAGAGCGGTTCTACTGTATAATATTTGATCAAACTATGATTTGGGTATACAGTGTCTTACACATATTGTGGTATAGAAATGCGAAATATTTCGTTGTTCGAATGACGAACCGCAAAATGGCCCGACCATCCACGATGAATCCGTTCTACAATGTCTACTATACACATACGTACTGCTACTTATAACTTTAAAATGGGTTCACTTATTCAATCATACCAATAGTAACTGAGATACGACAATCATTCAAACACTTCTAACAGTAGCCGAGCTACGACAGAACATTCAAGTTTATTTTACTTATTTACACACGCCAACAGTAACTGAGATATCACAGGACAGTCAAACTTTGTCAGCCGTTACTCTTTTCTCATACCAACAGTAGCAAACATACGACAGGCCACTCAAGCTTGGTCGCTCATTTCCTCATATCAACAGTAGCTGAGACATGACAGGCCACTGAAACTCGGTCACTCATTTAGTCATTCCAATAGAAGCTGAGATATGGCAGGAATCTGAAATTAGATCTTCATTTCCTCATACCAACAGGAGCTGAGATATTGCATGCTACTCAAACTTGGTCGCTCATTCACTCATACCATCAGTACTCTGTCACAGTGCAGAAATCGTATATTATGTACAGATACGTTTACAATAAATACACTGTAACCAGAGAGAGAGAGAGAGTGGGGAAAGAGTTATTCGTCTATTTCCCCTATGCGAAATTATATGTAATGCTTACATATCGAATGAGTAATAGATTCATGTACTTATATAATCCCTGGATACATTAAGTAGTTATCAGTTATCATATGAAGCAGTAGCAGTAGTTATATGTAATGTAATGTAATGTAAATTATCTAGTTTCTCGGTAATATGACCGACGTTCTAAACTCGTACTTTCTCTCTATTTATCTCGCTCTAGCTTCCCCGCCATCGTACGTTTCCTGTCTGTTATTATGCAAATCACGCTGCCGTTGCCCAATCGAGTGGATTGCTGGAATTCAAACATTCTCTGTACGTTCACTGATATACTTGACTTTGTCAACACCGTATTAAATATATATATTTAAAAAGTATTTGCAGATAACTATACATGTATCTTATTAGTTTCCTATTAGTTTACATTAGCTTTCTAAATGTAAAGTGTTTGTAAATATTATTGTTGATATAATGTAATAGATTAGTTATTTGTTAATTATTGACGTGGTAATTTCCATCGGCAGGCAGCCATGTTTGTTTGTAATGATTAAGACCTTCTTTGTACTTCCACTGATATACTTGACTTGGTCAACACTGTATTAAATACATGTATATGTATTACATGTTTATTTGCAGTCCTTTATTTCGGGCCTCTACACAACCACAACCTGAATATATACAGTAAAACCCCTCTAAACCGGAATTCTAGAAGAGAAGAATTTAGCTACTTTTAGGCAGGTGGCTGCTTAATGCAGGGTAAAAGTCATGCAGAAAGCTCCTAGAGGAGCTTTCTGCATGACTTTCACCCTGCATTAAGCTGCCACCTGTCTCCAAAACCGATATTTATACCAAAATTAACGTCCGGTTTAGAGGGGTTTCACTGTACTAGCCGTATATGAATCCGGCGGTAACATGTCAGACCACTCAAGCTTGGTCTAACATTTCCTCATACCACCAGTAAGATATGACAGGACTCTCAAACTTGGTCACTCATGTACTGACACCAACAGTAGCTCAGATATATCAGGCCACTCAAGCTTGGTCCCGCATTTACTGATATACCAACAGTAATTGTGATTTAAAAATGAAGTCAAGGAAGTTGTGAATAAAATAAACCAGTATGTAAGATATTAGAAAGGGTGGAGGAAAAACTGTAATAACATGATTCCTACCTGGTAAAGTGCATATTACTGTTAGAATTACAAACGTCCTTATTATACATCTAAAATTAAAACATCGATTCATCTCAACGTGTGTTTGGTTTCCAGATAGCCTTTCACTTCAGTATATTGACAAACACATTTCTTGTCATGCTTCAGAGCCTTTTACAACTGGATGACTGTACATGTACACGAACATATTAACCCTTACAACACTGACTTTTCAAATGCAATATTCCAAAATTCAAACAAATCAAGCTTATAGTGCATATTTAGGGATTTTTATAAAGGAAAAGTGTAACATGACAAACAGTGCAGACCCTGATGAGAGGGCTCCTCTAGGATCCCTTTCACCAGGATCTACATTGTTTGCAAAAGACATTTGTGATCCATGTCCCGCACAGTAAGAGGTAAATTATATATTATATATACCGTTTAACACATATCTTGTCGGGTTTACATGTTTTCACCTACTTCTGATTCGTTCAAATGCTTGAACACAAAAAACCCGAGTACCAGTCAGTTTGAATCCTGATGAGACGCCGAGTTCTCGGCATCAGATAGTTACTTGAAAATGCAAGTCGGATCGTACTTGGCAGAATAAGGGTAACAGGGCGTTGGCTACACACCCGATTTTGTAAGGTGTGTTTGTTAACCTTTTCACTGCCACATTTTGTCGTCTGCAAACTTTGTCGTCTGCTATAATTTTCAATTTTTCTTCATTTTTGTTTCAAGAAACATTCACAGTAAAAGACAGTTTGGATCCTGATGAGACGCCGAGTTACTCGGCGTCTCATCTGGATTCAAACTCTTTGCATAGGTAATTAGAGATGCGACATTGTTATTTTTACTGTACAGTAGAATCTGTTTTAAACGGTTATAAAAATATATCTAATTATGGGTGGTAAGTTCAATAATTGATTGTTCTGTCGTATATATTAAACTAAAATCTGTTAAGCGCGTTGTGACTGGTATATGCAAACAGATTGGATCCAAATGAAACGCCGTACACAAATCAGCATCTCATTATATTCCACCTACATGCAGCTTTTACACGTGTTAATAACTTTATCGAAAGCTTCAATACAAAACTGGTTAAGCATATGGCGTTTTACAGCAGGAGGAGAATACATAAAATTCACGAGCAGCTTGACACGGTTGATTCACATATTTTCATATTCGGGTGATAATATGAAATGCAAATTTGAAAAGTGCCCCATTATATTGTAATGGGACCGACTGGCTAGTATAGATGTCGCATGTTGTGTGCATAATATGCCCCCTATGTAGTTTGCTACATGCATATTTGACAACATAACATTCGTACAAACATACATGTATATTTCTTTCTGTGTTTACGCTTTACCTCATGAATATTCATAAAATAATGACCGTACAGTAGAACATGTCTTAAGCGGGCATTCATTTATTGCAAATAAGAGTCTTAACCCTTCGCTTGCTATTCATGTCAATATACCTACCTGTAAATAGTGAAGACCCAGATGAGACAGCTCATGCAGGAGCTGTCTCATCAGGGTCTACACTATTTACAAGTTGATTGTGCAACCAGTGCACTCCACAGCAGTGATTGCACAGCGAAATACTTGTACACAGTGAAGATATATGTAATTTAAAACAAGACATGGGTAAAGAAGGAGAAATGTAATTTAAACTTCAACAAGAGAAGGATTAAAAGCAGGTGGTTGCTTAATGCAGGGCAAAAGTAAGACAGAAAGCTCCCATCGGAGCATTACTTTTGACCTGCATTAAGCTACCACCTACCTTACACACCTATAATTAGAACTCCTTTTGATGACCGCTTTAGACAGGTTCTACGATATCTATGCATTTTAATCACATGTAAATTAGTTTTTATAATGGCATTTGAATAAAAGAATTTTCGGTCATTGAATTGAAAATGCATGTACTGTATAATCCAATCTATATAATTTCAGACCCTGATCAGACTGACTTCTACAGAAGCCATATGATCCGGATCTACTCTGTTTAACCCTTTCGGTGCCAATTTTCTAATTGTCGTCTGCAATACAAGTTTGTTTAATAATTCAGTAAAATAAGGAAATGAGATAAATAAAAGCAAATTTCAAAGGAATAAAGCACATACTCGTATATAGAAATAGAGATTGAGACAAACAGTGAAGTCCCTGATCAGACGCCGCCTTTTCAAGGCGGCGTCTGATCTGGGACTGCACTATTTGTCGTGGTGCATTATGCGACTGCGGCGGTGAAAGGGTTAAAAAGGTGTTTTAAAAGGTGCCAAGGGTTGTCTCTATGAGGTAAATGGAAATCTTACATCTTCTGCAATGGTCAGGCATGTCTGTGATCATATGTCTTGATAAGAATGCTTCGAATTAACATTCATGACGTCACGTTAACTTACATGAACATTCATGGAGTAAAGGGCTATATTACGAATCTTTCTATCACCCTATGAGTATTCATGTAAAAAATAACGACATCGTGAATATTAATACGTTTATTAGTTCCCCACCGGTTACCGGTTGGGGGACTATAGGTTTGCTCGATTCCGCCCGGCCGTCCGTCTGTCCGTCCGTCAGTCCGTCCGTCTGTCCGTCTGTCACGCTTCTTGTCCGGGTCATACCTCCTACAAAGTTAGCCTAAATTCATTATAACTTCACACATTGAAGAAGCATGATGTGGGCTAGTGTCATGCACAAGGGCCATAACTCTAGCATCAATATTTTTTGAGTTATTCCCCTTTTACATATTTTTTTGTCCGGACAATAACTCTTTATCTACTGGTTCAATTGATTTGAAACTTCACATATGGAACAGTCATGATCAGGGGTAGTCTCATGCGCAATGACCATAACTCTAGCATCAATATATTTGGAGTTCTTCCCCTTTTTCATATTTTCTTGTCAATTCGTTTGTCACGTTTCGTGTCCGGGCCATATCTCCTACAAAGTTAGGCCAAATTCTTTATAACTTCACACATTGTAGAAGTATGATGAGGAGTAGTGTCATGCACAAGGCCCATAACTCTAGCATCAATATTTTTGGAGTTATTCCCCTTTTTCATATTTTTTGTCCGGACAATTACTCTTTATCTACTGGTTCAATTGATTTGAAACTTCACATATGGAACACGCATGATGAGGGGTAGTGTCATGCACAAGGACCATACCTCTAGCATCTATATTTTTGGAGTTCTTCCCCTTTTTTCATATTTTCTTGTCCAGTTAATAACTCTTTATGTACTGGTTCAATTGATTTGAAACTTCTCATATGGAACAAGCATGATGAGGTGTAGTGTCATGCACAAAGGCAATAACTCTAGCATCAATATTTTTGGAGTTACTCACCTTTTTCATATTTTCTTGTCGGGACAATAACTTTTTATTTACTGATTCAATGTATGAAAGTAGGTACTAATACCATTCAGGTGGCAATGTATATACCATGGTCAACCACACCATGGGTGGGTGGGGTGGGGAGAGTAGAGGGTTTTTTTTCAATCCGGTGGGAGACTCATGTCTTGCATAGCAATACAACATGCCCTTGTTTTTTATAATGACATAAAAACACAGGAAGTGTTGCCCATCGCAGAAGCTGTAGAATCAAACATATGGTTTCTTAACACTTTCCCCCATAGGCTATTTTTAGACCCAACCTCTTTGAATGAATCTACCCAAAAGGGGTATTTAATAGAGAAAAGTAAAATTTAAGAATTTTGTAGTTTGAAACCATTGTGATAAATAGAGCATTTGCTCCTATAGGAGCAAATTCTCTATTTATCACAATGGGTTTCATAAAGTGACTTTTATAGAGGCGTAGAAAGGCGTATTTATGGAGGAAAGGGTTAAGCAGACAGAGCAGACCCTGCAAAGGCGTAGAAACTAGAAAGACGTATGTATGGATTAGAGATTAAAATCCAACACCACGAGGATGCTAGGGGTATTTATTAGAGCATCTGCACTACCTTCTTAAAGGTAGAAAATCAACTTGTACTGAATAATCATGCTTTACAATTACTAACCTTTTACCTGAAAAAGACGCATTTTTACGTATTTGCAAAGAGAGTAGATCCAAATCAGACCGCTCCTATGATCCCATTTGATGAGGGATCTGCTCTATTTGCTTAGGAAATAATACAGATATAATTCTACTTTTTCTGCCATCTTCCATTATAAAATATCAGCTGCTAAATACGTCATGTGCATTTATTTCATACATAAATATTAACCATTTCCCTCATATAAACGTGTTTTCACGCATTTGCAAACAGAGTAGACCCAGATCAGACGGCTCCTATAGGAGCCGTCTGATCAGGGTCTGCTCTGTTTGCTAATGGAATTTGAAAGATCTGTTTCTTTACTTTCCAAAATGGCTACAATAGTTCACATTCCATATTTCATTATTACTATTTTGTCCATGAATATTCAGCAGGTATTGAAATTTGGAATAAACATAGAACAGGGAAAGGGTTAAAGGATTAACATTTTAGGATGCGGGTACGTTATGTTATCATATGGCTAAGACGTTTAACCCACATTCTTGCACAACACGTGCTGTTGTAGTCCCGCTAGACCATGTATTAACAAGGCGATTCTCGTGCTCACGCGCTGTTGTTGACTGGTTTTAATTATACCTATTCGGGCCTAAGTTAAACAATAGAGGGTTAATACGCGTTTGTTCGGGCAATAACATCTGCAGTGTCCCGAGGGACTGTTGTTGGTCCGAGCCCGAAGGGCGAGGGCAACAACATTCCCGAGGGACACTGCAGATCTTATTGCCCGAAAACAAACGTGTATTAACGCTATTCTTGCACAAAACCCATTCTCTTGTTTTTATTCTTCCAAATACAAGCAAAACTACGGCAAAACTACGGCAGCAAAACTATACACATCTTTTGACACTTCGTTCGATGGATGCTGTTTCCGGGCCAATGTTTTCTTTCTGTCGTCAATTCATGATTGTGTGTAATACCGTTTACACGGAATTTCATTCAATATGTCTATCACTAAAACAGTCCCAATATGGTCTGGTCTCCACTGGCGTTTCAGATATTGTGTCAGGCCAACCCTTTAGAATCTCACTTTGCAGAGCGCTGAGTTCTGCTTGTGTTACAGCTCTGATTTCTGCGTACTTCTCGGTGCTTATAGATATCATCTGGATCGTGTCATCCGCGTCCTGATCTTTCATATTGTTGGTGATGTACGCACGCGAGAGTGTATCGGAGACATACATTTCCTTCCCCTTCCGGCATTTTACGTCATTGTCGTACCACTGCAACAACAACATCATCTTTTGAATTCCCATGGGGGATAAGAGCAGTGGCTTTGCAAACCGTTGTTCAAGAGACTTGTGGTCATTGAACACTGATACATGTTTATCAAAACTATCCGCACGCAAAAAAAACGGTTGACAGCATCTCCTTCCCTAGTTGTGCGTATCGAATGCTTTGTTTCGGCGAGATCACGTGATAGTAAATAAAGTACCTAGTTATAGTCTACTTTCAGTCTGAATGAGCGCTCAGTCGACAGTACATTTACCCCACCACCAGGTCATTGAGTCATTGGCATACAATATTGAGCACTGCTAACATATGGGGCAATCATGCAGCCTCACGGGTAGGTACCCATTTTAACCCCTGGGTGGAGAGGATGTGCGCGTGGGAGACACGGAAAAGCGTCTCTGAAATTTCCGGGAGGGACCGGGATTTGAACCCCGGACCTCCGGACTGATAATAAAGCGCATTACCACTAGACCACCGCCACCTGATGCGTAGGTGATGACCTTATTGCCTTGCATTAGCACTGGCTCAAGTCCGTCCTTGCTGGCGTCACATTCAATGTCCACATCTTTGTTGACGTCGTAAAACGCCAGAACCGGAGGTGAGTCTCTTGAGGTGAGTCTCTTGAGCTTGTTGAAGCTCATATCTTGGACCCCATTCGAACTCAACGTCAGATTTCAGCAACATTCTCAATGGGGCGTCCACTTCGCTAAAGTTCGGAAGAAATTTCGCCAGGTACTGAACGAACCTTAGGAATTTGTGTCTTCTTTCTTTGTCAGTTGGGACAGGTGTTAGATTAAATTTTGACCCTGTTGAAAAAGGACCCGACGGGTCGATTTTCGACGCTAAGAACCGACCCGGACGCAATTTCAACATCAAAATTTGATAAAAACAGCCGTTGAAAATTTGCCACCCATTAAATTTTGATCAGTTCCCGTGTCCTTTTACCAGGTCAAATTTTGCATTTCTCCTTTTGCTTTTGAAGCATCACCCATTTTCAAGATATGTGTACTTCACAACAGCAGGTGTTAAGTGTTTGTGTGGCGGCCGTAAAAAGTCGCCCCGTACTTCATTCTCAGTGTTGTTATATTTTCTGTTCATTCGAGATCATTAGTTTTGATGTTATTAGTTTTGCAAATTGAATACTACTTAAGCCGGTGCTAGGGGGCATGCGTAGTGTTGCACCTTTATTTACTACTTATGAACAAACTCAATAAAAGCGAGTCTACAATTTTCTCTTTTTGCATTTCTACTTTTACTTTTGAAGGATCAGCCATGTTCAGAATATATTTCAACATTAGATATTGACCCAAACAATATTTCACTTGTTCCCATTGCCTGCAAGTCGCGACAATGATAATATGTACGGAAATAGCTTTGGTTAACTCTCCATCTTATCTGTATCGAATCTGCTTGATGTTATACAGTCATTCTCCAGTAATTGGTACAATTGATTTTTTGTGTGAAGAATAAGGTTGCTCCAGTCAAGTTTAAATGCATACAATATTAATATTTAGACATTCTAGTAACCATATGAAAAGTTTGACTCACACCATTGTTTACATCTTAGAGCAATTTCGATTTCGGGTTACATTTACGGATTCTAAACCCCCGCCGCAAAACGGGGAGATGATTATGGGAATGCTCTTCGCCTGCCCGTCATTCCTTCTGTCTGTCCGCCCTTCCGTAACACTTTCGTGCCCTCCCCATATTTCCTAACCCTTTGAACGATTTTGAAAGGAAAAACAGCGCATGTGCGGATCGAACTTTACCCCTCCCCCTCACACACCACCATCACCACCACCACTATCACCACCACACACACACACACTCTCGCACGCACACATATACTTTAATTGTCAAAAGGACACTCCTCGATGATTGATTTTATATTATTAGTAAAACTGAATATAGCATGTGCTAATAGTTAATAGTATAGCGACGACGTAGAGCATGTGCTAAATCTGTATGAATATGCTTAATTAAGCACATCGTGAGTGTTTGTATTAAACGAACTCATATAAAATCACTAGATTAATCTGAATGTCAAACAGCCTTAGGGCGAACGAATGCCAAATTGCATGGAGTCTCATGCGAATCCAAGCTGTTTGCATATGGCATTAGGTCACGATTGGCAGGTTAAGGGTTAATATCCGCTCGCTATGCAGTGCAGCAAAACCCCGTATTTCGAGTTTTATTTACTTTATTCCTCATTTTCCTGGAATTTTCTCATTTCTTTTCCTATTCTTGCAAACAATATACTGGATCGATGTCGATACTACGTATATTAGGTATTTCGCGTTTGTTTGAGCTTTTTATAATATAGCTGTTTCAACATCCATTTCGTGGGATCCGACTTTTCATTGATGGGAACCTTCGACTGCTATGTTCACACACCCAACAACACACACACACACCTACAATTCAAACGAAACGTCTTCATAATTATGAAACCATATGAACCCATATAGTTGATGGCGAAAGTTGATCAGTATCATACGATCAACCAGCCTCTGGGTCATTTTTAAACGGGGTCCCCTTCACGTAAGGTCTCTGTTACACGTGGTGCCAGGGCCGTTATTTAACGACCCGGGTGATTTATCAACGTTAAAACCTGACACGTCTGTCGTGGAATAAAGACCCGATGGGTCCTTTTTCAACAGGGTCAAAATTTATGTTTGTGATTGCGTCGATTTTCTTCGCGTCCGGATTGAGCCCGTTCTCTGTCAGCAGGTGTCCCATGTAAGGCACGCTTGCTTGCCATATCAGACACTTGTCGAAGTTCAGTTTTAAGTTATTGTTGGTGGCTCACGACACCACCTCTTTCAGTATGCAATCGTGTTCTTCGGCGTTTTTGTCTGCAATTTTAATGTCATCGATGAGTGCAAACTGATTGGATACCAAACGGAAGACAAAGCAAGCGAAACCGACCTATTGGCGAATTAAATGTAGTTAAGAATGATGACCTGGTATCAAGTTTGATTTGGAGGAACCCTGACTTGGCATCCAAAACCGAGAATACTTTTGCATCTGGTATGCTCTGTGCTACTTCCTCGATTGTTGTCATGGGATGGTGCTCTCTTTTTATAGCCTTATTTAAGTCTTTAGGATCTAGACAGATGCGCACTTTGTCCTTTCGAAGAGAGACAACCATAGAACTGACCATTTCGGTTGGTATGTCAACGCGAGTAATGTAACCATCATTCTCCAGTTCATGAAGATATCATAAGCTAAGAAAAACATTCTCTAAATGTTATCATCGAAATCTCTTCTTATTGGCAAATGTAATCTTAAGGCGCTCCTGCGACACGGTGTTTCACATCCTGAATTTTATGGTGATGTGATTTCAAGCTTCGTAAAATTAATGGACATACCCATTTTCTCATTTTGGTCACTAAATACATTAAATAATTGGTTAAAAAAGGATATGATCCTATGGTACTACAACATACTGCATGTCTGGTTGTCAACCCTTTTACAATTGGCAATCACGCTGGCCTCTTTGCATGTTCGGCGACAAGAAAGATTTATTACTCTATAAAGGCGACCTCTTAAATCCCGAAACGGAAGGCAGACTTCGGATATTTGTATTATCTTGTTTTTGTCGTACCCTTTATTACTTTTCTGCAGTCACTCTGTTTGCAGCTTAATCATCTAGTACACTAGCGATGGGTGAATACAGTTACTTCAGTTAAATATGTTTTCGTTTTACATGCAGTTTGCACTATATTTGCCATTGCGGTTGTTTTAGATTAGTCGGGGAGGGGATACGTTTATTTACACTGTTTGTCTTTTAGGGTGGGGATGGAATAAGTGTGAGATTGGGCGCCTAAAACCCGGTTTAACCCCCAGTGACATTTGTCACTGACCGTTCCAAGGCGGTACTTCCATCTTCCCCATTTGTTTGTTTGTTGTCCGTGCGTCTCTTTGTATCGTACATTTTCTGTTTGTCGTTGTGGTGCTATTCGGGCGGTTGTGTGTTTTGTATGCGGTGTTTCCTGCATGCCTCATACATGTACTTTTCTCAATAATTGTTCGCGAGTTGATTGCAACTGGTAGCTTTCAGACTGAATGAACCAATGTTGGTACAGATTCGTTGATCTTTATTTTGTGTTCACCAGGTAGAGTACCCGTTATTTCTGAAATACGGTCTGGTGTCATAAGCTCAGGTGTAACGGTCAGCGAGTTGATTCGCCGAATGAGGCCTAGTTCTACTGCTTCGTCACCACTGAGGATATTTTCCTACGAAATGACAACAACCTCAAAGTCAACGTTTCTCGTATTTCCCTCGGTTTGTATAAATTCTGAAAGGGGGTGATGTCACATCTAGCGAAGCCGTACGATTGGACGGATAATGTGGTTTGCGAACGACTAAGTGTTCGTGAGGACTTTTTGAGAGCAGTTTTGTGTTGCATAGCATACATCTAACTCCTAGTGAGGATACTGCACCTTGCACCAGTGTCTATTCTACACAATACATCTTTACGTTCAATTTCTAAGCAAACTTTCCATTTTCCACTTATCTTTACCGATTGAGTTCACACTGGTTTCGTAGGTAGTGTACATGTGTAGCGGATCTTGGGAATCTACTGAATCGGACCCATTTGCGTCATGTACACTTTTTACATTTTTACTGAGCCTTTTCCTACAGACATTGATCCAGTGGTCGTTTTATACAGTATTTACTTAGCGAGCCTTTTGCGGGACAGCTGCCTTTCGCAAGAGACATACCACAGTGTCTACCGTCAATCTTTGCTTGTGATATTGTGGTTTATTCTTAGGTGTCTGCCTACCGGGATTTTGTTTTGGGTGCGATTTATTCATCTGTTTCTGTTTGTTGTGTGACTTAACACTTAATACCTTCTTTTGCTCTCATTAGTTTTAATTGGGACTGCGCGAGTTCATACTGTTGACCTATTTCTATAGCTGTATTTAGGGTGATGTCAGTTCCTCCATTCAAGAATCTCTCCTGTACTTTCGGCTGTCTGACGCCATAAGCTATATGAGAATGTCATCAGAGTCAGGATATTCACAGTCCATAACAGGCAGTTTCAGGCCTTTGACAAATGTGTCGAAGCATTCACCATCTCTCTGTTTTCTTTGTTGTGCTCTAAAACGTGCTACGCGTTTGTTTGTCTTTGGGTTAATGTAGGTTTCAAACTTTTTGAGGACCTTATGTTGATAGTCTTTCTCTCCTTCTTCCCATGTGAAAGTGACCGACTCACATTCCAAACCAGCCGGCGAGTGTTTTCTTTTCCGCGCCAGCCAAAGGGCCCTGACATGTAACACTTACATGTTGTTTAAACCGCTCAAATTCGGAATACAGATTGTGTGCACCCCAGCGGAGGCGTGGCTGATGGAAGAAATGGTTTGTCGCCATATTCTGACACCATGTAACAGTATTGGGAGAGAATTGCTAAAGACCTCGTGGTGATCTGTATTGTTTATATCGACATGATGACACAGCGCCACTTAGCACATTTACAAACCTACACGTAGACTAGTTATTGAATGTCGCTTACGTTCATAACAAATGATAATGTTACACCAAGGCAAAACAAATCAAAAAAATCTAAAGTCGGATAAATACGTGAAAGGTTGATAGTTGGAGGATCTGACGTTCAAATCTGTTCACCTGTTTATCTATATCTATATCTTGTTTAAGCATAACGAGACAACGAGTCAAATCATTTATGTATCTCGATTTGGAGACATTTCTACCCGAGTGGTATTTAATATCGATAGGCTAAGTTCTAAAACATGTAATATATGTTTCTGCAAATTTGCTAATCGCGCAACATTACGTTTAATGCCCGATAAATCGTTGTCATCTGCAACCCAAAAAAGGAATTTAAAACCCCCATGAAAAACCGTGAATAAATTTAAGAGATGTTGTTGTTGTTTCTTAAATGTCAATAAGTACAATATTTTATAATCAATTGTGTCAACTAAAGGCTACACGTGGGCTATACAATCTAACGTAATTTGCGATTTGGCTTGATTAAGAATTATACGAATTTGTTAAATTTCTTGTTCGAGATTCTGTAACACACACAAAAGATAATGAGATTCCTATTAGTGGTGAAAGCTTGTGTAACAACAATTACTAAATGCAATGAATAGCAACAAAAACACATGATTTAATTATAGGGTCATAATTATCAACATAATATCAGTGAAACCGTTATTTTATTTACAGCATTGTTCTTTGAATATAATCAACAATTATGTCTATAATTCTAAAAGCGACATGTACGAGTCATGCAGGAAACGCCACATACTAAACACACAACCGCCCGAACAGCACCATAACGAAACAAGTAAATGTGCATGCATAAAAAAAGGTAAAGTACCTAGTTATAGTCTACTTTCAGTCCGAATGACCGCTCAGCCGACTGTACATTTACTCCCCTGGTCATTGAGTCATTGGCCTACAATATTGAGCACTGCTAACATATGGCACAATCATGCACCCGCAGTACCGGCGAGTGACCCTCACAGGTACCCATTTTAACCCCCTGGGTGGAGAGGATGTGCGGGTGGGAGACACGGAAAAGCGTCTCTGAAATTTCCGGGAGGGACTGGGATTTGAACCCAGGACCTCCGGACTGATAGTCAAGCGCGTTACCACTAGACCACCACCACCTATAAAAGACACAAAGAGACGCACCAAGACATAACAAACACATAATAGAGGAAGATGGAAGTCCCGCCTTGAAACGGTCAGTGACAAAAGTCACTGGGGTTTTAAACCGGTCTAGGGGCGCCCAATCTCACACTTTTTCCATCCCCATCCTAAAAGACAAACAGTGTAAATGAACGTATCCCCTCCCCGACTAATCTACAGCAACCGCGATGGCAAATACAGTGGTAAACTGCATGTAAAACGAAAACATATTTACGTGAAACAAACTGTATCCGCCTATCGCTAGTGTACTCAATGATTGAGCTGCAAACAGAGTAACTGTAGAAAAGTAATAAAGGGAACAACAAAAACGAGATCCGACGTCCTCCTTCCGTTTCCGGATTTAAGAGATCGCCTTCATAGAGTACTAAACCTTTCTTGGCGGCGTACATGTAAAGAGGGCAGCGTGATTGCCAACTGTAAAAGGATTGACAACCAGACATGCAGTGCTTGTAATACCATAGGATCATATACCATTTTAATGAGTGTTTTAACGTATTTAGTGAACAGAGTAAGAAAAAAGGGTATGTCCAATAATTTTACGAAGTTTAAGTTACATAACCATAAAATTCAGGATGTGAAATACCGTGTCACAGGAACGCCTTAAGATTACATTTGTACTTGCCAATAAATGAGATATTTCGATAATAAAATTAAGAGAATGGTTTTCTTAGTTTATGATATCTATAGCCTTGCTTAAGCAGCTTTTCAGTTAAAAATGATATTTCGACTGGTAAAATCGTCAAAAGAAGAACCAGATCTAGCGAAACGATATTTAAACCCGCTAAGATGTGGCACGGGGAACATCTCTGTAAAGATGAAGGAAATTTACAATATTAAAATCAAAATCGTCTCTTTTGTCATAAACTGGGTCATTTCCATTTTCACGATTTGTTTATTAAACGCATTAAAACTTTTAGGAAGAAAGGTTATGACCCTATTATATTATTATTATTATTATTATACCACATTTATATAGCGCTCTTTTCACACAAGATGTGTGCGTTCAAAAGCGCTTCACATGATTAAATTGCATGTACAGAATTGAGTATATATTATGCATACAGAATATTTAAAACAAATGAAATTTAAGATAGAGATATCAATAAAACTATCAAAAATTGAATTAATTTAAGAATTATAGATAAAAACAAAATCATCCTTTTCTGTACATTTTATGTCCGCAATTCAAGGGAAACAGACGCACGCCGTGACTACCGGTATATTGTGTCCGCCCACTTATGTTACCAAACTCAAATGAAGTATTATATGTACAGTGTCAGTACATCATACAGTTACGACCCAGAAACATCTGGATCGGGTTTATGTATGACATACAACACTATAAATAAGATATTGCCTTACACATGTAGGACAATTGGTTAACAGAATAGGTCAATTTTGTAGCTAATGCATATAAACAAACACAATGCAATTACTAACAAATCACCAATATATACACCCCGTGTGCAAAATTGGCAAAGGAGTATCGTAATATCAATCCAACCGACACTGAACGAGACAAACAATGCCGTGCCAAGCCGCGACGCAGGTGGTTTCAAAGAGATTGGGCTATCCCTACCATCAAGATCCACCAGCCAGCACAAAGCGACACAACCATCAAGTGCCTACGAACAGTGCCCATCCAAACAACTGACAGGATACTCCCTGACCAATAATTTGCAAGTAACAAAATGCTCGATATGGGAGGGATTCGAAAATGTCCCGTGGCCAAGGCAACAGTCATCATGATTGATAATCATTAGCTACGTTCTCTTAATTTCCCTAATAATTCCTTAGTAAAATATACCAAAGAAACCCGTTTTCCAGACATCAACTGATACTGAATGAGACACACAATGCTGGCCCGAGCCGCAATCCGAGTGGTTTCAAAAGAGATTGGGCTATCCCTACCGTCGAGATCCACCACTCCGTGGCCAAGGCAACAGTCATCGCGATTAATAATCATCAGCTACACCCATTAATTTCCCTAGTAATGTCCTAGTGAAATATGCCAAAGACAAGCGGTTTTTTACATCAACTGACACTGAGTGAGACACACAATGCTGTCCCGAGACGCAATCCGAATGGTTTCAAAAGAGATTGGGCTATCCCTACCGTCAAGATCCACCACACAGCACAATGTGACACACAAAGTGCCCTCAAACAGTGCCCAACTAAATAACTGACAGGTAATTACTCGACTAATATCTGCCATCCTAGTAAAATATGTTGAAGAAATGCGTTTTTATACATCTTTTAAAAGATGCCAGTGAGGTGGCAACACACCCTTTACAGTAGGTCGCTACGCTTCCATCTTTGCTTGCACAATGACAGGCCGAGGGTAGTACTCTATGATGGTACAGTCAAACCTGTTTTTAGAGACATAGTTTGGGAGAAAGCCAAAAGTGTCGTATCTCACAGGGTGTCTTTAAATTCAGGTAGAAAAAAATATGGGCCAAAACCAACCGTTCCAAAGTCCATGTCGTATATTGATCAACATTTTTCGCGAAAACCAATGACATTTTAAATTTATATAGGTATTACCTTTTCAGGGTTAGAAATGGAATAAAAAAAATTATGATGCTATTAGTTACTTCTTCTTTAGTGTCCTTATCATTAATTCTATCAATAACAAGTAAGTTTGTGCATAAAACAAATTCATGAAAAGCATAAGCCCTCGTAGTTTTTTCGAAGCGTTTCGGCCCATTGCCATAACGAGGCCAAGCACAGCTGTCTTTGAAGGGAAGCAGAGACACATTTCTATTTGTCTATATCTTAATTGTAAGAATAAATTTTCTGTAATAATGAAATAAACATTTTGAAGTGGTGTGGTTAACTTCTTGTCAAGTTATGAAACCAAATTGGCAATTAAATCACTAGAATAGCCAATTACGACATCATGACCGATTTCCGGTATAAATAAATGGATGATTAAAGCGCAGTTCATTATCAAATGTTTATGGTTGAGTAGCTAGCTATAAAAACTCTAACAATAGTGAGACTAACAGACCAACTGTACCAGATAATCCCTTATCACCTTGGGGCATTTAATCCTTTGACACAATTATGAGGGCAATTAGGAAGTGCAAACACAATGATACAGTGAACGATCATGTAACTGCTTCAGATGTCTGCTCAAGATTTACGGACTCAATGTCGCTAAAAAAAGTGTCATTTGTCAAGTTGGGAGTACAAAATGAGTGTCGTATGTCGCATCTGCCAGTGTGTCGCTAAATACAGGTGAAATATAGAGGGAAACACATCGGGAGGAGGGAAATACTGTCGCATCTGACAGGAAGTCGCTGAAAACAGTGTGTCGCTAGGACAGGTTTGACTGTATACTCTTAAACCCAGAAATGGGATGAGCTTACCAGACTCATGTATTACCGTTTCTCTGTCGTGCCCTTAACGGCTTCCCTGTAGTTGCTCTGTCTTCAGCAAAGTCATTGAGTACATATTTGACGGACTTTCACAGTTGTTATGCTATGTTTTACATTTTGTACTGTGATTACTGTCTTCTATGTTGTGGGGAAGTCCGGCGGGGATACCTTTATTTGCAATGTTTGTTTAGCTAGGGTGACTTTGAGATAAGTGTGAGGTTAGGACGTACGAAAACTGGTTTAAACCCCCAGTGGTGAACTTGCTACTGGCCGTGCCAAGGCGGTTCTCTCTTTGCCAAGGCGGTTCTCTCTTTGCCAGCCTTACTTTTGTTTGTCTTGTGTCTTTGTGCCTGTGTTTTGTTCAGGTTTGTCTCTGGTGCTTGTATTTGTTGGTGTTTTCTGTGTTCTCGTGTGTCTGCGTGTGTTTGGTTGTGTGTGTGTGTGTGACATGCTGTCTATCGATGTGTTGGTGGTGATTGCGTCTTGTATGTGACTTTCTCCTGTATGTGTATGTGTGTGTATATATATTGCTATATAAATTGATTTCTGTCGGTGTTTTGGTGATGGTGGCGTTTTGTGTGAGGCTTTTCCTGCTTGACTTTACTACTTTTCATTTAGAAGAAATCACCATTGTCAATGTTAAGGTCTAGATCAAGAAAAGCTGCATAAGTGTCGGAAGGGTTAGCGTTATTCAATTTGAGTTCTTTTTGGGTAAATGGTAGGAATCATAGCATCAAAGAAAGGGTTATCTACGAGTAAGTTGAAGATATCATCCAAATATCATGAAGTTTCATTGAAGGCTTTTATGACATCTTGTGATTATAGGTTCAAACTCAATATGAAATCTCTCATAGCAGTATAAAAACAAATCTGCTACCAGTTGTGCACAATTCATACCCATAGGAATACCAATCACCTGACGGTATATAGCATTCCCGTACCGTACGAATACAATATTCAGAAGAAAGGTCAGTGATTCGCAACTTCTGAGCAAGTCCAATTGGTTTAATATTTCATTGGCTCGTTAGTACAGCTTTCTCAGCATTACATGCCAGAAATGATGTTTTTTCTCTGGCAAATATTTGGAGCTTTCTGTATGACACCCATCCTGCATTAACCCCTTGTTCCATGAATACGTCTTCCTACGCCTTTACAAACAGAGTAGACCCAGATTAGATGGCTCCTATAGGAGCCATTTTATCAGAGTCTGCTCTGTTTGCTTATGATACAGTGTAGATATGATTTAACCATTTCTGATATGGCCAAAAATTCATTTATCCATGTTCGATTAGAACAAATTAATCTCATTAATATTCATGATGTCATTATTTCTGACATGGATGTTCAAGGAGGAAAGGGTTAAGCTGCCACATTTCAATGATATTAATTTAACGAGGAGGTTTACTGTAAATTTAGACATTCCAGTCTGGAAAACTGTATCCAAACAATTTAAAATCAACCGACAGTATGTTTTGCACTTTCTGTAGTTGTGGTTTGGGCACGCCTTTGTAATAATCCTGTAATACATCACCTGTGGCAATGGCACTATAATTATCGTTCCGTTCTGGAAAGCGCATGTCGATGTGAAGCTTATCAAAGATAAATGCCGTGTCATCAGAAAGTGATTCAAATTTCCCAATGAAATTGTAGGACGGTTTGCATGGCCAACACAATGTACTAGCCAGTTCAAAATGTTCGTCTACATTAGTCCCCATTTCGTATAAATCCGTCCAGTAGGTCAGGAAATCAGTAAAAGTAATGTTTTGAGTAGTTGCATTTACTACAAGATTCCTCTTCTCCCCTAATCTTGGAAACTGTTTGTAGAATTGATCGATGTCGTTGTAATATTGATCTGACACATTTCTGTTTGGATGGAAGAACTTGTTTTTAAAACCAGAGAGGAGCCTCTCTAGTGGCTGTCTGACGAACATACATTTTCTGTACGACTGCAGCATTTCTTTTCGTTCTTGTTGATCGAAATCCCGGAGCAGCCGAAAACTGTCCATGTACGTTGTGTAAACCGCATTTCCATTTAGTTTCACAGCAGTTTCCTTGCTGACGACACCAGTCGTGGCCAAGAGAATTCGCCTGAAATTGGTGTTGGCCACTTTTGGAATTACACAGAAAAGCAACTTATTCTTCTGGTCAACTATCACATTGTTTAGATAGGCTGTTAAAGAAGCTGCATTTTGGATAGTTTGATTCGCAAAGGTTTTGCATTCCTTCCGGAGATGTACAATTCTGGCTTTCATCTCGTCGTCTTTCGTAACCCTTTGGTCATGTTTTACCGTCTGTGAGAAAAGAAAAACAAGTTTCCTATCGCAACAATCTTCAGCACGCCGAGTAAAGTTGGCGGATAGAAAGTGACTTCAGAAGTCCAGGTAAGATGCACGAAGTAAAACATTTTCAAGAATAACTTCTTATTTCCCCCATTAAATCCTATGCTGTGACCACTTTAGAATCGGCTGGAGGAGCACTTTACAATCGTCTCGAAGAGCACTTTACAATCGTCTCGAAGAGCACTTTACAATCGTCTCGAAGAGCACTTTACAATCGGCTCGAAGAGACGATTCTGAAGAGTGGTCACAACATAGGATTTGGTATAGAAAGGACGGTTTTAGTTTTTAAGGATTTATCTGTTGCTCTGTCTTCTAATTCACTTGTCTTCACATTGACGACTTTCTTGATTTTATTTTCAGAAATATTACTTGTGTCAAACAGTTTATCCCTTTCCTCCATGAATATTCATGTAAGAAATAATGGCATCAAGATTAATACAGTTAAACTTCGATATCTCGAACTCCAATAACTTCGGGTTAACTCAAACTAAAAGTTCGGTCCTTCCAAAACAGAATTGCTTTAAAATATATCACTACGAAGATAAAATAATAATTTCAATGATTTTACTTCGAAAAAGGCCCATAGTGATTCTGAGCTATTTAAGTACATGTATATCACTACTGACATCAAGAAACGCTTTGCAAATGCGTAGAAAGGCGTGTGTTTGGAGTAAAGGGTTAGACAATGGCAAGAACTCACGATAAAATGTATCCATCTTTAACAGCGTTCAATGAATTTACCAGTTTATACTCATTCGTACACTACATGTGTCTATTCTTACAATCTGAGTCTACGTGAAAATTGAAAGGCATATAGCTGAAGTTATACGTACAGTTAGTTCAAAGTTTCAGTAGAAGTAGATGATTGAGAAGGGTTTAGGCAGGTGGCTGCTTAATACAGCGTGAAAGTCATGCAGAAAGCTCGTAAAAAAGATTTCCACATGCCTTCCACCATGCATTAACCCATTACCTCATATGCTATTTTTAGATATAACCTCTTTGAATAAATCTACCGAAAAGGAGCATTAACTAGAGAAAAGGAAACTTTTAGAATGGTGTAGTTTGAAACCATTGTGATAAATAGAACATTTGCTCCTGTAGGAGCAAATGCTCTATTTATCACAATGGTTTCACAAAGTGACTTTTACAGAGTCGTCAAAGGTCGTCAATATGAGGGAACCGGTTAAGCTGCTACCTTAATGACCGGTAATGATACTTACTTAAGTGTTTGAACTACCAGGTTTTACTGGCTTTGATATCCAATACGGTCAAGAGCTTCAATTGCTTATGACACACAACAGTGTAAACCAATTTCGCAGATCGTGATCAGAGCGGAGACTTTGGGATTGTATCTGTGTTATGTCATAAGCAAAGGCGTAGAAATGCTGTAGAATCATATCTATATTAAATCGTAAGCAAACGGAGCAGACCCTTATCAGACGGCTCCTATAGGAGCCGTCTAATCTGGGTCTACTCTGTTTGTAAAGGCGTAGAAAGGCGTACTTATAGAGTAAAGGGTTAAATCATGTTTCATGTATATTTTGATGATAATATCTCTTGTTCGTGGTTCTGTAATGTACTATATTTCTTATTGTAATTTTTAATCACAATCGTTTCAAACTACACAATTCTAAAAGTTTCATTTTCTCTGGTAAATGCTCCTTTTCGGTAGATTGGATCTAAAATAATAGAAAGACGCCACTTAGGATTACAGTCTCAAAATTGGGTTGACCCTTTTGTATACGGACAACAAGTATATACATGTATAAGTCATTTGCAAACAGTGTAGACCAAGATCAAAAGATTCGCGGTGGATCCCTCTGATGAAGGTCTGCACTGTTTGTCGTAAAAATGATATTATGCAATGAAAACTTTTTTTTATAAAAATGCTATTTTTAGACCCAACCTCTTTGAATAAATATACTGAAAAGGAACATTAACTAGA
Organism: Azorinus chamasolen; assembly: GCA_963576725.1. Classification (NCBI taxonomy): domain Eukaryota; kingdom Metazoa; phylum Mollusca; class Bivalvia; order Cardiida; family Solecurtidae; genus Azorinus; species Azorinus chamasolen. The sequence goes on along the minus strand of OY755241.1, from coordinate 16,540,042 downwards.
GAAATGAGAGATTTTAGAACTGTGCAGTTTTTAAACCATTGTTCTATTTATCACAATGGTTTCAAAATGTGACCTTTTATAGATGCGCAAATATGCGTCAGTAGGTGAGAAGGGGCTAAAGTATAATTTCTTTCAACGTTAAAAGAAACTGTACCTGTTTCGTTTCATTTTGGTATTTATCGCTGTCCTTTAGACGTTCTGACATTATAACGGGTGAAGGGACAACCTTGTCGTGATGTGTCTTGCCTGAAAAAAGTATTTAGCTCCTTAACCCTTTCACCGCCAATGTCGCAAAAATGCACCACGACAAATAGTGCAGTCCCAGATCAGACACCGCCTTTTGAAGGCGGCGTCTGATCAGGGCCTTAACTTTTGTCTCAAACTCTATATCTTTATCTGTTCGTTATTCCGTTGAAGTCGCTTTTATTTATCTCATTTCCTTATATTACCAAATGATTTAACAAACATGGTTTGCACACGATAATTAGAAATTTGGCGCCGAAAGGGTTAAATGTTGAAATTTGAAAGTGGAATGGTTCATCATTATGCATTGATACAGTCCATTCTGTATGAAAGGTTAAAATGTTCGGGAGGATTTTGAATAACAAACAGTGTAGATCCTGACCAGACGGATCATCTAGGGGTCCTCAGAACTAAGTCTGAACCGTTTGCAAACGCCAGTACCCACGAATTCAAAGTGTTAACCCTTTCGGCGCCAAATTTCTAATTGTCGATTGCAATCCAAGTTTGTTAAATCATTCAGTAAAATAAGGAAATGAGATAAATAAATGCAAATTTCAAAGGACATATATAGAAATAGAGATTGAGACAAATAGTGAAGTTCATGATCAGACGCCGCCTTGAAAATGCGGCGTCTGATCTGGGACTGCACTATTTGTCGTGGTGCATTTATGCGACTGCGGCGGTGAAAGGGTTAATCGTCATATCCGGAAAACAGTTTACAATAGCCTACAATGATTGGTGTATTTGTTGTAACAAGAACCAATTTATTCTCGTTGAAGATGTAGTTAACCCTTTCCCTCATATGAACGTGTTTCACTAATTTTCAAACAGAGTAGACCCAGATCAGACGGCTCTTATTAAGAGCCGTCTGATCAGGGTCTGCTCTGTTTGCTGATGAAATTTTATAGATATGTTTCTTTACTTTCTAAAATGGCTACAATTTTCCACATTCTATATCTCATTATTACTATCTTGTCCATGAATATTAGAATAAAAGGTTTTGAAATTGGAATAAACGTAGAACAGGGAAGGGGTTACATATAAGTGCCAAAACCTGCCACGATATTTTAATGTATAGACGGCAACATTTGTATAAATAATCCTGTGATGATGTATATAATTAACATGTATATTTTAAAACGTTTTAAATAGCATGCTGATGAAAGTGTAATTGTTTATAGTATTGTATAAATATACGCTTTTAACCTACGTTAAGCTGTATGATTTTAGGTTTGTAATTAATTGTCACATTTTAAGTTTTACACTGTCCCTCACAACTCATATTTGAGTGGTTCTATACATATTACGTACTCATATTTGTATATTATGTCATGTAGATCTATAGAAGTGAGACATAAATAAAATATCTGTCTGTCTTTCTGTCTATTTGGCTTTGATTTAAAATAAATCTATCTAATTTAACTCTTCGCTTGCTATTCACGTCAATATACCTACCTGTAAATAGTGAAGACCCAGATGAGACAGCTCCTGCAGAAGCTGTCTCATCAGGGTCTGCACTATTTACAAGTTGATTGTACTTGTATACAGTGAAGAAATATGTAATTATACAACAGGGCATGGGTAAAGAAGGAGAAATGTATTTTAAAATTCAGCAAGAGAAGGGTTAAAAGAATAAATTATTAAAAACATTCCTGTACCAGCGCGACCTGGCTGATATTTGCAAACACCCTTGATCAAGATAAGATTCCGAGTAAATCGTCACATCCGTATCAAACATGTTTGTCACTCAGACAGCAGTTTCTCAAAAACCTGAATGTATTGAAAGTAACGAAATATTGCAACAAGTCGGAATTCAAGCAGGCATCAGTTTTCAACAGGATAAGGGTTAAATCTGTGTTTCTCCTAGTATTACAGTCAGAGATCAGATAAGATGCGTGACTTAAAACGTTTTCAAGAATAACTCCTTTATTTCTCCACAAATCCCTATGATGTGACCACTCTTTAGAATCGTCTCTTCGAGACGATTCCAAAGAGTGGTCACAATATATGAATTGGTAGAGAAAGGACGATTTTAGTTTTTGAGTGTGCGCATCTTTATCTGTTATTCTGTCTTCACATTCATTATTCGAGACGATTCCAAAGAGTGGTCACACCATAGAGTTTGGTGGAGATATGACGATTTTAGAATTTGAGTACACACATTTATCTATTGCTCTGAGTACAGTCCCTTGTTTATAGTGGACTATCCAAGCATATAACTCACGCCACATAAGTATGCACTGTATTATGCAAAGTGTTGCCACTGTTGCACCAACTACATTCCGCAACGTCTTGAACGGTGCCATGTTCTGTAAATAGAGTAAATGGTATATTATAGAAAAAGTTTTAACCCTTCGCTTGATATTGACGTCAATATACCTACCTGTAAATAGTGAAGACCCAGAAGAGACAGCTCCTGTCGGAGTTGTCTCATCAGGGTCTGCACTATTTACAAGTTGATTGTGCAACCATTGCACTCCACTGCAGTGATTGCACAGCGAAATACTTGTGCACAGTGAAGATATATGTAATTATACAATAGTGCATTGGTAAAGAAGGAGAAATGTATTTTAAAATTCAGCAAGATAAGGGTTAATTATGTGAATGGTTAAACGGTTGCATTGGCATTAACAAACAGTGTAGGTCCAGATCAGAGAGCTAATTCTAGAGGAACCCTCGGATCTATTTCGTACATAGCGGGATACGTGTTATATGTTCCCTCTAAAGTTAAACCATTTATTCCCACATCATTTAACCCTTTCACCGCCAATGTCGCAAAAATGCACCATGACAAATAGTGCAGTTCTAGATCAGACGCCGCCTTTTCAAGGCGCCGTCTGATCAGGGACTTCACTTTTTGTCTCAAACTCTTTTTCTACATATGTGCTCTATTCCTTTGAAATTTGCATTTATTGATCTCATTTCCTTATTTTATCGAATGATTCTACAAAATTGGTTTGCAGGCGACAATTAGAAATCAAAACCCCACCTAGATATATTTTTCATATTGAGTGGACACATCAAACAATATAATTGTTGGTATAAGCCATTGAACTACATGGGTACAGCATACTGTGCAGACCCTGGTCAGAGGACACCTTCTGGAACCCTCTGATCTGGATATTTACTGTTTGTCTATATCATTTTTCGGGGACACTGACCAATAATGAGTTAACAGAGGTCCAGACCAGATGCGTAAAATAAGCCATTTTCAAGAATAACTCCTTTATTTCTCCACTAAACCCTATACTGCAACCACTCTTTAGAATCGTCTCGAAGAGACGATTCTAAAGAGTGGTCGCAGTAATGGGTGTGGCGGAGAAATGACAATTTTAGCATTTGGGTACGCACCTTTATCTGTAGTTCTGCGTTAATATCCAGTTCCAGCACCAAAATATCTCATTTCTTCAATAACAACAAAATTAGAACTCATTCAGATATTATTTTGTTCCGTATATACACAAAAATTCACTTGGTATTAATATGGCCCTGTGGGCGAACTTATCAATCTGGGCAGCAGGGTAACTTTTTTATGACAATAACGCTTTACAAGAGTCAATTACAACTATGATGCTTTGCAAATAGTGTATATTCAGATCCTAGAGGAGCCGTCTGATCAGGGTCTGCTCCGTTTGCTTGTGGAATTTGATAGTTCTGCTTCTTTACTTTCTAAAATTGCTACAATTTTCCACCTTTCATATTTCATTAGAACTATTTTGTTCATGAATATGCAGTATGTATTGACATTTGGAATAAACATTGAACAGGGGAAGAGTTAACACTTTGCCAGCAGTTTCTCAAATCGTGATCGAAGCAAACTCCATACTTGAGCAGCCTTTACCGTATTTTATCACACAGTATTTAGATGCTAGATTAAGATTTCGTTTTACCCGTAATGGTCTCCCTCCATCTGTTATTAGCTGGGTGTCGTGATATGGCTGAAATACTGCTAAAGCGACGTAAAATCTGATATACGCCTACTTATCTAATCAGATAGTGTGCTAAAATCTGTTTTAAGATACACAGCAGGAGATAATAAATATCGTAAGACACGAAATCATTAGTCTCTATTTGTAACAACGTTGCTATACGCACATGTGTTTATATTGCGGCATTAACTCCTATCTTGATAAACGTCACCGACTAGCATTTGCAAACAGCTTGGATCCTAATGAGATGCAGAGTAACTTGGCGTCTCAACAGGATCCAAGCTGTTTGACACTCGGTCAACAGTTTCTCAAACGCATGTCTACTAAACATGCAACAGATCAGAGTTCTTGGCAGACATCATGGGTTTTTTTTCTTCAGCACAGCACGATATGCATTGCTAGTTTGTTAACAACTTTATTTATTTGGCCGCCTTAACTATTTCGCTACCAATTTTGCATACCTATGCAAACAGTTTGGATCTAGATGAGACGCCGAGTCTCACCAGGATACAATCTGTTCGTTACTGTTATTATTTCATGAAGCAAAATAAAGAAACAATTAAAACTGACGACAATGTTTGCAGACGACAAAAGCTGGCAGCTAAAGAGTTTATGCGTAGCTGCCACAAAGTATGTTATGGCATTTAACCACATACCTGTATAATATGCATGAAACAAATAATGACATCATGAATATTTATTAGCTGAATTTTAAAAATGTAAAATGTTCAAGGGAATTGTTTGCTTTGACAAGAACTGTACAATCAGATCTATAACATGGCATAAGCATACAGGGCAGACCCTGATCAGACGGCTACTATAGGCGCCGTCTGATTTGGATCTACTCTGTTTGCAAATGCGTGAAAAGCGATTACATGAAGGACAGGGTTGAGGGGGGAGTGCTTGATACTGTTTTACGTAATGATGTCCATAATTATTATTGTGTCGCATACGTCTTGTTTATTTTTCCACGTGTCTATAGCTAATCAGTTTTATCATTGAACTGATCAAAGGTAATAAAGGTTCTACATGTATTAACCCTTACCTGCATGAATATTCAGGTAAAACTAATGACGTAATGAATATTGATTAGATTAATTTGTTATGGACATGAACACAATATTGTTTTGTACTGGCAGAAATTTTAGAATTACAGTTGAACTTCGATAAGTCGAACTTCAAGAGACCGTACAAATTAGATAACAGATGTTCGAGTCATCCGATTTCTAATCTGAACGATTTGTCAAGACCGCAGCTTAATACAGGTCTAAAATAATGATGAAAGCTCTCGTATTAAGCTGCCACATGTGTTTCTAGATATCTGTAGCGATACATTTTAGAGCATTTTACATTGTAGTTTTAGTTTGGAAGGACTGGACTTTTTGTTCGAGTTATCCGAATTCGAGATATCAAAGTTCAACTGTACATCTATATTCAATCAAAAGTAAACAGAGCAGACCCTGATCAGACGGCTCCTCTATGAGCCGTCTGGTCAGGGTCTACTCTGTTTGCAAAGGCGTAGAAAGGCGTATTTATGGAGTAAAGGGTTAAGGCATCTTTAACACGTGTGTGTACTTTTTCCAAATCAGCTTTTAATGAAACGGTCATTATACAGTTCTTCACGCGAGATTAGCTACAGTCGCATGGTGTTTTACTTTCTGTACATGTCCGTTACTTTCTGCAATGAGCTATGACATAATTATACTTATAGTCTCTTATAATTCTTTAAAGAATGGTTGTGTACAGTCATATTGTTAACATACTATGTTTGTAACTGCTTACGTATTACAAGGATGATACATGACCCTTAACCTGCTGCATAAGTAACACTGGCCCCGCCTTTTCTGAACACTAATTAAACAAAAAGATACATCAATATTTATCACTGAAGATTATGATTATTATGACAAACAGTGCAGACCCTGATCAAATGACTCGGTCCCTTTGATCTGTGTCTACACTGTTTGCAAATGTTTTATATTCTCGTTTCCAGCTGAGTAAGTATTAAATAAATAAATAAAATAAAATAAATAGATAACATAAAATAAATAATGGATTAATGAATAAATGAATGAATTAATAAATGAACGAATGAATGAATGAATGAATGAATGAATGAATGAATGAATAAATGAATTAATTAATTAATTAATTAATGAATGTACGAGATAGAACAAAACAGCATACATTACCCTCGATCTTTGTCGTATCAATTGGTATTGCTTTTAATGTAGATCACTTGAGTTTGTCTTTGCTAGCAATGTCATGATCCACCATAACTGTTTATACCAATGGAATGTTTATACTGTGCCTAGGCTTCTCCACAAGTACCCGTTCTTTGCATTGTCCTTCTTACGCTTCTTTACACACGAATGCCATATATATATATATATATATATATATATATATATATATATATATATATATATATATATATATATATATATATATATATATACACAGTAAAAACCCTCTAATGCGACCACCTAAAAGAGGTAAATTTATGTGTGGTAAAGACAGGTGCTAGCTTAATGCAGGACAAAAGTAATGCAGAAAGCTCCACTTTCTGCATTACTTTTGTCCTGCATTAAGCAACCACCTACTTATAACGACAGCCATGTTTATTCATTACCTGGTCGTATTAGAGGGGTTTCTACTGTAGTCCATCTGGAACAACCTGCAACAGTGTAGTGTCAGATCAACATCTGCAAGTTGTCAGCCAGCTCCTGTTAAAACAACAGCTTGAACCATGATCAGATGCCGTATCAAACTAGTTTGTTATCTGTGATGATGAAAATATTATCTGATGCAACGTTTCTACTTTGCCAAACTACAGTTGAACTCAGATATCTCGAACTTTAAGGGACCTTTCGAATTACTTCAAGATACTTTACCCTACTTTGCGAAACATTCCGTTGCTCACCGCGGCCATTATAAACAGTTAGTTAATTAATATCCATGAACTCTTGTATAAATATTCATGAACCTTCGAATGCTGATGTTTCAAAATATGGAATGGTTCATCAATGGTTTGGATCCAATCAACAGGATTCTTTTAACCTTTAGCCTGCTGCGGGCGGATGAACGATTACATATGCAAACAGTTTGGATCTAGATGAGACGCCGAGTAACTATATATAGGAGCGTTCTGTTTCACTTTCACATTGCTTTAAGCAGTCACCCGCCTTTAACACAAAATACTTTATGTAATTTAGTGCTCGTTATAGAGAGGTTTTACTGTAACTGTGATAACTTTGCAGTTTGTCCCAGACTTACAAATACATACATGTAGTAATATACCAACACACAGTAGAAAACATGCGTAAAGCTACACCAAAAACATCAACATTATATGTATAGCTTTACCTGCAGTAAGCGCTCATTTGTTCATCGAGCAAAGGGGTCTTAAAGCAGGCGGTTGCTTAATGCAGGGCAAACGTAATACAGAAAGCTCTTATAGGAGCTTTATGCATTACGCTTGAACTGCATTAAGCTACCGTCTGCCTTACATATCCATAATTAGACCTAGTTTCTGTTACATGTATCGAGTTCTACTCTACACGACAATATGGCTTTGTTCTAAATTTGTTGAATGAACCGGCAACAGAATGACCAATTTTTCGGGTATTTTGAAATTACGGTATTGAAATGATTCAGAAGTGTTTTGTCAAGATACTAATTATATACACTATTATTACATGATGGCTAAAATGAAAAAAACCCACAACAATTACATCTGTACCTTTTATTAACAAAATATGAAGATCTAAATTGACCTTCATTAACATGAAGAGTGTGGCAGTTGTGGTTCTGAATGCAGCGAAAAACCCACAGAGATGTAAATTTTAACTCCTTAAAGGAACTAGCTGCGACTCTCCAAATACTCTCCGGAAGGGTCCAATCCCTATCCGACATCTGGCCTGGGGTCCAGTCCCCATGGCCACCTCCGGTAGGGTCCAATCCCTACCAAATCCGGCCTGGGGTCCAATCCCCATGGCCACCTCCGGTAGGGTCCAATCCCTACCAATCCCTATACCAACTCCCTTCCCTACCCTCCACAGATGTTTTCCTCATATGTAGGGTACTGACCAACGGATCCAGCGTTAGGATCAATCACTGGATCAGTCGGCTAGCCAAATACTGACTGACAAACCCAGCGTTAGGATCAATCACTGGATTAGTCGGCCAGCCAAAGTACCAGTCCCTGTGGCATTCCTAACATAACGGATCGGTCGGCAGCCAGTTCCTTTTCCACATTGCACAAATGAGCAACAACTTTCAATAATATTAACCAATACATATTATAAATCAATACATCTCTCCGGAATTTTCCGCCAGACGAACCACTGTTCGCCCCAAAATTCCGAATTATCATGTTATTACTGATTATCAAGTATGTTATACATTGTTATACGCATACCATAATGGTAAAATACCTATACAATTATGCATAATGTTCTGCTGAATGGAAAATATTCTAATATGCGGTGGTCTAGTGTAATACGCCAGACTATCAGTCCGGAGGTCCGGGGCTCAAATTCCAGTCCCTCTCAGAAATTTCAGAGACACCTCTCAGTGTCTCCCATCTGCACCTCCTCTCCACCCAGGAGTCAAATGGGCACCCGTGAGGGTCACCAGTCGGCACTGCGGCTGCACGATTGCGCCATATGTCAGCAGTGCTCAATATTGTAGGCAAACGACTCAATGACCAGGAGAGCAAATGTACAGCCGGCCGAGCGGCCACTCGGACTGAAAGCAGACCACAACTAGGTACTTTACTAATGGAATCAGACTGCAGCTCAAACATATTGTTTATAAAGAAACATGTACAAGCTGTAAAATTCAAAACACAATGGGTAATGATCTGTAGAATGGAATAGCACAAGTGACATGAATTCACAATCATCCTGTTTAAAAGACACATGCCACATATATTCTATTCACAAAATATTAAACGTAACACTTCTTCGAACTCTAGAAGTAACACATCATTGCCAAAATCGGACAAATGCACATCATCTCCAAAGTAAATCCCCAGTGTATCAGTAGTTATGTACTCATGAGACATGAAACGCCCCCCAATGTAACAACTTTTTTCTCTCCATTGTATCCACTAGAATAGATGAACTGTCCCAGGACAGTCTTGGAAGTAGTGCAGAATTACTATCTTAACTTGCTGGAACGACAGATGTCAGGTCATTGGAACCTAGATAGAGCACGATCACCCAAGAGGTTGATGTTACAGACAGTCAGATATTGTACTTTATGCATAAGCTGGGCCCAATGCATGCCCCTATTACCAGACCACCTGATTATATATGGCTTTGTTCTAATTTTGTTGAATGAACCGGTGACAGAATGACCAATTTTTCGGGTATTTTGAAATTACGGTATTGAAATGATTCAGAAGTGTTTTGTCAAGATACTAATTATATACACTATTATGTACGCGTAAAATGACATTTATAATTGGCTCTGAATATGTTAGTAATAAAACCCAAATTAACTCTGAAATACGTAGAACAGCTGTTACAGTTTGTAATTATAATTATAGATGTCGCCATTTGAAACATGTCGAACTTAAATATTGTACATGATGTGCCACGTTATCGGTACTAATTAACGGAATACAGATTTTGAAATGTAAGTCTTAGCAATAAGTTTTAACGCGTTAACGCCTTAACCCTTTCGAGGCTAAATCTCCAATTGTCGTCTGCAATCCAATTTTGTTAAATTCTTCGGTAAACTAAGGAAATAAGAAAAATAAATGCAAATTTCAAAGGAATACAGCTGATATAGAAATAAAGTTTGAGACAAAAAATGAAGTACCTGATCAGACGTCGCCTTTTGATACTGCGTTATTTGTCGTGGTGCATTTTTGCGTTATTGGCGATGAAAGGGTTAATGCAGGACGATAAAGATACAGATAGATCATGTATACAATGGTTTCAAAAAGTGACTTTTACAGAGGCGTCAAATGTGTCACTATGGGGGAATGGGTAAAGCAAACCATCTGTTCTTTTACATCGTCATGTTTATACATAGTGCCGCTAGATACAGGTTCTACAGTATTTAACCATGCATTTGCTCCCACGATCCCATACATGGGACGTAGGCAAACAGTGTAGACTCTGATCAGACGCCGCATAATGCGGCGTCTGATCAGTCTACACCGTTTGCTGATAGGAATTTCAGTATAAAACAAAACGAAATTGAAAAATTAAGCCCATGCACCCCTTAGATAAAAAATGGACTAATCCAATATATAAACATGGAATAATTCACTGTGAGCAAATGGGTTAAGGTGTAATTTGTTTTATGACGTGTCTTTCTATTACAGAATAACTACTTGAAATGCTTGGTTATCCCCGTTATATGCTAAACATCCGAAGTGTGTTTCTTTCTTCTTTCGTTTTTTTGTCTTCTCTCTTTGCATGTGCGGTGGCAGGAAGGACATACTATCATGTGATGATGAACTCCAGAATCCGGAGACCGAAGGAGGGCATAGAATGTTTCTGTCGTACCTCTAATGACTTCTCTACATGTATATACACTGTCGTGCTAGCCGTCACTTTGTTGTGGAGCAGACAGACGGGGCTATATTTACGTACAATGTTCGTTTGATTGGGTGAAGACGAAAAAGAATGTATTCCACTATTATAGTCTGAGGTGAAACAACACTAAAGGCTTTTGCAGAGTTTGCAAATAATATCCATGAAAATATCAAGGTAGAGCTAAGATGTCATCACCAACAGATCGAATTTCTAGACAAACCAATTTAACGATATATTGAACCAGTATGCAATATATCATACGCATTTATCAATATATGTATATGACAACAAAGTAGGTACATATAAATCCACTTGTTCTTGTATTAAAGCAAGGTAGCACTATATGATTTAATTTTGACGACTTGTTTCACGAATATTCTTTTGTATGAAACCAGTCAGCAAGAACATAACTTACTTAAGCGGTAGAAATACTATTCACACAATTTGAAGATACAATTTAAATCAAAACATATGTAAACTTTACTGCAGTGTTTCTATGGTTTGGGGATTAGCTCAATCACAAAATATTTCACTTTTCCACTTTTAATCGATGAATCGAGTTTTCTTTATCGATTAAAGATTTTAAAGATTTTAGTTGTTTTGTCTAAAGATTGTTAACTTCTGCCCTCTCTCCCTGTCTCTCATTCCCTCCCCAGATTCGCCAAGGGTTGGAATAAGGGTAATGCCCTCGTGATATGATTGGTCGAAGCACATCAAAAGAGACTGACCATCAGTGAGCCATTACTCAATACTCAATGGACAGCATGTCCATACATATGCAAACAGTTTGGATCCAGATGAGACACCGAATAACTCGGCTTCTCGTCAGGATCCAAACTATTTGACGGCCTGATTGCATTGTGGCAGACAAATTGATAACAACTTGAATTTTGAAAATGTAGTTGTTGAAAACGTATGTAATCTAATAATCTGCTCAGCAGACTAAATGTTAATTAGCCCAGGCAACAATATAATGACAAATCCGTATCATATTGAAAAGGCGGCGTCTGATCTGGGACTGCACTATTTGTCGTGGTGCATTTATGCGACTGCGGTGGTGAAAGGTTTAATTCGGCATAGATGTCACGATGGCAAACATTCTCATCAAGTTCGATGGCGAGTTGGACCAAAGCCGTGTTTTCTAGTATTTTCATAAGGTTAATGATGACGACAGACAACCGATCACAATGTCTCACGGTGAGCAATTTGTGTTCTGGTGAGCTAATAAGCCAAATTGTTCTTATAGTCGCAAACTGCTTAGCCACACCACTGGCTGTACACACCATGTAACTCTCATTTTGCAGCATGTCACCCACCAAGGATCATCAGTTTTTAAATCAGCCTTCTTTAAATGTTGTTTGGGGACATGTATTTTGAACAAACTGTTGGGATTGATGCATAACGATGCATTAATCGATGGCCATTACCTAAAGGTTACGGTAGAAATTGAACTGTGATCTTGACCTTGTGGAAAAAGAATAAACAAACACCTGATCATCTTAATTCAATAACATTTGACGCGGTTAAACCTTCTTTTTGACAAAATCAACTTTCAAAGTTTGGACCTTTGTATTTCTAAAATGACAATATTAAAAACCTATTTTTTTTGCCTGTCTTTTGCATAAAGTGATTAAAATGTTGAAATGTTAGAACAGTATTTTAAGACATTTATATGGATCATAATATCATCAGAAGTCATTAATAAAATTCTAGGGTCTTCTCGAAACTTCGAACAGTATAGATCCAGATCAAAAAACCCGTTTGGAACGCGACGAATGATCTGAATCTAGACAGTTACCAACACTCACTTTTTGATCTTTGTCTGAATTAACCGCAACCGTTTTTAAATGCATTTGAGTTTTGTATTGAAATGTCCTTGATTAAGAATTATACTGTTTAATTTTTATATCGATATGACACCGTTTCTATTAGTTTCAAACAGTGTAGACCCAGGTTAAGGACCACGCGTCCAGAGTGGTAACTGATCTGAGTCTAGACTGTTCCAATACTCTTATCTTGATATGGCGATATTAGCCACATCTATTTTCGTTGGTTTGAGTTTAACATTGAAATTACCTAAATCAAGTTACTCTCATTTTAGTTAGCATATTATACAGCTACTACATACAATGTAGACCCTGAGCAGAAAGCGCGCCGAAAACGCGATTACTAATCTAGGTCTACACTGCTTCTCAGAAAATAGGTCTACAGCTTTGTTATAATCCATGTTCCTTTTCCATCTTTAGATGGCTAGAAGTGTATGTTTATACTTAATGCCAATAAAGATTTGTATTGTATTGTATTGTAATAAACGACTAAAGTAAAATCAGTAATACAATACGTACTGGAAAACGCGTTATTGTGTGGTGTAATTATACTGTGGACATACAGTAGATATCTGTTCTCGTCACGCTTAGTGCAGTTTGACTTGGAGATAATTGACAGTGTTATCGTCTTTTTAACTTTCATTTTTACCTGTATATTGTTTATAAAACTTTTGCACTAATGCACATTTAAACAGAGACAAACAAATGAATAAATGTGCCAAATAAATTAACAAATAACAAAACAAGAAGCCCGATACATTGCAATGTCGGCAATTTCGGTATTAGTCCTATAGTTATACAGTAAACCCTCTCTATAACGGCCACTATTTAATTGTGTTAATTAGTTGGTATTTAGGGCAGGTGGCTACTTAAAGCAAGGTAAAATTAAAACAGAACGCTTCTATAGGAGCGTTCTGTTTTACTTTCACCTTGCTTTAAGAAGCAACCTGTCTTTAACACACAATAATTGATGTAATTTAATGGCCGTTATAGAGAGGTTTTACTGTTGTATCAACCAATATTAACGACAATGATATCAATCCTGTCCAGTAAGCATGTCTAGAGATTTGAGCATCTCCGAAGAACTTGGTCTCTTTTTCGAGTCATAACTCAGTGCTGAATTCATCAGTCCAGTGAAATCGTACTCACTGTACATGCTGACAAAGACCTGCTGGGAATCTGGCTGCTTTCTTTATTTCATGCACTCGACAAGTATATTACTGTGAGAACATCCTGGGTAACATTACATACAGGCACCTCAGTAAAAAGTTCTAGTAGTGTACATCCAATGCTTCAAATACCTGAACTTGTTCTGCCACATTTGAGTTCCAACAGGACTTGATGGGCCTGATAATCAGGTGTTCCGGATTGCAGTGATCCTATATCAGATGTAGTTACCAAAGTATTCATTGTTTTAAGCCTACTAACTCCGAAGTCATACAAACGAACTCGGCTGAAATCTGAAGAAATCAAGACATTTTCTGGTTTGATGTCCCTATGTATGACAGATGGACTTTGATTTTGAAGATAAGCAACAGCTCGAAAAATACCCTTGGTAACATCAATTTTCGGTTCATAAGAAAGGTTTCCTTCATGTTCTTCACAAAAAAGCATCATCTAGTTTTGGTCCATCATTAGTTCTGTTATTATCAAAAGTTTGTTTTCGTCAAGGTTGTATATTATAATGGGTATAATATTTGGATGACGAACTTTATGTATGGTTTGGCATACTTCATACATTTCACTAACATTTCCTTCACCGCCACATCTGTACCAAGCTATTTGGCTTTTCGCACTCCACCGAATGCTACCCTTCCAATCTCCGCCAATAAGCTTACATCATTCAGCTCTACTTTAGGCAAACTGGGTCCATGCTTATGAAACGTTTAGCTGAGTCTGAGTTCGTTCTCAAATTTTTGATTGGTCAGATTTGAGCCAAAGGCTCAAATCTGACCAATCAAAAGCTTGAGAACTCAAATCTGACCAATCATAAGCTTGATAACAAACTCAGACTCAACTAAAATGCTTTATAAGCACGGATCCAGTTGTATCCTAGGTCATAGTCTTCACTTGCAACTGAATTTTGGTGACTGTCCTATAGACAATTGTGCATGCTGCATTTGAACGGAATTATTTTCTGAGTGCAGTGGTAAAGACTGACAGCTGTTCGGTAAGCAGGGGTGACGACTGTGACTTCTGTTCTGTGAACAGGGGCGATGAATGTGACGTCTGTTCTAAAAACAGTGGTGATGGGTGTGACTTCTGTTTGTTTGTTTTTGTCTGTGCGTCTCCTTGTGTTTTTGGTAGTTATGTACATTTACTGTTTTCTTTTTGTGGTGCTGTTCGGGCGGCTGTTTGTTTTGTTTATGGTATTTCCTGCATGACTCATATTTGTACTTCTGTTCTTTGAACAAGAGTGATGACTGTGACTGCTGTTCTATAGATAAACAGTGGTGAAGGGTGAGACTTCTGCTCTGGGAACAGGGATGATGACTGTAACTTCTGTTCTATAAACAGTGGTGATGGTTATAACTGCTGTTCTGTAAACAGGGAGTGTGGGTGTGACTTCTGGTTTGTGAACAGGGATGATGGCTGTGACTGCTGGTATGTGAACAGTGGTGATGACTCTGACTGCTGTTCTGTGATGATGTGGTGAGGGCTCTGACTGCAGTTCTGCCAAACATTCTCGTGTTCATATGTCATAGTAACCATTTATTCCATGAATATTCATATAAGTAATAATGGCATCATGAATATATATTAAATTCATTGTTGTAAAAGCTGATAGACACAGAAAATGTTGGCCATGTCTGAAACTGTAGAATCATGTCTATATTATACCATAAATAAACAGAGCAGACCCAGATCAGACAGTTACTACAGGAGCCATCTGAACTGGGTCTACTCTGTTTGCAAATGCGTAGAAAGTCGTATTTATGGAATAAAAGGTTAATAATTCATATTCATGATATACTTATTTTTGCATGAATATTCATGGATTAAAATGTTTAATGTATGTAACTAACTAGAGATAGACAGATATTACTCATCAGATACACATGCTGAATATATACAGATCAACTTCGATACCTCGAACTCGGATATCACGAATTTCGGATAACTCGAGTTAAATTACAATACAGAATAGTTCTAAAATGTATCACTACGCGTATCTAGAAACACATGTGACAGCTCAATGCAGGTCGAAAGTAATGCTGAAAGCTCCTATACTACTGTGAGCTGGAGACAATGTCCATTATGCACTACTCAGACAAATTCCTAAAAACTGTATTAGACAAACGGGTTTGCAGATGTAGTTAACACAGTCCAAATAATGTCAAATGCTTGTTAACCCTTTCATCCATGAATATTCATGTAAGAAATAATGACGTCATATTTTTTTTATTATACTAATTTGTCATAATAGCACATGGACACGGGAATTTGTGGTTGGTTATGGCAGAAAATGTAGAATCATATCTGTATTATATCATAAACAAACAGAGCAGACCCTGATCAGACGGCTCCTGGTCTTGGTCTACTCTGTTTACAAAGGCGTAGAAAGGCATATTTATGGAATACGGGTTAAAAAGAGAAGGTCAGATACTGGGTGGAAAGTTAATTTGATAACCTACTTCCTCCGTGCCAGATTATTAAAAAGAGAAGGTCAAATACTGGGTGGAATGTTAACTTGATAACCCACTTCCTTCGGACCTCCATACATAGCTATCTGACCTGTTTAGTATATTTAACCATGGATTATAAGTAGTATTTATCAATGGTCGAAAGTATTTGCATATACCAAATGCAGTACGAAATGCACAGAAACCGATTTCTCAAATCATTAAGGACATTGGGTATGCAACGTAGCTTGGCGAAATTCACGAGATACCACATTAAGTTAACATTATTACGATCGCAAACGTTTTCGATTTATCAGCAACAAAACATTTAGCTTTTCTAGTTAGTTAATCAGCTAAATCTGCAGTAACCCTTTACTCCATAAAAAGGCCCTTCTGCGCATTTTGCAAACAGAGTAGACCCAGATCAGACGGCTCCTCTAGGAGCCGTTTCAGCAGGGTCTGCTCTGTTTGATAATGGTATTATATAGATCTGAAACACTTCTTTCTGTAATGAACAAAATGTTCTCTGTTCATATGCCATTATAAATATACAGTTGAACTTTGATGTCCCGAACTTTAAGGGACCATATAATTTACCTCCAGATAACTTCAATCTGAACAATTTATCAAGTTCAAAGCTTAATGCAGGTAGGTCCTGTAGGAGCTTTCAGCATTACTTTAGACCTGCATTAAACTGCCACGTGTGTTTCTAGATATGCGTAGTCATACATTTTTAGAACAATTCTTCATTGTAAATTTTGGAAGGACCGAACTTTTACTTCGAGTTATCTCAAAGTTCGAGTTATCTGATTTTGCCATGAAAACATGTCTATTTTGGAAATATTTTATTAATTTCCTTTCTTTAAATATCTTAGTATCATTTCTATTTAATGTTGTTGTTGCTGTTGTTGTTGTTGTTGTTGTTGTTGTTGTTGCTGCTGTTGTAGTGGTCAGTGAGTAAATAGGCTCCGCCCATAACGTTCAGCGTATCACGATACAGTGAATGGTTCCACCTCCATCATGTACAGTTGTTGTTGTTGTTTTCGTGAAAGATGTCGTTCAACAGAAGTTCTCTATCTAGAATGATCACGTAATGAATAATCAAGATACAAGATACAGGATACATGAAATTTTAGTTTACGTCGGATATAGCAGATAACATTAGCTCATGGGCTATTTCCTGACAAACATATGTACATATCCAAATTATGAACAATGTACAGTGTCATGCAAGACATGAAACAGAAACAATAGAAAAAGCACAAAGGGGAAAAACAAATAAACAAACAACATCTAAATAAAACGTAATAAAGCACAATAAAAGTTTAACAGGCAATAGAAAGCAATGTCATACTCCTTTGTAAAGGGGGCTAATCATGGTTAGCCATGTTATATAGTTGAGCCACAGTCGCCTTTCTTCTCAAAGGGGAGTAGTACCTACACAGTTAACCCTTTCCCTGTTGTATATTCATGTAAGAAATAATGACGTCATGAATATTAATGAGATTTTTTTTTATAATGGCATACCGGTATGAACACAGGACATTTTGCCCCATGCAGAAGCTGTAGAATCAGATCTATATTACACCATATGCAAACGGAGCAGACCCTGATCAGACTGCTCCTATGTCTACTCTGTAGATGCGTCAAAATGCGCTCACATAAGGGACATGGTTAAAAGATTGTATAGACACCTGTACAGTTAAAACAAACTACATGTAGCATTATCACAATCTTTTGTGTCCCATACATGTTATCATAAATGTTATAACGTGTGTATCAGCACTAGTATTACCGCTATATCAAAGATGAATTAGCCATCTTGACTAAAACTTTGGTGCCTCAGTAATGCCCAAGCAATTAGATCCGATCACGTGTGTGTTTAACCCTTTCCCTGTTCTATATGTATTTCAATACCTACTGAATATTCATGGACAAGAGAGTTACAATGAAATATGGAATGTAAAACATTGTAGCCATTTTAGAAAGTAAAGAAACATATCTATCAAATTCCATTAGCAAACAGAGCAGACCCTGATTTGGGTCTACTCTGTTTGCAAATGCGTGAAAAGGCGTTTATATGAAGGAAAGGGTTGAATATGGGTCACTGTTCAACTCTTTACCTGTTGAATATTCGAGTAAGAAATAATGGCAAGAATATTTATTGGCTGATTTCTTTGTAATATAAGTGTTTCAATATATATTTTGTTTTGACAAAAACTGTAGAATTGGATCTATATCATGTGAAAAGCAAACAGAGAAACCCCTGAACAAACGGTTCCTATAGTAGCCGTCTGCTCTGTGTCTATTCTGCTTGTAAACTTAGATCTGAACTGTTTGTCAATCTATAATAGTTTCTCGAAAAATAAAGAACGAATCGGAAATAATTCCAAAATGTTTGGAGAATACATTATTTTGTCTGTGTTCACAAGGGCCACTGGAATGTACCAACATGTCAACATAGTGTATCGTGGTGCACACTTACGTGCACAGAATGCGTACTTTTGCACCCATTGTGCGCCCATGGGTCATACCGGGTTCCATACGGGATACTGCAAACTACTGATTTGGCATGTTAAATGTGCTGCCAGTGCCCCCTGTGTTCACAAGGGGCACTGAAATGTACCAACATGTCAACATAGTGTATCGTGGTGCACACTTACGCGCACAGATTGCGTGCTTTTGCACCCATTGTGCACCCATGGGCCATACCGGGTTCCATACGGGATACTGCAAACTACCGTTTTGGCATGTTAAAGGTGCTGCCAGTGCCCCCTGTATTCACAAGGGGCACTGAAATGTACCAACATGTCAACATAGTGTATCGTGGTGCACACTTACGCGCACAGATTGCGTACTTTTGCACCCATTGTGCACCCATGGGCCATACCGTGGTCCAAACGGGATGCTGCAAACTACCGCTTTGGCATGTTAAAGGTGCTGCCAGTGCCCCCTGTGTTCACTTTTGCACCCATTGTACACACATGGGTCATACCTGGGTCCATACGGGATACAGCAAACTACCACTTTGGCACGTTAAAGGTGCTGACAGTGCCCCCTGTGTTCACAAGGGGCACTGGAATGGACCAACATGGCAACATAGTGTATCGTGGTACACACTTACGTGCACAGAATGTACACTTTTGTACACATTGTGCACCCATGTGTCATACCAGGGTCCATACGGGATACTCCAAACTACCGCTTTGGCATGTTAAAGGTGCTGCCAGTGCCCCCTGTGTCTTTATATACATCTGTATATGTGTCTAAAATGAGAACGCGCTTTACGGGCATTATAGACATTATTGAAAAATGCGGACGATATAGATTAAAGAAGGATATCGGAAAATGCGGAGGACATAGAACAAAGAAAGGAAACGGTTTCGCTTGTATTCATGACTGCAATCGAGGCATCCTTTTTTATCATAAGAATTAAGGAAATATATTTTTACGATAGTAGGATATCGAAATATAAATATGTGGAAATGTATTTGTATAATTTGCTCAAAATCACAATGTTAGCATGATGAAAATGATTTCACGGGTGATTTATTAGAATGCTAATTTATGGTTGTATTTATTGTAATTACCTTCAAAATGAGTTTGATTTTATTATTCTCATAATTATCCACTACATTGTATATGGTATACACTCCACCGTAGATGACCGTGGATGCACTATGAAATGTATATACATGTACTGTAAACAGTGTCCTATTAATTGCTTTATCGTCCATAGACTCGATGAACGAACATTATTGGACAATGCGGACGACATAGAACAAAGACGCATATTAGAAACAAATGGACGATATAGAATATAGAAGAGGGTTGTGTGAATGAATTTGGCGATGTTGTTTAGGTGATTTAATGAATACATTGAGAATAAACTGTATATATACAGTAAACCCCCTCTTATGCGACCACTTAAAAGGTATAATTCTTAGTGGCAGAGGCAGGTGGTAGCTTAATGGAGGACAAAGGTAATGCAGAAAGCTCCTAGAGGAACTCTCTGCATTACTTTTGCCCTGTATTAAGGAACCACATGCTTATAAAAACATTCATGTTTATTCATTAAGTGGTCGCATTAGAGGGGTTCTACTGTAGTTGTTTTGTATAGTTGAAGAGTGAACATGTACGTGTTGATAAAGAAAAATGAAAGTTAGGCATAATTAGATCTGTTTCATAGAAAATAAGTTTCTAAGACTACACTATCATTATTGGGGTGTGCGATCGTCTAGTGGCAACGCGCTTGACTATCAGTCCGGAGGTCCGGGGTTCAAATCCCGGTCCCTCCCGGAAATCTCAGAGACGCTTTTCCGTGTCTCCCACACGCACCTCCTCTCCACCCAGGGTTTAAAATGGGTACCTGTGAGCGGCTGCATGATTGCGCCATATGTTAGCAGTGCTCAGTATTGCAGGCCAATGACTCAATGACCAGGGGAGTAAATGTACAGTCGGCTGAGCGGTCATTCGGACTGAAAGTAGACTATAACTAGGTACTTTACTTTTTCTATTATGTGTTAAAATAACTTGCAGCGGACGCGTTGAATATTAATCACTGGAAAATGCGGACCATATAGAATAAAGAAGGTTATCGGGAAATGCGGACGATATAGAATAAAGTAGGGTATCGGGGAAAATGCGGACGATATAGAATGAAGAGTGAAGTACAGCTTTCGACAACACAACTGAAAAACAGTTTTATATGAATTTTAATTATATACACGGCATAATTGCTTATGTAATGTATATAAACAAATACAAAACAGCAAATATATAAACTGGCAAAGTACCAACAAACAGACAAAGATGCAATTTAGAAAACATAATTGTCCTGAGAAAGTTTGCATGCTCTCTTATCCGGCCATTGAATGCATGCGCATTTTCCCGTATGTTCGATTTTTAGACTTTAACATAATACACTTTTATTAAAGTTTTGTGCAAAGATTTTACAGCTTACCGGGTAGCATACTCAACATTCAAACAGAAAAAAACACCATATATATGTAACAAACTATATTATCATTTGGTACAGATGTAAAACAATATTTCTAGAATTCATTCACTTATAAATAAATACAAATAAAGTACTATAGCAAAATTTACAACATCTTCATTTATCGATGCGTTGCCCCGACCGTCAGCACGCCGATATTTACACGACCGATTCTTTATCAACAACGATATTATCAAAATACACGCAACAGGATATTTTTTGGTCGTAGAGATCTTAAAAATATTTATAGAACTGATGCACATAAAAAAATTATAATCAAAGACCTAGATTTTGTTTACACCATCGATTTTATTTTAGGACGGGGACCTCGATCGACGGATGGCCGATTTACCAATAAAAAAACCATCAAATAAAAGCAATAAACTCCATTTTTTTACCAACAGGAGAAATAGTACCACATAATCAGTCCCACGAAATATTTACAGGAGACATGCTTTAGGGAGAAAAACAAACAGCACCTTTACTTTCAGATTGTCCAAGCGACCCTGGTCTAAGGGGGGCTAATGACCGGACCCGATTTACCAATAAAAACAATAAAACATAAGCCATCAACTCCTTTTTTGTAAATTTTCAATGAAATATGTTACTATATAACTAAATTGATCTTTATATGCTGTTATTACTCGCCATTACTGGTCATAACCCGTCATACCCGGTCATAACCCGTCATAACTGGTCATAACCCGTACAATTCCTCTATAACACACGGAGTAACTGGTTAACTAAACATGTCTAAAACAGTAGGGCCTAAGGCAGACGAAGGTGTTAGTTAACAAATGGTTTCATGGTAAGCCAGAATAAGTTGTTTTTCGGTCGATCGGGAATTTATCTGATTCTATTATATTTTTCCAGAGACATATACATATATGTATATATATATGTAGAGACATATAAATGTACATAAATGTATGTATATGTCTCTGATTTTTCTAACAGTTACAATTTTTAATTTAAGTCATTGTATGGTAAAATTTGGAACGATACTTTCGAATGTACATGTATACTATTTACTGAGATAATTATTCTACTGTAATAATGAGTTAACAGAACAAAACAAGTCAAATCATAATTGATGGATCCTCCTCCTACGAAAATATTTTAAAATCATTTTCACTCAAAACAGAGACATATATACATACATATATGTATGTGTATGCCTCTGCTCAAAACGACAAAGTTACCATGTATTACTGTAAAAATATGTGCCAAAAATATGGCACATTCTCAGTGTTGTTATGTTTTCTTGTCCTTCGGGATCATTAAATTTTGATGTTAAATAAGTTTTGAAAATTGAAAAGTGTTATAAAGTCGGTGCTAGGAAGCGTGAGTAGTGTTGCACTTTTAATTACTACTCATGAACAGACTCAATAAACGAATTACAGTCAAACCGGCCCCAAGTCAAACCGGCCTCCAAAAAGTCAAACCGGCCTCACATGAATTATTTTTTTGGTCAAACCGGTCCCACATTTTTAAATCGAATTTTTAACCATGTTAAATATTAAATATTTCTAGAAACCCAATGTAGATCTAGTTCCTTATCACATATATTTTGGTCAGTTGGAAATTCGGCAATGTAAGCTATAGTTTATACTCAGCTCGCATTAAGATTAAGTGACATTGGCGCTTAGTTAATGCCAATTAATGGCACGCATGTGTCTTTCGGTAGGTGTGATAATCCAATTAATGGCACGCGCGTGTATGTTGTTTGTGATAATCCAATTAGACACGCGTTCAATGTGTCAGTTGAATGAACCAGTGGGCAGAGACATATACATACATGTAATGTATATGTCTCTGAATGAACGTAAGGTATTGTTTATCTTGGTATCATGGTATGTAGACATATTTGCACACAAAAATAAAGTAACGTTCAAAAGTACATATAAATTTATATCAAATGTTATAAAATGATGATATCGAGTGAAATCAGATCTATAGTATACTGTAAGCAAACAGAGCAGACTCTGATCAGAAATCTCCTATAGAAACCATGTGAGCTGGGTCTACTCTGTATGCATTATATAGGCATATTCATGGAGTAAAGGACTGACTACAATATATTATCATCAATGCAAACAAAGGAAACCCAGACCAGATAGCTCTGAGTCTTACAGGGTATGCTCTGTTGGCTATGGAATATTATAGGTCTTGCTAACATAAATAATCATGTATTGAAGGGTTAAAAATTATCCGTTTAATGAGCATGGAACATATACATAGAACATCATACATACTCTAAAACACATATAATTAACCTGTCCGTTGAATACTTCCTATATAAAACACACATAAATAATCTGTCCGTAGAGCACTTAGACTTGTCCGCGTTGTTCAGGTGGAACAATCACTGAACAGAATATTGCTCTTCAAAAACGCCGAAAATTAATGTAGCCTGTTTATTGACAGAACCCAACACTGAAAACAAAGGGATTAACAGCTTAAATACATTTATGTGTTACCGCCACGTGCATGCATCCCTTAGCAATTAGTGTTCATCTTTAACAATAATAAGGACAGTCCTAACAGTTACAGAGCAATAACTCTGTCGTCGTCCATCTTGAAACTCTTTGAGCGTGTTTTAGTGGTAAGAATGAAGGCTGAGCTAAATCATTCACTCAACCCATTACAGGGGGGATTTCAGGAAAATGTGGGAAGTGCTATGTCGTCCTTTTTGCTTCGGGAAGGTATAGAAGTCTGTAAAGAGAATGAAAGTAAAGTCTACGTTTGTTTTCTTGATGCTCGTCAAGCTTTCGATCGAGTATGGCATACTGGGCTTTTCTACAAGCTCCATATGCTAGGACTTTCACATACATTATTGCTGACTATAGTCGAATTGCTTACAGGCATGAGAAGCTGCGTTCTTTTTAATGGTCTCACTTCAGACTGGTTCCCCATTTTGCAAGGAACCAGGCAAGGCGGCGTGTGTTCGCCGTTCCTGTATCTATGTTTCATAGATGGATTATTGCATGAAATCGTTGAGACTAATTTAGGTTTATGTATAAATGGTATTAACATCGGTTGTACGTCCTTTGCCGATGACGTGGCCTTGATTAGTTTATCCGTTAATGGCCTACAAATCGATGATTAATGCATGTTATGCATATGCGTGCCGTTGGCGGTTCCAGTACAACGCGCAAAAATCTGCAGTAATGGTCTTACATGAATCTGCTCGAAGGCAACCGTTTTACACGCGCGCAAGGAAATGGCGTCTCGGAAATAACTCTTTAGATGAAGTTGCGATACGCACATATGGGGGTTACTTGCTGTAAACAGTGGAAACTCTCTACTAATGTCAAAGAAATCTGCAATAAGCTGAGAAGTTCGTTCTTCAGTTTAATACATGAAAATAGCTTAAGTCCTAAAACAAATAAACATATTTATATTACTGTAGTCCTACCGAAAGCTCTGTACGGCATTGAGTGTATACACCACTTATCCCGCAATGACTTACTATGCTTAGAGCGGGCTCATCGCTTATGTGTAAAATACATACAGGGCCTTAATATGAGGACGAGTACTGCTGTAGCCCTGAGTTTGTTAGATATTTTACCACTAGAAGCCGAAATTGACAAAAGAAAATTGAATTTCTTTGGCCAACTGTGTCGACTTGAACGAGACTGTACTGTCAAAAAGCTGTTTTTAGTCAGACTGAGCTCAGTCACTGTAAATGGGTGCATGTCAGGGTTTATACCAGATATGTTAGAAACATTAGATAAATATAATCTCAGAAGTGTATTAGATAAGTACATTAATAACGGAACATTTCCTGGGAAATATAGGTGGAAGAAAACAGTACAATTCAACGTTAGAACTCGCTTCATAACAGAATGGAACTCGAGAACATCTACGTCTCGATTCTGTAGATTCAAATCAATTCACCCCGGTCATACTATTTCATACATATGGGAACGTGCATTATTGTTTCCACGTGATCTGAAATATTATAAATCAATAGCGCAGCTTATTTCAGGCACATGTAGAGTGGACGAGTCGTGCATTAAATGTGGCAGATTAATCGAAGATACTAGTTTGACTGATCATGTTGTCTGTCACTGTCCGGTTCTTGCTAATCTCAGAATGTTGTTGCATGACAGACTTAATGTTGTATTTGGAATCGGGTTTTTAAATTACATGATACAGCTTGATACAGTTGATTATGTTAACACTTTATTAGGTGTTTATAATGCATTTGTTGAAAACACACTGCAGCAAAGAAGTGCTGCATTTAACAAGTTGTCTCTGACTTATCTACACTATATGTGGGCGACTTATTTGCAATATGAGCCTATTAACTAGTCGGAGATGGAACAAGCAGGGTTTTGTTTTGTGACCGACATATCCGAGTCAGCAATGTTGTTTAAATGCATTAAATGTATAGCGTATGTGCGTATGTCTGAACATACGAGTCTTTGAAATGTAAACTGATTGCGAGACACATTCTCGACATTGTAGTGATTAACTTTGGGTGTTGCATCTAGCTGGGTTAGTAATTGAGGAGATGGTCTGTGGGTAGAATGTATTTTTGCGATGCAGGGTTTGTGTCTTGCAATTGATTACTTGCAATGGGTTTTATCCAAAGAAGGAAACAGTTAGGGCTTCCTTGGTGCATGTACATTATACACCGTGATACATCGACATATAGCAAACTCTGAACAGAGTACTTCTTCGTGATCTTCTGATCTGGGGCTGTCTTGTTTGTAATGATGATATATATCTAAGTACATGTATGTAATATTAAGATAAAGGGCACTCTCCTTGATCAAGAAGTTTAAAACTTTACACTTTCTGATCTGTGTAATAATATGTTTGAATTGTATTAATGCGTATGTAACTGTATATTTTGCAATTACAGTAAGTACGGTTAAACAGGCATACTGTTATGATATGTTTGTATTAACGTACTGTTTAGGAATTTTAGACTTATTGGGATGTAGGGTATGTTTTTCGTTCGTTAAGATTATCGTGTTTTGAATCTGATTGGTGCAGGTTTAATGCGTTTCATTCTACTACATGTGATGTTATGTAATGTCAATGTGTAAATACAATACTGATAACGTAATGAGCTGTAAATACACACAGTGAGGTATTTCAGTGTTCTAGACTGCTTCTGTTGTTGCAGAACTGCTGTAAAAGTTCCCCATTGTTATCTCTTTGTTTCGTTTTGAAAGAGGTTGCATGAGCGGGAATGCTTGTTTGCTAACGGGGACACACTTGCTCTTGCGTTTGCAGTAATGTATTGCTTCCTTGATTACGGTTTCTTTATCTTCTCCCTATTGTTCGTTCGATTGTTCCACTGTTCTCGTGTTTTTCTTGCTCATAATTGTATGTATGTTTCCGTTGCATGCATTTGTATCTAAATGTACGTTTGTAGCAATGCTCTCCTTATTGGAGGAAATAAAGATATGAATGAATGAATGAATAATAAATGGGATTAACACCTTTAATCCTTCCCTCATATAAACGTGTTTTCACGCATTAGCAAACAGGGTTGACCCAGATTAGACGGCTCCTTTAGGAGCCATCTGATCAGGGTCTGCTCTGTTTGCTAATGGAATTTGAAAGATCTTTTCCTTTAGTTTTTAAAATGGCCTTCCATATTTAATTATAACTATTTTGTCCTTGAATATTCGGTATGTATTGAAATAAGCATAGCACAGGGAAAGAGTTAAGTACCTTAAATTAACCGCCACATGCATAACATACCAATTAGTATTTGTAGCAAAAAATAAGTATTTGTTCATTGTTCGGTTAGTTTAAAGACACGCATACTATACATTACTAATTAGCGTGTGTGTCTTAGAAAAGTGTTAATTGCTCTGTTACATTATATGCAGAAATGGAAATTTTCCTCATCACAGGTTTCTCGAACATTATATTTCGTGATAAAAAAAAGGTAATAAAAGTATCAATAAAACATTTCATTATTAAAAAGATATATATTAGAAGCTTTTTTATTCGTGGGGCCGGTTTGACCAGCCAAAATATAATAAGGGGGCCGGTTTGACCAAATTGAGGTCCGGTTTGACCTTTTGGAGGCCGGTTTGACTTGAGGCCGGTTTGACTTGGGGCCAGTTTGACCTGTTTCCACTCTAAACCCGAGTCTGCAATGTTCTCTTTTCGCATTGCTACTTTTGGCGTGTACTTTTGCTTTCGAAGGATTGCATGTCCACTTTCAGAATATATCATTTTATCTTCGGAGTGTCTATTGCCACTTTTTTTCTAAACCGGTGCAAGGGTAAAAATCACACGCATCGTGAGAATTACACAATATGGTCATAATTCCGATAGTAGACTACCGTCATCCCGGAAACCCTTGAAATTGATGAATGAAGCAATTGTACAAGTTAAATAGATATATGGACAATGTTTTATGAAGGCAGAATGTATGAAGACATTAATATATAATCAAATTCGTTCATTATATGCAAAAGTAATTAGCCTGCACAGTCTGTATAGAGATAACTTTATATAAGGAATAAAGATGAAAGAAATTAAAATTAATAACAAAACAAATGACCCACCTCATTGTTGATCTGTATGTTATTAATCCAAATAACAACTACTAAGAAATTACACATTCACATAAATCAAAATATATATTTCCATGAAATATTGAATAGAATATCAGATTCAGAGTGGATTGAAAACTCAGAGTGCAAGCCGAGTTAATGTCAGCTTTGATACACAAACTTCAGAGTCGGTAATTACGAGTTGTTTGCAATACAAACACCAAACAGCACGTGTGCGACAGTTGAATTTTGTCTGGGAGCGTTGGTAAGCGGACAAACACATTAATTGGTGTTACTCATTCACACCTTTAAACATCTAACAACAAGCTAGCTTACAATGGAGCAAATTTTGACCAAGCCGATTGACAGATGCATGTACCAATATAAGCTGCAAAGAAATCGAATTTCATCGAATATTCTGTTTCTCACGATACAAAGACAACTTCTGAAGCAATGGCTGCAGTCATATTTGGCATATGTCTACTAAAACATGTGAATAATAAATTATATGTTATTATATACGTTTTTATATAAGTTACACACAAGGTCGATATAGTTCGAGTTGAAGAATGTTCTCTTGTTTTTAACTCTTTCCCTGTTCTATGTTTATTACAAATTTCAATACCTACTGAATATTCATGGACAAAAAGGTTTATGAAATATGGAAGGTGGAGCATTGTAGCCATTTTAGAAAGTAAAGACAGATCTTTGAAATTCTGTTAGCAAACAGAGTAGACCCAGATCAGACGGCTCCACGGCTCCTAGTGGAGCCGTCTGATCAGGGTCTACTCTGTTTACAGATGCGTGAAAACACGTTTATATGAGGGGTTAAAGGATAATCAATATGATAAATTTTATCAAAGAAAGTCAATATGCCATTGTATCTTAAACATTTAACTGTTGTCTAGGCTAAATAGTCTTATATACTGTAGAGATGGTTACAGTTGTGTATGTATGTATTTGAATTAGGTATAGTGGTTTGACTTGACTCGACTTTATTATGGCAGTTTATCGGTCATTTGCTGCTACTTTCTGTGATTTCTCTCATATTTTAATACTTATCATTAAATTGTAAAATCTTATTCATATATTAGGGTTTAAAATACAATTTAGTTTGTTCGACAATCTGGAGCTAAATGGTATCAAATGTGTTGTAAAACAAAAAAAAGTGTCACTAGCAAGTTCTCCAAAGGGAGATCATCGCTGAAAATTCTATTATGTCGGAGTAGGTTATCGTTCCTTTGCTGCCACTTTCTGTGATTTATCCTGTATTTTCAGACTTATCAGTATATTTTTCATTGTAAAATACTGTGCATATTATAGGGTTTCAAATACTAATTAGTTTTTTAGGAAATCTAGAGCAAAATGGTATCAAATGCGTTGTCAAAGAAAACAAGTGTCGCTAGCAAGTGAAACAAAGGAACATATTCTATGAGATCATGGTAGATTATCGATCCTTTGCTGCCTCTTTCTGTGATTTCTCCCGTATTTTCAAACTTATCAGTATGTTTTTCATTGTAACATCTTGTTCATATATATGGGTTTAAAATACAATTCGGTTTGTTAGGAAATCTGAAGCAAAACTGTATAAAATCAGGTCTCAATGTAAACAAGTGGCACTAGCAAGGTCTAGCTCTAATTACGTGACATCAACACAACACTCAATTATTGTCCAAATATTCTCCATTTTTCGCATTTTATATACTAACTTACCTTATTTTTATTAATTCATACTTGAAAACCATAATATAATCCTAACATATATTTATTTTTTCCATAACTAGACTTTCTGTAAATATAGGGCGGAAACTTTCTTGGGATGGGGGTGATTCTCACGAAAAGTTGATTATTATGTGCGAAGTTGCACTAGCAAGCCCAAACTCCTCACAGTGATCTCCCTTGTCACTACGTACGGTCATCACTGCCACCACAACTTTTTTTTAGCTGAATTTCAGCTAAAATTTCTTTTTGTATTTTTTATTTTTATGAATGTTGATTTCATCAGTGTTCGATTTTGTTTCATATTTAAGCATCGGTAACACCAATAAAGTAGAAAATAATCAGCTTTCCAGAAAAAAAAAGAATTTTGGTAACAGGACACCGGTTGAGATTTGTATCAGGTCACCGGTTGTGCAAAATGTCAAAATTAATCGTAGACTCTGTTCTTGAATATGATTATAAAATTTATCCAAAACCTGAACAAATTGAAAGTTTAGAATATATTCTTGCGGGTCGGGATGTGATAGTTAATTTACCGGTTGGCTACGGTAAGAGTTTGATTTACCAAGTGTTGCCAAAACTTGTACAACGAAACCAGCCAGAATTGGAAAAGCCAGTGGTATTAGTAATATCCCCTCTTAATATCATACAGAATGAACAAATTAATGTGCTCCAAGACCATTGCGTGACGGCTTGTAGACTGCCATATGGAGAGGAGTGTTCAGTAAAATATGACACAAATATGTTTGAGAAGGTCACCAATGGGGAATTTTCAGTGGTGTTTTCCCACCCAGAGGCTCTTTTAAATACATGTTATGGACAGGACCTAATGTACAGCTCTGCGTTCGTACATAGGGTAGTGGCAGTGGTTATTGACGAATGCCATATCGTTGAGGATTGGTAAGTTTTAGCTCCAATAGTATATCACAGTTGTCGTTACAGTGTCTGGAAGATCTCACAATGATTTATAAGTAAATTTATAGAATTAGCTTTTTGGTTAGAAGGTGATTATGTAGTAGTTATATATGTACACAGGTATTTCTCACCTTCCATTTATGCGCATATTTATCGTGATGTTGGGATGTTTGATACACGGATTACCTCAGTGTGACATTGGTGCAAGCTATAGGTCACAGACACATTGTTAATGTTATCATTACGACTACCTTTTAAGACATTTTGGGAAAATATAAGATAAGTACGATATAATGACCTTTTTACCGAAACGTCGGAACGAGTTACTATATAAATTCAATTTACCAAAACGTTGGGTACCCCTCACAATTACATTTCACGTAGGGTCATTGATGAATACCAAAAAAAAATGAAACAGACTGTTAAAATACTATAATGTCAGATAGCTCAATTGGTAAGAGCGACACAGGTCTAATGTTTATCTGGCCATGTGGAGATTCAGGTTCGAATCCTGATCTGACAAAAGCAGAATATTGTGTCCAAAATTATAATTACCGGTACATGTATGACGTTGCTTGCTTAACCCTTTCCCTGTTCTATGTTTATTACAAATTCAATTTTCATTTATGGACAAAGTAGTTATAATGAAATATGGAAGCTACATTTAGCTAGGTGGAACATTGTATTAATTTTAGACAGAAACAGATTTATCAAATTCAATTAGCCAAAAGAGCAGACCCTGAACAGACAGCTCCTGTAGGAGCCATCTGATCTGGGTGTACTCGGTTTGCAAATGCATGGAGACACGTTTATATGAGGGAAAGGGTTAACTCATCATCTTCTAATGTTGCATATTTGTATTTGCTAGCAAATAGTTTGGGTCTAGATGATATGTCTTGAAAATTGGCGTTTCTCATGTTTCAAACTGTTTGACATATTGGCATTATGTTTTACAGGCACTTCTAAAATTAAAGGAGTGAATTGGAGATGGTCAAAAAGACAAAAACTATGTAGATCTACCTGTAAAATGTTTTTTTTTTGCTGAATGTGATTACCTGTTTGTGTTAAATATTCTAGTAGACAATGCATTTTTAAAAGCATTTTGTGGAATAAGTATTAAATACAAATTTATCACATACAAGTATGAATGTAAGAAAAACAAGATTGAAAAGTTAGAATACAATTTTTATTGCACATTATGATATTGAATTATTATTATTATACAAAAAAATATTTGTCAGCAAATAGCTACCAATCCATGACCTTTATTTACGACAAATATATATTATATGAACAGAATTTATCTGTTAACCCTTTCCTTGATGTTAATGCATTTTTTTATGCAATGGCAGGAGCTACTTGTTTTGATCTGACAATACATTTAAGTGGTAAGAGAATATCCCAAAACTGGGTGTAAAATTTTTTTAGTGCGGTGATCAAAATATAAATTTTCATACGACTGAATATGCATGAATACAGGACAGGGAAAGGGTTAAGTCAATTATTAAAAGAAAACCAGGTATGAAGAGAAGTGTTGGGTTTCCTGGCCCCAATAAATGTCTTGGACCTTGGCCAATATTACCGGCAATGTATATGGTCCTGCAGTCTATCGCTTTGACAGCGATATGATAAAATCAAGATCAGTCTTATAAATCTACCATAGAAATGGAACATTTTATAATTTTGTATTTTGAAACCAAAATGAGGGAATGGGTTAACATGGAATGGGTTAACAGAAATGCTAAATGCATATTTTAAGTTCAATTGTGCGATCTTGACCTTAGATAAACTTGAATACCAGAGAAATGGGACATTTTAGAATTTTGTAGTTTGAAACCATTGTGATAAATAGAGCATTTGCTCCTATAGCAGCAAATGCTCTATTTATCACAATGGTTTCACAATTTGACTTTTACAGAGTTGTCAAAATGAGGGAATGGGTTAACAGGGAATGGGTTAACCCAAATGCTTAATGCAAATTTAAGTTCAATTGTGCGATATTGACCTTATATAAACTTACCGGGACTGGACATACTACTGAAGCATGTCCAGATAAATATTTGGTTAATTTGAGAAGGATCTACCAAGCAGAACTTGAGTTAGAGATTTTACAGACAAACAGGCAGTGCCATTCCAAAATAGTCCTGTTTTTTCAACAGACATATAAAAAGAAACAATGTACATGTAATGCTTATTTAATACTACCGTTAGCCAAAAGTAGCTTACAAATCTACAAAAATGCGAAGTTTTATTTTATGAGTATCACTACTGGTATGACTGGTATCTGAAAGTTCATGAAATCCGTTTACTTTCAGGGGAGAAGAATTTCGTACTTCATTTAAGAAGCTGAAAACACTACCAGCTGTATTTGACAACACACCTTTCATAGCCCTAAGTGGAACCTTAACAATTGCGCAGCTGAAACACCTGCCTGAAATATTAGGTTTAAAAAATCCAGCCATTGTGCAAAAGAGTCCAGACCGTGAAAACATTTTTTTACAAAAATTTGAAAAAGTGAGAAGTAACGATGTTTGCGAGATGTATGAGGATGTTTATAAAAAAGAATGTGACCGTCTGAAACAAAATCCAACGTTGTACCCAGTAACTCTTTTGTTCATGCCATTGTTTTACATCAGTCAAGCAGCAGCATATCTTCAACACATATTTGGTGAATCTGACATATCCACTTCATGTTATGCAGTTTTGTATTCTAGACAAGATAAGGCTGTTATTGATGCAACTGTGTCAGACCTGCAGTCTGACAACCCACGGATACGTTTGATTCTAACTTCCTCTGTAGCTGGGATGGGTTTTGATCCCCCAAGTGTTACACATGTTATTCATGCCAAACCTCCCAGATCCATGTCACAGTATCTACAAGAAATTGGAAGGGCTGGAAGACGTGGGCAGAAAGCAACAGCTTCTTTGTATTATAATAATAGAGATATTGCTAAAAATATTCCAGGAATGCAAGACGATGTAATTAATTACTGCAAAACTGAGGACAAGTGTCTTCGTGAATCACTGTTGAACAATTTTGGATTTCGTAAAACCACACTAATGTCCAATTTGCATTGTTGTTCTGTCTGTGAAAAGAAAGACTTTGGAATTGCTGCTTTGTTTGACAAAGTTCTGTAATCTAGATTGCCAATGAATATTCATGATCATCATCCTTGGAATTGATATAAACATTAAAATTTCATTTAACTTTTCTAAAACTGCTGAAATTTTACATTTTAAAAGTCGAAATTAAGAAAAAGCTCTATGCATATTCAGTAGGTACTGAAATTCAAATTAAATATAGAAGAAGTGAAGTGTTAAAAGCCAAACTGTACATCCCTACTCATCGCTGTGTTAGTATTCAATGTAAAACACAATGCATAATGAAAACTTCAGTTAATTAACACTTTACACGTTCTATATTTATTTGGAATTTTAATACTTACTGAATATTCATGGAGAAGAATTTTACTTTTCAACATGGAAGATGGACTATTAAACCTACTATGCCTCTGTAAAAGTAACTTCATGAAACCATTTTGATAAATAGAGTATTTGCTCCTAAAGGAACAGATGCTCTATTTATCATAATGGTTTCAAACTACAAAATTTTAAGATTTTGCTTTTCTCTATTTCATGCTCCTTTTTGTAGATTTATTCAAAATGGTTAGATCTAGAAATAGTCTATGATGATACTGATGGAATGGGTTAAAGCTATTTTAGGAAATATATTATTATATCTTTAGGAGCTTTCTGATCAGGGTCTGCTGTGTTTGCCAATGAAATTTCATTCATCAAATCTTGTACTTTCTATTAAGCTGAACATTTCATGGAATTTTCCAAAACTCTAGAACAGGGAAATGGTTAAGCTATAATACATAAAAATTGCAACAATTACTTTCTAATAGCATGTTTGAAGACAAAACAGATTTTTATCTCCTATTGCTATTTTGAATTGTGAAAAATACTAATATAATATACATAGTCCACTCCTTGGTCTATAATTATCATGTACCTCAATGTAATCCTGTTTAGTGTGCCATAACTCAATTACGAAAGGCTGCAGATCTTCAAATCGCTTTTCTGGGGTTGTTGCTAATGTCCGCAGATTTTTAGCTTCAGTCAGTCTCATCCTGGTGAGTTGGTCACCACCACAAGGCACATGGAACTTGTGTAGTAAGTCAGCTGACCCTATAATTAAAGAGGCATGTATGAGCTTTTCACAACACTATAGTAACCTACCCCCTCTACAACTCCACAATTACCATTTATAGACAAATCAAATTATCTGGCAGTCTGGAAGTTGTATCTTGAAAGTAATGTACAAATAATTAATTAATCATATTTAAAGCTCAAATTATATGCATTTTGTGCTAATCTGACTGTCGAATTAAAATTGTCCTTAGGGAGCAATTAAGAATAGTTTTTATTCTGATTTTATTCAGATATAAGATTCAACTTATCTACAGGTTTTAATTGTTTCACACTTTACACACATACTTTAGGTATATAATCTAATCTTTCCAAAGGCCTAGTGCAATCTAGAAGGCATGATTTTAAACCTAAAACAAATCTTACTGCATAGACATATTAATCTAAAAAAATAGTCACCCAAAGATCCTTTCATTTTCAATTCAAAAAGCTATCATTCCACAGTAAAAATACCAGTCTACCTTCAATGAAAAAACACCCAGTTATTCATTGGTAAACATTCAAGAGATATCAATAATTTGTATACATGTAACCAAACTTACTCAGACTTTGAAAAGACTTTAAAGTCCTTTATTCTGTATTGAGTAACTCAATGTTACCACTGTCTTCCATGAGGTGTGAACTAGAACAAAACAAACAAGTATAACTGTAAACAAATAACTAGAACAAAACAATCCAGTTTAACTGTAAACACATAACAACTGCAAAAACGGACAATGAGCCTGTTTTGCACAGCCCTCAACAATACCTTAAAAGAAACTAAAGCTTGATCTCTAACACTATTAAAGCTGTGCAGATAATGAACTATACACAATCAATTGAAAAAAGATGGATGACTTATCCTAAATTATATTTATTATCAAAATTCAAGCCCAGGTTTGTTTTTTTATCAAATTTAAGGATAGTAAAGGCCCACTTACCTTGCTCTATGTGTTAACCCTTTATATAAACTTATGTTTCTGAATTGGCAAATAGACAAGACCATGTATGATCTGCTCTGTTTCAGCAAAATAAAAATGTACATCAAAGCCAGAAGTTTCTATCATGCTAAAATGTGATTAGTCGATGTCATTTTATGAAATTACAGTCAATCAATAATCAGTAGGTCATTAAATTATGATGAAGAGTTGAACAAGGAAATATTCTTCATATTCCTAAATTAATCTGCAGCAGCATGCATGAAACATGAATATCTTTTTTAATATTATTTTGTACCAGTCCATAATTATTGACTTTGTTATTAAAAACAACTAATCTTTTTAGTGTACATTAGATATACCTCATTGGAAAATATGGTATTTATTATTTCCTCAATGACCTGAGCAGCATTCTTCATGGGATTTGACTGCTCCAAGTTCTCCATCTGATTCAGACCCGTCAACAACTGATGTTTTTGCAAAATGGAGACAGTGCATGTATTGGTAGTTGCAGTCTTTGAAATATTGTTGTCATCCTTAGATGAATATGTGTGATCAAACGAAATATCTGATGATAATACTTCTGGCCCGCTAAGGTTCTTACACCCAGGAGATTGAACGGTCTCTGATGACATGAAGATAGAACGTTTAACAGACGCGCAACGTTTCGGAGTGATAGGGCTAAGAGTCTGTCGTTTCTCCCTCTGAATAGCAGGTGGGTTATCATCTAGCTTAGCTTTGAGCTTACACACAAAGTCATATGTATTGTCGATCTTTTCATAACATGGCCTACAAATACCTGGAGACTGTTCTTCATTTTTTTCTAAATACAAATGAAAATCAATATTTGTGATAACGTTTATCTTTAATACAATCTCTTTGGATTTCTTTCCACTCAGATTGTAGAATCTCTTCTTATCGCAGAGAAAACAGTCAAGAAGAGGTACCTTCTTCTTCGGCGTTTCGAAGGCAGACGCCATAGTTTGATCACATGATGTTCTTCATGGTCACGTGAATGTTGTGGTGGCAGGGATCTCTTCCGCGTAGCGATTAGGGGAGATAACTGCGTTGGAGGTTGTAGCAAGCCTTGCTAGCGACACTTTTCGAAGTGTCAATAGAACCGGCCGATATCAGACCCCGATATCTCTATCATCCCGTCGGTAAAGACGAGTGTTTTATCCCAACCCCATTTTTCCGCGGGAGATTCGGTGTTTTTGTTGTTTTAGTTGCAAGAACCTCCGATAAAGTAAGGCATCTCTTTTGCTTGATTGTTTAACAGGGTATATATAACTGTATATATTGTATTTGAGTAATTATAATAAAGTATTTGCTATACTCATAATTGTACAACTAGCGTATTGGTCCGCAAATGAAAGTTATATGTAATTGCCTTTTAGTGGGCGGTGTAAGCTGAGGTTGCTCGGAAAAAGTGAAGGGGAAGAAGTGGTTGTGGTGTGTGGATCTCGTAATAGTTATGGTAGCTCAGTTGGTAGAGAACACCACTGTAAGTGAAGAGTCCTAGGTTCGAGTCTACTACTTTGTGACCAGGCTTACAAACAACATGCACTTTTTCCGGGTGCCCGACGTTTCGGTAAATTATCGTTTCGGTAAATTGAATATGTCACGGTACCGAATCTAACACAGTCGGGATTATAGAAAATTGCTCAATATATCAGCTAACAACTTACGGTTTCAGGGCTAGTACTCGTCTGGTTGTCACCTGCCGGTTTGTTGTAGTAGAGGTCTCAACCGTCAACGATTGCCTCCAATGATAAGGAATGTAAACACGTCCTTTAGGTTTGAGTTACACGAATGGAATGCCTTCTGCTGTCCGTTTCGCGGGCTATCGTCCAAGGCCTCGCGAGACTAGAGCATGATGGGTATATAGAGAAAGTCATGTGATA
Source organism: Azorinus chamasolen (assembly GCA_963576725.1). Classification (NCBI taxonomy): domain Eukaryota; kingdom Metazoa; phylum Mollusca; class Bivalvia; order Cardiida; family Solecurtidae; genus Azorinus; species Azorinus chamasolen. The sequence continues at coordinate 16,502,671 of OY755241.1, read as the reverse complement.
CCCTTGAAACCTACTTTCACAACAGGATGAAGAATATGCAAGTAGCTCGGTCGGTAGAGCGTCGGAATGGTAGTCCGAAGATCCCGGGTTAGAGCCCCCGGTCTGGCTGCATGTTTTTCTCCCCCTGTTACATTTGGCGTCCAACGGAATCCGGGTCTTTTGTCAGTTCAAAAGCCCAATTAGGGCTTATGTTGCTTGTTATATATCTTGCCGACGTTATATAAAACTTATCTTGTCAACTCGGCCTCGGGTCAACTCGGCCTGGGTCAACTCAGGCAGGTCAACTCAGCCTGTTTTGGGGTGGGTCAACTCGGCCCGTCTCTGTCGGGTCAACTCGGCCCTTTCCTGACCGTCAATTAAAGTTTATAAACTGCAGCAAAAATTGAAGATCCTGATTGGTGGGCTCCTTGAAGAATTCAGACAAAGTAACAACCCATTAAATTTAGCAGATGAGAACAAAGGTGATAAGTATGTTGCTTGAGATTAACGAATTTATATATATAAAACAGTTGACACTTAGTAATCAGGTGAATTATATCAAACTGCAGGGGTGTAAAAAAAATTCAAAAGCTACTCGCCCTGCAGGACTAGTGACCACTGAAATCCACTCGCCCTTATGCAACTTTCACTCGCCCTTGATTTTTCAAACATATGTACTCTTTAAAAACCGGTGTGATCTATATCATATGAAGTTGATTATGAAAGGAGATAAAAATTGAAAGTATATATTTTTATTGCAAAATATAAGCCTGTTTAAACTTCAAATCACTAAGTCATGCAGGATCAGTGCAACTTTGTATGATCTATTAAATCAGTGAACTGTTCAGCAAATGGTTGGATTCCAAACTAATTTCAATCAAACAGTCATCAAAACGTGGCATAAACACATCAATTGCTTTCAGGTATGAACCTAATTACTGTAATTAACACACCTTACGCTAGCCTATAATACTATACAATTGCCAGTTTGGCGAAAACATTTTTTTTTCATAAAGCCCAGTTTGACGAACCGGTAGTTTGACGAAACCACCATACTCCCTTTAGCCTATTCAAACTCATTGAACCATTTTTCTTGATCTCGTACTTTATCATACTATAATAGTCTATTTCTATGGTTCTTTATGTCTTTTCTCTTTCCTTTTCCTTTTTGTCATCATCTCCAACCCATGCTTACCCACCGGAGAACGAATGAAAGCTTGTTTGTTTAGACATTTTGACATATTGCGGGTAAATCTTACGGTGCTTCCGGGTTTTTTTCGGCCTCTAAAATTTTTACTCGTTTTAATTAGGTACGAAAGCGTCGAAGGTTTAAATCAAGAATTTTTCACAGTTTAACGGATTATTGTACTGAAAAACGATATAAAGCTGTTATGTATATTTTAATTTCATAACACGATTGAGTATTTGAACGACCACTTGAAATATTTAACACAAATAAACTTCCTTTGGGCGAAACATTTCTACTTGGGCCGAATATGTCTCGCTAGGTAACAGGTGCGCTTAAATCGGAATGCCTCTAAATTCTTTGTAGGTATTATTAAGTGTGAGACAGAGTGGAAATTCTGTCATCAATCTGACATTTGCAAAGACTTTTAGGGCGGTTTAATTTGCAATTTAAGGTATTTTACTCAAGGTTATCAATTGGGAAATTGTCAGATCCAAAATCCACTCGTCCTTTGGGGCGAGCATATGTTTTGAAGCACTCGACCGACTCCAAAACCTACTCGCATTGGCGAGTGGGCGAGTGGAATTTTACACCCCTGAACTGATAAGTCAAACAAATAGGTGTTAAAATGAGCGGCATCAATATTTTTGAAGTGAAATTAAGTATAATTAATTGTTTATCTGTTTCATTGATTGTCTGTAAATAAGAACAATTTATGCGAGTGGATAAATGTAATAAAATGTTATTTTGGATCCACTTGTGAGACCGAGTTACTAGGAATTTCATCAGGATCCAAACTGTTTGCAAAGATTATGACCATACTTGGGTAACGTTTTTGGCATTGTATCGTGCATCTATAAAGTGCTTCTTTTTTCTGATTATTTATTAATGTTGCTTAGTCCTGAGAATGAAGTGGATGGAACTGATCATGGTACGCATCCTTATCTGTTACTCAGAAATGTCCTTATATGTATATGTTCATTGGTATCTGTAGTATCGGGGTATCTCTAGAAAACAAAATAATTAAAGTAATTCAGTATAAAGAATATACCATAAAAATGTAATTATATTTGCGGGTCGACTTGACCCGGCCGACTTGACCCGAGGCCGACTTGAATCAGGGGCCGAGTTGACCCGGGACCGTCCAACGTGGGACCGTGACGTATTTGTAAGGTTAGTCTAAGACGCATTCAAATATTTATCATGCAACGTCACGAAATACAGTCACTTCCTACTAGCATAATATTTTCCACGTCGACGCTGTATTTTGTGAGGTATAGTGCATGTGTACTGACCCCACTGGGATGCAAGTTTGGTTCAGCCAAAAGGAGGAAAACAGAAGGACGAAAAAGGCATAATTAAACATAAACATCAAATTTAACACATTTGCTCACCTTTGTCTCAACTATTTGTCCAGATAAAATGATTAAATCAAGTTTGTTTATGTTGTAAAAGTCGATGACGTCACTGCACGCCCACATCACGTCACATATATCGCACTTACATGTATTTTCATTCAGGGGACGAAACCGCTCTAGCAATCTTTCTTTTTCTTCATTTACTCCATTTTTCTTGGTGTTGCATGATAAAAGAATTACTATGCTAGTAGTTTGGAAGTTAAGCTGTATTTTGGCTCGTCAGAAAAGTAGTTAAATGCTCGCCAAGGCTCGCATTTAACAACTTTTCCAACTCGCCAAAATACAGCTCAACTTCCAAACTACTAGCATAGTAATTCTTATATATACTACTCACGATTGAATAAATTCAAGAACAAATTTCAATTAAGTGGCAAAGTATGTCACGATACCGAACCTAACACAGTCGGGATGAAGAATATGTAAGCTGCCCGGTAGCTCGGTCTGTATAGTGTCGGAAAGGTAGTCCGAAGGTCCCAAGTTCGAGCCCCAGTCTGGCTGCATGTTTTTCTTCCCCTGTTACATACCGTATCCGCATGAATATAAGACGCAGTTTTTTCCCAAGGTTTCGATACTCAATAGGATGGGTGCGTCGTATACACAGAATTGAAAAAAAAAAAATTATTCTCGAGTAAAATGAAATTTACCACGGCATCTATCGAATCTTCCGACTCGAGTCCGCCATCTTGTATCAAGTTGCGTAACTCTTGCAGAACTTCTATAATAGATTATTATTTACAATAAAGTGTTACCTGAGTGTTTTAAACTTACCTGAAAAGAAAGTCCGTGCTTTATATGCATTTTATTTGTGAATACTGGACACAGTACAAAAATTATTAACTTGTTTCATTTGTGCACGGACAGTTTATTCATTTAGGAAAGTGTAACGTTCATATTGGGAAAAGGTTAAGTGCTGGGCTATGGTATCCACTGAAATTCTAATGAGGAGGGCGGGGCTTATATGCTAATGAACTTGATCCAAAAACATTTTCCTGCAATGAGATTTTAAACACGACATATGACCTTTCTGTAATGACCGCCATCTTTGTTGTTTTAACACACTATCACACTAACACGCTAATGGTCACGTTATCTATCGGTTTATGACTTTTTAACAAAAGATTGTGGTCTGACAGGCTTGTGGATTACTGTCAATCTCTACACATGTGGATTACCCGTTAATTAGACCTGAGCTTATCAGCTTGTCTACAAATGTTGCCTAGAGTGGTGAATTTGATACGCCCGACACGGTATGGAAGTATTTTCAAAATCTTGACTTTACACACATACTTTTATGTGGCATATATATGTATGCTGTCATACAAACATAAAATCATAACAAATATTGAAATTTCCAAATCTTTATTGTACCCACATCTATACACATTAAAATTTACTAGTCCTATTATGTGCATATGTGGCAAGTAGCGTTACACAAACACCACATTGAATGAATCTTTCGTAAATATTCTGCGCACAGGAAAATGGATATGCTGTGTTTTGGGTCAATATTTTAAGATGCGACTTATCTACGCATGTAAGCATTTTCCCTCCAGATTTCCCTTGAAACTAAGGGTGCGTTTTATACATCTTTGCGATTTATATTCATGCGGATACGGTATATAGCAACTCGTTCTGACGTTTCGGTAAAAAGGTCATTATATTGTACTTATCTTATATTTTTTCAAAAGGTCTTTTAATGAAAACATTTTCAGGATTGATGTCATTGTTTTTGTAATTATTATTTTTAAATCAGTTTATTAACTAAAATTTACTGGCACACGTTTAATGGTATTACCTGACAACCTGTTAGCACCTGCTGTTGGCATACAGCTTTGATATGTTGCTATTAGATGCTCGCACATTTCTTTAAAGGTAGTCGTAATAAGTTGAATACTTTTAATTATGTAACCAACACCACCGTAATTAAATAGTTGATAATAAATCATATTACCAGTTTGCACCTGCTGACAGTACGCACCTTTGATAATTGTTATGCTTAAGATTAGATGTTCGGACCTTTCTTTAAAGGTACTGGTAGTCGTAATAATAATTTGATCTATACACAGCTTGCACCCAGATCACACTGTTCAGTGTTCCAAAAATCCAACACCATGATGTTACCATATAATGCATGAATGAAAGGTATGAAATACCTGTGTACATAAATATTATATAATCACGTTTTTACCGACACATTGTTTACTATATAAATTCAATTTATCGAACTGGTCATTTACCGAAACATGGGTTAATCCTTTTTCTGCTGACAGTTGTCGCATTTCTAGTTGAGCAACAGGTAGTGAAGGCTTAAAGCTTTTGGCCCAAAGTCGCCGCTGGCTCTTGTTGGAGCTGTCTGAATTGGGTCTGCTGTTTGCTTGTGATACAATATGGATGTAATTGTACAGTTTCTGCTATGACCAAAAGTTCCTGTGTCCATATGCTATTGTAACAATCTAATTAATATTCATGATATTATTTCGTATATATATATGAATAATTTTGGAGTAAAGGTTTAATGGAATTCATTTATTTTAGAACAATGTCTGGTCTTGCTGCAGAGAATATGGAGGTAGAATACTTGACCCCAAGAAAAACAAGAAAAGAGAAAACTGCTTTTGAAAAGCTCCCCTGTAAGTACTAGATTATCTATTTTTGTTGATGTGATTGTAAACAAATAGCAACACCATTCAGAGCTACAGATAACGATGTTAACCCAAATGCTGAAATCGTCATTTCTCCACCAAACCCTATACTGTGACCACTATTTAGAATTGTCTCTTCGAGATGATTCTAAAGAGTGGTCACAGGATAGTGTTTGATGGAGATATATAGGAGCTATGCTTGACAATGTTTAAATTTAGGCCTCTTATATGGAGCTCTGAACATTTATGAAAACTAATTTTATACAAAGCAGTTTAGCACCTTACAATATTTCTTTTGTTCATTTTTGAACTTCCAAGATCTTGTTTGCTGTTGTATTTTAGTTTTTTAGCTGCCTCTTTTCAACTGACAATCACTTAGCTCCTCTAGATTGTGGTTTGAGTCCCAGTAGGTCAGTGCTTCTCTCCAAGTGTTCTGTCCATGAATTTGTTCCATGCATGGATGATGGAAAAACCCATGGGGTCGTCTTCCACTTGTAATTAGCTAGATGTAGTGTTTTAACCCATTCCTCCATGGGCTATTTTTAGACCCAATCTCTTTGAATAAATCTACCGAAAAGGAGCATTTATTAGAGAAAAGGAAAATGTTAGAATTAAGAAGTGTTGAAACCATTGTAATAAATATAGCTCCTATGGAGCAAATGCTATATTTATCACAATGGTTTCAAGAAGTGACTATTACAGAGGCGTAGATAGGTGTATTTATGGAAGAAAGGGATAACTTTAAGACCTTAGAGGTATTTCTTGGCAGCTCTTCACAAATAGTAACTCTATGCATTATATTTCTGTCAAGTTGTTGCTTTTTTTTTCAGATGATATTCAGGAGGAGATAGAATGCCTGTATGAGTTTGTACCTGAGGTGGAGCAGCACTTTGAAGTGATTGATAAAATTGGTGAAGGTATGTGCTGGAATAACAAGAAGCAGTGATTCATTTTGAAATCTGACATTATGGGTCCTTGGGACTCACACATTTTGAAACAATGAGTCCCCAAACAAAATGAATGAATCACAGTAAGTTTTGATCAAATAGTATGAAACAATGTGTAAAAGAACAGCAACACTTTTAACAATGACCCAGTATGACTTTCATTTTAAGACAAGATGAACTAAAGGTTCAATCAGTAGCTTCAGCTTCATCCTCGAAATTAACACTGTACTAATGCGCAATGGCAGCAGTCGGAGTCTGTGAAAGAACTTCACGCTCAGTGTTTTCAGGCTGTTTTGCATTACTACTATTAGTAGTTTTCTCTTCACCCACCTGATTCACTTTTAACCTGTGCTACTACTAGGACTCGGTGTTTTATTTAAAAAGACTATCAATGTCTTCAGGGGTGTAAAAAAATTTCAAAAGCTACTCGCCCTGCAGGACTAGTGACCACTGAACTCCACTCGTCCTTATGCAACTTTCACTTGCCCTTGAATTTTCATACATATGTACTCTTTAAAAGCAGGTGTGATCTATATCATATAGTTGATTATGAACAAAGATAAAAATTAAAAGTATATTTTTTTATTGCC